>OZ020484.1:51193192-51544172 GCA_963971405.1 Psococerastis gibbosa
CTGCTTTACATACCCTAAGCATGGCCAGAAAATGTAGCATGTGTGAGGCTCGAAACCAACAACCTTTCGGGTGAAAGTCGGAGTCTGTACCACTACTCTACATGTCTTGACAATTTCGATGTATTCGTCCAATTGTGGTGATCCCAACGCGCCTTTTTGGCACGGGTTTTAGTAAAAATGGTATTTTTTTTTTTTAAATAAATATACGCACTATTATTATTATTTCGTACAACTACGTGATAATAGGTATATTTTTATATGGACTAGGGAGCCTGAATTCCTGATGCCACCATTATTGAGGTCATCTGGTCATGACATGTAGACTAGGTCCAGGTACACAGCCTGGGAGTAAGTACTAGTCAGTTCCGTCCGTAATAGGTCTCTAGATGACCCATATACAGTACATAGATAGGAGAATAATTACTGTTATATATTATGAAAGTTACTGTAATACCACAGAATTCTTTCAAGCCAATGGCGGGACAGCTCACAGGACCGACGCTGATGGGAAAACGTGGGGGAAAACTAGTGCAGTCCAGAAAGACAGGCCGCCAAAGAACTTAACAAGATACCAATCAATGGCAGAACTTAGGTCATGACTACCTTCAAGAACACCTTCACTGTGAACCTTTCTGCCCCCTATGCGACACCAGGATGTTTTTCTTCAGCCGGGAGCCCTCTGTCCTCTTCCATTGGATTATTACATGCAGAAGGCGATACTTTTCGTTCCTCAGCACATGACCGAAGTATGTCAGTTTCCGTTTCTTAACCGCCAACCGCAACTCGGCTTCCTAATTATCCATTCGCCTCAGCACCTCAGTTTTAGGGACACTATCTTTCCATTATTATTAGTATCTAATTCCCTTGACTGTTTGACCATTGCGTTGGCAAACTAGCTAATGTCCGCGATGTCAACCTACGACGAACCAAGCGAAAATAGACAAGCTCAAACTTGCTTATAGTTTGGGACACATTGTAACTCAGTCTTGCATAAGTCCTGAACTTCAACTAATTTTGTAGGTCTAGGCCATTGCTGGATTATGTTAGTTTCCGTTTCTTAACCGTCAGAAGCAATTCGGATTCTGTATCAATTCACCTCAGGTGTCATTAAGGAGAAGAAATGCTCATCAACATTTTTATACAGGATATGTTATGACTGACCCCGATTGGCCACAGTTTTACAAATCCTTCCCCCCCGATCTCATGAACAGTTTTTTTTTTTAAATTTACAAATGAAGTTCAATATCATAGTTTTATATCAATAGCATAGTTTCATATCAATATCATAGTTTTATAGAAGGGAAGAGCATATCATACATGTCTACTAGTCAAAGTGTAGAGGAGCTTTTTTATTGAAGGGATGCTATATTTCTGACAGCACGATCGACATCTCATTAAATGTTTTACAATTCCCCTTCCGCTTGTCTATTAAAAAATGAAATACAGATTTTTCGAGTTTTTTTTTTATGATTTAGGACATGGGGCCCCCTCCCCCACCACTGGCGCCCCCCTTTCCCAATAAGGTGGTTGATTGATTTAGCTAGGTAGGGTTATGGTATAGTAACTTTGGTCTTTTTGTCATTTTTAGGTGCCATACTTTAGTTAGAGAAGGGGAGGAAAATAAATGTAGGCTATTTATTTCAGCGGGGTCCGGGGATCTCCCTCAAGAAGTACTTGGTGGAATTCTTTTACTTGCCCCCCCCCCCCCTGCGGCACCCCTTTCTACAATATAAGGTGGTTGATTTATTTCGGTAGGTAGGCAGGTATATATTATCGGGGTCCGGGGGTCTTCTTCAAGATGTACTAAGTGGACATTTTTTTGACTTGCCCCCTCCCCTGCATTCGCCCATGATTGTTTAAGCACTTACCCACGACGTTGAGCCAGCCCTCGACCCGGCAGGGGTAAATCAGCTTCTTGGTGCGCACCATGGCACCATTCACAATCGAACGAACCTGAAACTTGGGCACCCCAATTCACAAGCCAATCAACCAGAGGACACAACTCACATGGCACGCTGCACTGGCTCACTCCGCACTGCAATACACCCACCACACCCGCAACACGATCCAGTGTTTACTGAATCAGAACCAGAAGACAGAACGGAAAATCTAGCTACGAAAGAAATGTTGGTGGGGCATCGCATTGGGCAGGCGTGGAACCAGAGAGGAGCGCCCCTGCCGGCTGATGTTGCAACTAACTCTGTAGGTGCCTACAATACATAATAATGTGGGGAAATTCCTGCAGTTTCCTAATTATGCAACCTTGTTAATAGTTGTCTTGTCAATGCCCCCCCCCTCTTTTGAAAATACAAAAACCACCACTGGTTTCAATAAAAAAAAGTCCTTAAAAAATTAACGTCTTAGTACTGACCTATTAACCATCTATTTGTAAAGCTTAATGGCAATGGTGTAATACTGTTTAACAAAGGGTTAGTTGGCCTTACATTGCCTGTTGTGTTAATAGTCATTATAGGCCTCATGGTCATCGAACAAGGCGAGGGTTAGAGAGCTTGCATTTCAATCGGGAGAACGGTAGTTCAAATCCTCAATGGGATCCGATTCACACAATAATTCAGAGTAGAATACATGAGCTATGAGTCAATGGACCACAAACCATCAGTCCTTTTTAGGACTAAGCCTTCAGTCCTTCTCAGGACTAAGCCTGATGATGAGGGTAGCACCCTCTCCTGAAACGTCATCCCCTTCTCCTGACAATGCGCTCCACCCTAATTGTTCAATGACCATTAGGCCTCTAATGACTATTAACACAACAGGCAATGTAAGTCCAACTAACCCTTTGTTAAACATTATTACACCATTGCCATTAACTTTTACAAATAGGTAGTTAATAGGTCAGTACTTAGAGGTTATTTTTTTAAGGACTTTTTTATTGAAACCAGTGGCGGTTTTTGTATTTTCCAAAGAGGGGGGGGGGCATTGACAAGACTGTGATCCTATCTAGTGTAAATTTATTTCTTGAGAATTCAATTGTATCTAGTGTATTCTTTAGGGGGTTATGGTGTTAATCGTATGTACAGGCATATATAGGCACATCAAACGTCAATTTATTGGCGATTTAGCTTCGGCGCGAACACAGGCTTATAATGTTTTGCGGATGTGCGGATTAAATCGTAGCCTATCACTACGACGGTTTATATAATATAGAAATAATATTCATATATATATTCATATATATCTTATATTCGGGTTATATGCATATGCAAATTATATTTTAGTCATTTTTCATGAAATTTGAGTATTTTTATTTATTTTTGCTCCCAGAAGGAAACTATCAATATATATTATATTTATATTCAAAAATTATATATCAAAGAGCGGGGATCTCCCCCAGCGGAAAAATGTGTAAATATAACTGTAAAATAGTGGGGTTTTACGCATTTTAACAGCAGTAAAGTATGGATTTTACAAAGCTTACAAAAAATGTGTATTCATAACAATAATATTGCATTGAAACCAGAGAGGGGGGGCCCGGAGGTCATCCCCGGGAGAAAAATTCGAAAATGTAAGTGCAAAACAGTGGGGTTTTCCAGCAGGAAAGCTCGCAAAGGAATGCAAATTCATTTAGGTCCAAATAGGGGGACCGGGGGTCTCCCCTGGGGGAAATTTTTTGTAAAAATTGGTCCGAAATAGTGAGGTTTTATGATTTTAACAGCAGTAGAGTTTATAATTTACTGAGGAAGACAAATTGATGTTACGGAACTAGATTTATTTAATTCTGAACTTTTCGTTTCGGGGGGGGGGGGGGGGGAGGGGGGTGGGGTTGCAGCCCAATAAGCCCCCCTTGCCCTGTTTGTGTATGAAATTTTGGCCATTGGCAAACTGCTATACTACGTTCTCATTGTCAACCTACACCGGCTACAAGCGACAATGGACAAGCTGAGACAAGCTTACGATTTACTCAATGAAACAGGCGAAAGTATGACCTTAACCAACTAACCAAGTATAGATATACGAGTCTAATAGTTCAGTAAATTTAAAAGAGACATATTATGCCATTTCGGTACAGTTTGAATTCGAGATTTTTTTTCGTTTTCTTTTTTGGTGCCATGAGGTCCCAGGAACCCAAAAAAGTGGTTTTTACGAAATGTCTGTCTATCTGTTCATTGATTTGCGGGCAAACTACTCGGTGGAGTATGTATGTATGTAGGTTTCCAAAAATCATACCTCGGGACCATTTGTATTTTATTTTAAGCCAACTCAATTTTGGGGAGTTTTACTCACAAAGAACTACAAAAAAATTATTTCTCAAAAACGGCTCCAACAATTTTCTTAAAATACCCATATATATATTTCAGTATTTGTAGTCGTAAACACAATACAACAGGTCGCTTGCCGTTTGATAGTTTCCTTCTGGGAGCAAAAAAAGAAAAAAAAACTCAATTTTCATGAAAAAATGACTAAAAAATAATTTTTTCTGCGAAACATTCCTATCGATGCTTCCTAACTTCAGCTTAGTTGTAGGTGTTAAATAGAGCAACAAAACCGAATAGGTTGCTATCCCATATAAAGTGTTGGGTTTGAATAAAAAAATATTTTTTGAAATATTATGGATAATTCATGTACAATACATTGCATACCCTGCCATTATTACTGTGTTGTAATATATTGATATGCCCTTTCATCGATCAGTGCTTTGGGATAGGGAACGTCGAGGCATCCGAAATTTAACCCTAGGACAATTGTTTACCATGGAACTAGCTTACTTATATTATTTTTTAATTACTAATTCATAAATAGTAAAGCATATACGGGTTCTTTATATCTTGCACACATCATGGCAATTAATGTGGGGCTTGGAAATATACTAAATGTTTCATTGTATCGGCCGTCAGTTGATTGGATGCTTCGAGAACTCGCAATGTTTACCGTACGCGAACAAGTTTTTATTGATACGATGGTTTTCATTTTTAAAATTATGAACCAGTTACTACCCGAGTACCTACGCTCAAGAATAACTACATTTGGTGAAATTCACACTTATTCTACTAGAAATGTTGGCGATGGTGTGTTGGTGCTATACAGAGGCCGGAGTTTTTAAGGAAGAGCATATTCCAAGACGGTTTATCCAAATATAATTCTCTTCGAAGGGATATCAAATTGGCTTCATTCGTGTTGAACTTAAAAAAAAACAGTTACAAGAGGATGTGCGAAGTGGAATATTCGAGATGTGGATGACTTGATAGTGGAAGTGGATGTTTTTTATTAGCATTCGTGCTATTTCTGCACACACTACTACTACTACTATTGAACTATGCAACACGTATTTCGTAGTGCCGTTCGTACCACCTGTGCTAGCGGCAAGACGCGACATCTTGTGTTGTCGTATAGCCTATGTCTTTGTCTCAGGACGTTCGACCTTCAGTCTCTGCTCGACAACGGGGCGCGGGAGCATTCCAGTGCGGCGCATCCCTCTTCGCCGGGGGCTAGTCCACGCGTTCATCGTACTCTATATGTACGCTTGGTCGCTCCCAATATTAATTAAATAGAGTTGCAAACCTTTTATTCACCAATCTATTGGCTTATCGTCCCATAGCGCATTACCATTCTTCCAGTCTTCATACAAGTCTACTATAATTGATGGCAGTGCCGGGTTTGGATTTGTGGGAGGCGGGAATTGTGTGTGGGGCCCTTTCTCGGGCCTTATGTACCCTTTGGGCTTAGGTGAATATTCTACTGTCAGCGATGAAATGGAGAAGTCCCGCCAAATATTTCGACGAGTTTATTTGCTTTGGCTCTTTAGTCTATTGTAACTATGTATTTTGCAACTTTTTGTGGATGCCCCTTTTTTGAGTGGGCCCTGGGTCCAAAGCCGGCACTAGCGCACGGCAAAGCCTATAAACAGGAATGCGTTATAGGTATGGGATAGTGATTAAATTGATTGGTAAATAAATTGTTTTTAAACCCTCTTCATAACCCTGTTCATGTTTCAAAATAGTTCCAATGTGATTATTCCGGAGTGTGATAGTATAGTGTCTAGTAATGTGTAAAGTGCAAGTTTTGCCATACATTATGGGACGCGAAATTAAGCCTTTCCCAAAGCCATGCATCCGTATTATATGCTTTATTGGTTCCATATAAAAAATTACTGTACATGTATTCGTCACATGCTTTATGTCGTAAGTGCTATTTTCTTAGGATGCATGCTATATCGTGTACAGCCATGGGACCAGTTTTTAAGAGGGTGGGTGGGCACTGGGCAACCATTGCGTCAATAGTAAGCTTGTCTCAGTTTGTCCTTTATCGCTTGTAGCCGGTGTAGGTTGACACCGAGAACGTAGGCTATAACAGTTTGCCAATGGCCAAAAATTCATATCAATCAATCAACCTTCGTCCATGACCCACCAAGGTGGGATAGACGGCGTCCATATACGTAAACAATACAAATAAGGTCCAAAATCTATGGGGCCGTTGGCATTGGACTCGTCCTTAAAAAAAATTACAAATCGTAAAGAGATGCAAATTTACAGCTTGTAGTTTTTTTGCGAATGTTTCATTATATATGATGTTTCCCATATTTTGGCGGGATGTGGAACGGGGAATCACCTCATTTCAATCCCTCCTATGCTTCCTGCTTACAATATTTGGCCAATTTTTGTTGGTGTACTTCGTAGGACAATATAATACAATGTACAATACAATATTTATTTATTTCATTTTTAACCGCAAGGTACAATACAATGTAGGTTATAGACGTCGTCAATAATAAATAGCATTAAAAAAATTAAATTGTCGAAATTATAAATTCCTGCCCGGAGTAGGGGCAACTAAGGATTAGTAATATACAGTATCAATTTAAAAGTACCCCATTTAGACAATTAAAAATACATTGGATTATTGGAAATAATATTACAAGCTAAGTTTAGAATTTCAGGAGCCATTTTCGAATAAAATTTTTTTGGGTGGGGGGTGGGGATGGGTGGGGCCTTGCCTATAAAACGGGCCAATTTTGGGGCCTGCTTACCAGTGTTTCACCATTCTTGTGCAGTTTATAAGCTATGATGGAGCTCAGCGCTGTTATGGACGTCACGGATTTCCCTTATTTGGTATGTATAATTATTTTATTTTCCAAATCCCATAAACTAAGAGAGGCAGTTAGTGTAAATAATATCCCAATTAGATGTGACTTACTTTAGGGCTAATGCTTCTTCTTTGCCATAATTTATAAAAATTCTGTCTATATACAATACAAATATACATATATATGTATATATTTTTAAAAATGAATCTTATTTTATAATTAACAACCAAGTTCCAACTCTGCCATTTTTTACCTGGGCTAACTGTCAGGAATCCCAGTAGGCTATAGGCTTCGTCAATAGGCTACTTAGCTTTTACTGCGCCTTATCCTCATGGGGGGTCGGCGGCACGACAGCCGCGTTTCTACACAGTTCTGTTCTGTGCGTCCTCGGCTGAGAGCCCAAAAACTTGTCATATCTCCGGCGAACTTTCTTCTCAGTGTAACTTTCGGCCTCACTGGTGGTTTTCTTCCGTGCAACTCCTGGTTCATTATAGTCTTTGACTTGGTGGCTTTCGTCTCTACGTCTCCCAGCAGTTCAGTTTCATTTCTCTAAGTTTCTCTTGTACGTCATGGATTCTCATCCCATGCCTTATATCTTGGTTTCTACGTTGGTCGTCAAGGCAAATTACACATTATATATAATATGTAATAGACTTAAAAATGATTTGAAAGTTTCTTTTTGTAGCCTTACTCGTTCTTCTTGGAAATTGTCTTTGCAGTCTATATTTACACACGAAATCCGAAACGAAAGGTCCTCTTATCTGTGGGGTGAATTTAATTTCAACTACCTCCATTATTTCATTCTTCTTACATAACAGTCTTATATTGTAGCCTATACCTTTAGAAGAAGATTTAGAAACCAAATCTCCAGCCCTCATTCTGCTAAGGTTGATTATGCTTATAGTTAATATTGCGGGGTAATTTCGATGAGGAATTCTAGAAGCATGAATAAATAAATGAAGTTGAACAGTATTATTGTATCATAATGAACAGTATTGTAGTCTACTCGTTTGCAACAGTATGAATCATACAATAACATTATAATACAGTCAATGCGTATTAAAAATTAGTTGCAAACAAATACTGCTAGTATATTCGGTATGTTAGTTAGCAGCTATTAGGGTAACATTAAAAAATAAGGCAAACAAGTGGTAGATAAATTAATACATAATGACTTTGAATTGTTCAATTGCGAAACCAATCAAGTTGAGGCTATTTATAAAGCCCTCACTGTAATCAGTTTGATAAATGTGGGCAATTTTTATCTTGCGTTATAATAGAAACATCTGGACTCAAACCCACGATCTCTGCCACTCCCCCCGTGGAATTGGGGTAATACTAGTAGTACCTCCTATATTTTCTAATTTCAGATATATAGCAGCTTAGCTGAACGTACAGTGCTCAGATTCTGCAAGTCTGCAAGTTACTGCAAGTCAAGGGTAGGACACCAACGAATAATTACATTTATTATTTTCACACATAATTTCGTCAGAAGATTTTTTTTTAATAGGTCTAGGCATAAATCAGTCCTGGAATTCAGACAATTTAGACTATTTGCGATTCAACTAGTTAGGCCTATCTGTACTCCCTCCTATTGTAGAATTATTATTCACCAGATTATGTGTTGTATTGGGCTGCAAGAAAGCTGATGGCGGAAGTCTAGTGCTATGGTGTAATTAAAAAAAAATTGTAGAATTATTAAGAGGATATGCTACGTAGAAAATTGACACCCCAAAATGAAATACTTTCTTTTTTTATTTCATTAACTCAGCAAGTTACTAAAAATTTGGCTCATTTATGTTGTAGGAGGCTGCTTCGTAATCGTAAACGGTTCTTTATTTTTTACTTTTCAGTTTTGCAGTTTTTCGCGAAATTTTAGTCCCCTCTGGTTTTTATGAATTATAGAACTAAGATACAAAAAATGTAATATTTGTTCCTGTAATATGATGCATGAAGTAGCCTAGCCTTCTACAACTTACATGAGCCAAATCTTTATTAACTTAAACTTGTTAATTAAATAAAAACCGCATAATCACACAGTGCTTTGTTTTATTATTTGTTTATTAACTGTTTCCTCTGATTATTTCAGGCACCCAGAGCTTCGACCCCTATAGACGACCTACCCGATGTCCTAGAAGACCCCGATGACCCCAGGTACAGCCTATGGGTTGGAGAATTTGTATACCCGCAGAAAGTGGACCGCACCGGTAAGTTACCTTGTTTTTACATATTACGGTATCCACTAAGAAATTAGTAAGCCACGTGCATCCACACATCCACATTTGTCCTTGGAGTTTAGGTTTTCATTAACAACAAACGTATCCACAAACTCTGAAACTGGAACTCTGGACAAGCCAGCACCATGGCGCCACCGACACTCGCTCAGGTGATCCCCACTATATAGACTAAAACGTGGCCATATAAAAATAACTACCGTAATTATATTTTAACAGTCTTTTCCAACGATACATAAACAAGAGGTTCGAGGGAGCATGCTTTCATATTTATTTTTTAACCCCTTTTATGGAGTATTTTGAGGCTAACTTTAACCCCAAAATAAATAAAAAATGGTCCCGAGATATGATTTTTGTGAACCAAGCCGAATTTCCACAAAATCCACTGAGTAGTTTGCCCACGAATCGACGGACAGGCATTTTGTAAAAAAACACTTTTTTGGGTTCTTGAGACCTCAAAAAGGGTTAATCCACTAAAAGCTCGAAATAGAACATTTCGACCTTTCCTATTACTACGGACTTATAAATAGTAAAGCAAAAAACAGATCTTTCCGATGTAATTAACATATACATTTCTTTTTTGCAGGTTTTTGGGCGCGAATGTATAGAGAACGCACAATTTTACCAGTGAACCGCTTGGATGAGGTGTTGGAGAGCCCTGATACGGAGGCAGAGGAGGGGCATAGTGAGTCGGGGTCAAGCGAGTCGATGGTAAGCCAGTTGGTGGAAAGCGCGTCGGGGCAGAGCGAGTCAGGGGAGAGTGAGTCGGGGAAGAGCGAGTCAGGGAAGACCGAGTCGGTGGTGAGCCAGTTGGTGGAAAGCGAATTAGTGGAGAGCGCGTCGGGGCAGAGCGAGTCAGGGGAGAGTGAGTCGGGGAAGAGCGAGTCAGGGAAGACCGAGTCAGTGGTGAGCCAGTTGGTGGAGAGCGAGTCGGGGAGCCGTAATTTGGAGGAGGAGGGGGATAAAGAGGTGGCCGAGGCAGAGCCAGTAGCAAAGAAGCCCCGGGTGGAAACAAACCCAGCACCATCCACAGCCGACCCCCAGCCTGAGGACTTCAACCCACTGACCTTGTTTTTTCATTTTATTTAATTTATTTTTAATTTTCACATATATTTTATTACTATTTTCATATTGACATGTTCTTGTGGAATGCATATTTTCCTGTCAAATATTATTTATAGTTTTTTTATGCAGTTTTCTGACAATGTTATATCTGCTTTGTTACCGTTCAATATATAGATATGAGCTATGTCTTTATATACACCTACATAACTGTTTAATAATTCACCTTTCTCAAGTTGCCTACACAAAGGTCAGCGAATAGACCTGTCTAGCAGATAGACTATAGAATAAGAGAAGTAAAACAAACATACGGCTTCATCCCTTATATTGAGAGAGCAAGGTTAGCCCTTAATCTACTCAAAGAGTACGTCCTTGTCCTCAGCAACAATTTTTAGAATCAAATTCGAAAATTTTAGCCAAACGGTTATATTAGATGAGCATATATTTTGGTAGGTCCCCCGCTCACAGATGGCATATAGGGCGCCAATTTTTTACTATAGGTTGAAGCAGAGCTTCGTATGAAACCGAGATGATTGGAGGGGTGTTGATCAGGTCCAAACCCATGCTGTAGAGCCAGAAGATGAAGAAATAAGTTAGACGACAATTGATTTTGTTAATCTGAGTTCTACTTTACGTGTAGAATGATAGATAGATAGTATTTTGAAGGACTTTTTATGGACCCAGGCCCATAGGTCCAGGTCCCTTGTCCAATGCCAACGACTCCATGGATTTTGGCCATTTGGCAAACTGGTACATACGTTTCTCGATGTCAACCTACACCGGCTACAAGCGATAATGGACAAGCTTACCATTGACGCAGGAAACAGGCGAAAACATGACTTCTCCAGGTACCGACTGATAACGAGTCTACGTGTAGAAATGACGCTGCTAACGGAATTCGAAGGAACACAATTTGAACTTTTCCATATTACAATGGTGGTGTTTCCACCGACCTCACATTGCAGAATGCAAAGACATTGACATGGTAGCAGATATCATTCATAGACAATAGATGAATCATTACTAAGTATTGAATGTCTGCTACCACGTCAATGTCATTAGCATTCTGCAATGAGAGGTCGATGGAAACCCCGCCAATGCATGACGGCATCCTTCGGGCTCTTGGCTGTGGGTGGGTTCTTTACGTGTAGAATAGATCCCACCACCAATCGTCTGCATTGGAAAAGACCAAACGACGACGGCAAATAGCGACTGGCAGAATCGTCCGGGCCACGCGGGTAAAAACTTGATGTCGGTCAACTAGGGTTGCGAATCGTCTAAATGACTTATGTGAGGACATGACGTAGAGTAGGGGTACGGACTCTGACTTTCACCTGAAAGGTTATTGGTTCGAGTCCCACAGTTTCTACATTTTCTGGCCATGCTTCGGAGGGCATGTAAAGCAGAAGGTCCCGGGCCTTCCTAGTTGTGTGTAAGAGAGGGCTTAATAGCCCTAACTCCACCTGGTGGGCTTAGTAATAGGTCAAAAGTAATTATTTATTTATTTATGTGTGTGATGGATGAACTTACACCGGAAACTTCTGAAAGATGATAGTGGAAACTTTAAAAATAATGTTCTCCGGAAATTTCCCAAAAAATAAGACGCGTATTTATATACAGTATGTATTTAATTTTTAAATTTTTAATATTTAATGTCAAATAGGCCTAGTCGACGTCTTGTTGCTGAGGCTATGAGCATTTACTTTCAAATAAAATTTTTAAGTGTCGATTTCATATTTATTCAGGACAAAGGACAGCCCGATCATGGCGACTTGGGATTATTATAGGCCTAAGAGCGGGGTTTATTCAATTGTTTTAAACAAATGAGTGCAAAATGTGCGGGAAATTCAAATTGATAAATGGTGAGTTTTCAATTTTTTCTCCCTTATATGTAGATCGACTGCCTCATGAAATAGTGGCGTAAGTGCCAATTTCAACATTTCGAGATAATCGCGTTTGAAGTTGTTTTTCTTGTGTTTTTTCAATTACTCACTCATTTTTGAGATATTTGATTGAAATTTGGACAGAAGTTTAAAAAAACATAATTTTATTCTGACAATTTTTTTAAAAATAATATTCACTTTTTTGTAGTTAAGTCATTATTACACGGTCGTTTTGAGCATAAAATTGGCCTACTACCATACCATACTACTACCATAGGGTGAGACAATTTCATCGTCAAATATTGGCGTATTATTTCTCCAGGAGCATACTTAGCTTATTGGTAGCACTGTAACGCAGTACAATCTTTATTCAAAAAAAAAAAAAAAAAAAAAAAAAAGCACAAAATTAAATATTACTGAATAGATAATAAAAAATGAATATGCTGCCATTTATTTTGCACTTTTTTTCTTCTGGGTCCCCTGGGTCTGGAGCCCCCCCCCCAATTTAGGAAACAGCAAATTTTTCAGATATTTATTTTTAAAAATTCCTCCCGGTTTCCCTCTTTCCAGTTTTGTTCATAAAGGTCTGCAAAATTCAAAAACTTTTTGCCGCCAAACTATTTCAGGTCTATTTAAAAAAAAAAAAACACATTCTCCTTGTCAGCTCTATAATATTCTTCACATGTCAAATATAAACGTAGCTGCTTTCAAAGTGGGTGAATTCCAATATTTTGGGCCTATTCTTTTTCAAAATAATTCCCCCGGGGAGACCACCACGCCCCCTTTCTTGCAGTAGGTAATATTCTTCTGCTTTTAAATCTAAACGTTATTAGAATACTTTGCGAGACATACTGTGTGTAGGCCAACATCAAAATGTGTAAAGCTCCACAATTTCAGGCCTATTTCAAAAACCTTCCCATTTGGCCTCCCGAAACCTCGGGTGACTGGGCAAGGGCATAAATGAAGATCCTGCCCCCTAATTAGAAGCTGAATTTGTACTATTTTACGAAAATGGGGAGGGGGGGCGCCAAATGAAACACTGCCCACTTCGAAAACATATCGTAAGTGGGCACACTTATGTAATGATGATGCATGAAAACTGGACCCCCGCCAAAAAAAAAAACAAAAAAAAAAATCTGGCTACGCCGCTGGGATACTTTGATGAAATTTCCAATGGTAGCGTGCATAGGCTACTATCGGCACTCCATGTTTGTATGCCCAGTTTCTGAAAATGTTTAATTAAAGCATCTGGTCGTTCCTGAGTAGTGCAGTTCATGAATGCCAAAAAAGCTTTTGCTACTAAGTTGTTACGGTTTTGCCGAGTACAACTGTAGTACAAAAATGAGATTTCTTTATATTCCCCAGCCAAATTTTTAAGAAACAGAAATAAGCAGCTGTCTATTTCAGTGCCATCCCTTTTCCCTTCAGTTTCGTGCCAAACAGAGCAGTGGGTTAATTGTAAGAGTGGGCCGAAAGCAAGGGCGGATCCAGCGGAAAATTTAGGGGGAGGTCACAAGTTTTTTTTACGTTTAAAAGCTAATTTTTTTTTGTTGAAAAGTGTTATCCATTTTTTTTTTACTAGGCACCTATCTTATGAATTTATCTAAGAATTTACTCATTTAGTCACTTAGGGGGGGGGGGGCATGACCCCCTGACCCCCCTGTGGATCCGCCACTGGCCGAAAGGCCCAAAATTCGCCAATATGAAAAAGAACCGGTCCGAGTTTACTCGAACATGCTTTCCAATTTATCGTTTAGTAGAGAGAGAAAATTATTAATTTCATGGTAAATAATTTTCCTATCGTTAAATTTCGGATATCACGGGGGGGGGGGGGGGGTCGTCCACTTGACGTCATTGAAGGTGACGTAAATTCTAGATAGGTCAGACCAACCAACACATTACCACACAGCAATAATGGCAGGGCACGCAATGCATTTGAGCGTGAATTTGCTTTCATTTTTTCAAAAAGAATTTTTTAGCACAAAACCCAATAGTTTTTTGGGAAAGCAAACTGTCCTGTTTCGTTACTCAATTTAACACCTAAAACAAGCCTGAAGTTAGAAATCATCGGTAGAAAGGTTTCGCAGAAAAATTATTTTTAGTCATTTTTTATTAAAATTTAGTTATTTTTATTTTTTTACCCCAGAAGCAAACTATCAAGGGGCAAGCGACCCCCCGCATTTTATCATCATTAATAACGACTGCAATATATGTGAATTTAAAGGAAATCGTTGGAGCCGTTTTTGAGAAATATTCTTTTTAGACGTTTTTTTTGGAGTTTTTGAGAATAAACCCCCCCCCCAAATTGAGTTAGCCCCAAATAAAAAAAAACGTTCCCGAGGCATGATTTTTATAAATCTACATGCCAAATTTAATTCAAATCCACCGAGTAGTTTGTGTGGAAATCGATGAACAGACAGACAGAGCGACAGACAGACATTTCGTAAAAACCACTTTTTTGGGTTCCTGGTACCTCAAAACGTGTAAATCCGTTGAAATCTCGGAATCGAAAATTTTGACCATCACAAAGCTTTCCTTATACTACGTATAAATTGGAAAGCAATAAAGACAATTTTCTTTCTTTCTTTCCCTTTCTTATTTGAAACATCAAAAATAGTAAAGTTGAAAGTTGCATGTTTTCTCTTGTAATATAGAGGCTTGCCCGGAAAATTCCTCACACACAATAATAGGCTATGTACATTTTAATTCATTCTTTTATTTTGGTAAATATAGCTAACTTGATTTTGCCCTCTTCATCAGTGGCGGCTACAGGGGGGGGGGCAGTCAGGTGGACCCCCCCCCCCCGAGATATCCGAAATTTAACCGTTGGAAAATTATTTACCATGAAATTATTCATTTTCTCTCCCTACTAATTGATAAATTGGAAAGCATGTTCGAGTAAACTCGGACCGGTTCTCTTGCTTTTATGGTCACACTTTCATGAGAATGGCCGGTAAAACCCCACTATTTCGCACTTGTATTTTGAAATTTTTCCCCCGGGGGTGACCCCCGGGCCCCCCTCTTCGGGTAAATGCAATATTATTTCTATACTGTCATCATTAGAACCATTACGGTTTAGTCCGTATATCCGCAAAATGTTAGCCTGCGTTCGCACCGAAACTAAATCATCCAATAAATTGACGTTTGATGTGCCTATGCTATCATATATATATATCGTATATATACGAGCAACACCATAACCTCTAAAGAATATGCCTGACGCTAAATTATCACTACTGGACCACAACCAGCCGAAAAAAATGAGCCTCGAACAAGAGATAAAGCAGGCAGCGCTAAAGACAATCTGGAATTTATACCATCCCACTGAATGGCTGCACGTGTACACAGATGGATCTTCTATACCACAAATAGGAGCAGCATATTTCTGTAAACTATTTGAAGAATCAGTCCCGGTTGGTATCCCTGCTAGCAACTTCGATGGAGAGGTAGCTGCCCTGCTCGCTGCAAGTAAAAGGCTGGCCAACCTATAGCCTAGTCCGGTTGTGTTCCTTAAATTGTTGACTCACAGGCAGCGATCACAGCGGCATGCACCAACTCAACTACTGAATATTTGAGGACGATTGAATGTATAGGGGAGTTCTAGCCAGGTTAAAATCTGGACAGTTGCTGCCCAATGGATACCGAGCCACGTGGGATTAGCCGGAAATGAAAAGGCAGACCTACTAGCCAAAATAGCCACAAGTGCAGCGAATTCGGCAGTTCCTCTAACACTAAATAGTGCGAAACAGGTTATTGACAGTGCAATAACTAGGAGACACAAGAACGCTCTATCAACCAGCGCAACAGGACAGCTATGGGAAACATTGGTAAAAAATCCCTTACCACATGACCTGCCAAGAGCCAGGTCTGTTGCCCGTTTTCGCTGCATAACTGGCCACGACTACCTGCAGGTTCACCTGTTTCGCCTAGGCCTGGCTGCTTCAGACCAATGCCCACTCTGCCACAGCGAACGCATGGATGCAGCCCACCTTGTAGCATGTCAAGCAATCCAGAGCCCTACCAATGACATCTCATCACTTTACTGGCAGGCGCGGCACCAAATGGCGGTAATGGTGGGCGTTGGATAAAGTAAAGTAAGTACCCCCGAAAAAATCCTGGCTACGGGCTTGTGTATATGTAGTAGGATGTCAATGGTCCTCATCATAGAGCACTAGCGACAATACTATGGGGGGGGGGGAGGGAGGGGCGGCAAATTCGACCGTGACCCCCCCCCCCCTTAAAAAAGTCTGTATCCGCCTCTGCTCTTCATCCTAGTTCTGAGACCATAGCTTCAATAAGTTTCCTAAGCTGGCGTAACTACCATACGCCATGATCTCACGGAGCCAAATCATAGATTGTCGTCGGACCGTGGCGCAAGCAAAAGATACGCCATTATTAAGCGGCGCAGAACACTAAAATTGGTCAACTTACGACAATATAAAAAAATTACCCAAGGATTTTTTTTTTAGACATGATTTTTAGCTTATGAGAAGGAACATTTTTTTCCGATTCCGGAGGTATGAATAACTAATTTTTCGAAAAAACTATTTCATGAGGCATTAATTAAATTTCTACCCTGTACATTTTAATGTTTATTAGTATTTCCTTCAATTATTATTTAGCAATGCAACCATCCTCATGCATTCTAATAATTTCTTAATTTGAATTTCCCGCGCATATTTTAACACCAAAACGTTACACCTTACTACTGCGATATTAAAGAACCGGTCTACTCGAACATGCTTTCCAAATTATCAATTAGTAGATAGAGAAAATGAGTAATTTCATGGTAAATAATTTTCCTATTGTTAAATTTCGGACATCGGGGGGGGGGGGGGGGTGTCCACCTGACGTCACTGGAGGTGAAGTAAATTCTAGATAGGTCAGACATAACATTACATTACCTCACAGCAATAATGGCAGGGCACGCAATGCATTTGAGCGTGAATTTTCATTTTTCAAAAACATTTTTTTTGTTGCACAAAACCAAATATTTTTTTTTGGGAAAGCAACCTGTCCGGTTTCGTTACTCAATTTAAGGCTGAGATTTCAATATTTAAAAAAAAAAAAATGGCGAATGGAAATAGTTTTTCATAATTAATTTTTTTCTCGCTTCAAATAAACTTATTCGGAAAACGGAACAAACGAAAATATTCATAAATAAACAAAGTTGCATTATATTTATAATTATTACTGACCTGTGCAAGTTATAATTTGTAAACCGACGGAAAAACCGGCAACATTGAGCTCGACACGGCACATTTGTAATGGGAACAATCCAAACTACCGATTAACGCGAAAAACTAAGCGGACAAATTTTTTTTCACATATCTGAGCTGTCTGTGGGTGGACCTTTAATAACTAAAATATTAAGCATATCAATGAGAAATGGAATTAAAAATTACAAAGCACTGAAAAATGGAACCATGTTTGTTGTCAGTTGGTTGATGTTATTACTTGGCGCTTTCACTTAGTAGCCTATGTATATATAATAAGTAATATTTACAAATTGATTTATATATATATATATTGTTACAGATTCGAACATGAGGATTCGGAACAGTGTCTTAGCGGCAATGCTTCCTTTCTCCCATTACATCACCTAAAACATGCTTGAAGGTAGAAATCATCGATAGAAAGGTTTCGCAGAAAAATTATTTTTTAGTCATTTTTCATTAAAATTTAGCCTAGTTATTTTTATTTTTTTACCCCCAGAAGCAAACTATCAAGGGGCAAGCGACCCCCCACATTTTGTTAACGACTACAATACATGTGAATTTAAAAGAAATCGTTGGAGCCGTTTTTGAGAAATAATTTTTTTAGACGTTTTTCTTGGAGTTTTTTGAGAATAAAACCCCCCCAAATTGAGTTAGACCAAAATAAAAAAAAAACTGTCTGGAGGTATGATTTTTGTGAACCTATATGCCTAATTTCATCAAAATCGGCCTAGTAGTTTGCCCGGAAATCGATGAACAGACAGACATGCAGACAGAGCGACAGACAGACATTTCGTAAAAACCACTTTTTGGGTTACCACTTACCTGGGACCTCAAAATGTGTAAATCCGTTGAAATCTCGGAATCGAAAATTTGGACCATCACAAAGCTTTCCTTATACTACGTATAAATTGGAAAGCAAAAATAAACCTTTGTCAATAATCCTAAATCGCCATGATCGGGCTGCTAGGGCAGTAACTAGCAAAGCAGTAGATAAAATTTCAAATTCCAGCAAAAGGGAGTCTAGGACGTACAGCATCGAATGTACTATAAGTTTTATACCATATTAATCATTATCAGAGTCATAAGCGCGAAGATACCGTACTTCGGACTCCTGTGCAATATCATTATACTTTCTTTACATGACTCTCAGTAAATAGTTCAGAACCTACCTTACGTAATTTGCTACAATTAAATTCTGTACTACAGCGTTAAAATGAGATAAAGCCACATAAATTTATACAATACTGTCTGATGTTGTATTTTCAACGTTTCTAAGCATTGAAATATTTTCTAAACAGCTCTGAACCAGTTTAAATATTTTTACATAGAAACAATATGATTGCATAACCAATCTTTTGAAGGAATAATTAGTGTTGCCAACCGTACTCTAGAGAATGGTTTAGAGTATTGTACACTAGCTATAACTTATTTCATATGATATGAACAGTTACTCTACGACCTGGAAGTCATTTAGAGTACACATAAATACTCTTTCTGGAAAATTAAAGAATGCCTAACTAGTTGGTAGCAACGCTTTCGTCTCTGGCCGATTTAGGTACGGTACCGAATTGGCCTAGGGGCTAGGGAGATTTCATACAAGCGTAGACTCCGCTTCACAGGAAGATGGGTTCTTCTTCCCTTATAAATGATATCATTTTACAGAACACTAGCGTTCTTTCGCACTAGTGCCGATACCGCTTTTCCTCTATGCTGTGTATGTATGCAATTAAAAATGAATTGTAATTATAATTAAAAATAAACGTAGTTTATAAATTTAATTTATTATTTAGTTGGGACTCAATCTACCTACAGCTCTACCTGGACCTAAGGGCTTAACGTATGCGTGACTATTTTCCACCCGTGACTCAACTAATATCCAAAAATTGGTTTTTAACTCACCAACACCGTATTAAACCCACCATGCGAATAATCTTAAATAAAAGAAAAAACAATTTACAACTTTTGTAAAATATTAGATATAATTTTGATCATCGTAAAAATACATGGAAGATTTCAATAAATAGCTCTAAACAATCAATAGGTATATAAATAAGGCATTATAATGTATGCACGTAGGTCTACAGGGCTTCTACGTGGCAGACCGCCATTTCAACTGGCCCTACAATAGTACAGGCTACATTTATATTGTACGATATAATCAAACATTGAATTAAACTACTAAGCGCATAACATAATTACAAAGGTTTCACGACCGGAGTCAGATAATGGATACAGTAGAATGGGCTGTGATTGATCTGAAAGCGTACTTCCAAACGTTTCATCAACAACTGCGGTCGACATCTTCAGTGGCACCATGTAGACTTCTAAGATGGTACCTCGGAGACCCAGTAGTAACTGTTTGGGTAAGGGGATGTACACTGACATTTGTACTAGAAAATACTTCATCCAACGCCTGTCTTTAGTTGGTGAACCATTCGACACCGAGCCTCCCAGAAGCGATTTATAGTCCCTTCATTCGGGTGTTTGAAGACAGCGCAAACCATCCATGCTTCCAATCTTCCAATCAAGACTAGAGTTCTTTATAGAAGGCATGGGTAAGCGGCAAAATTACTTTTTGAAATCCTGGGCCCACGTCTCCTAGCCATTACAAAAAAAATTAATTATAATAATAACAATAATGACTTTTTGTTCTATTACTAAGCCAAACCAGCGGAGTCAGGGCTATATAGCCCTCTCTTACACTCAATTTACCTGCCAGAAAATGCAGCAAGTGTATGACTCGTACCAACAACCTTTCGGGTGAAAGTCAGAGTATGTACCACTACTCTATATGTCCTGACGTAGCAGGTGGCCCCAGGCAGGATTAATTTTTTTTTGGCGCGCTCGTATTTCTAATCTCTCCTTTATAGAACTCTAGAATATTTTTTTTTGAATTCTGCCTGGGGCCACCTGCTACGATTTTTGGATGGTTGGCAGTGGAACTGAATGTCTCATTTCTCCTGTAGGGTCATTCACTGTGTTGGGTTTATCCTAAGGGAAAATAGGAAACTGAGGGGAAGTGGAAAAATAGAACTCCAGTTTTTCGATTAGAAATTATGATGCCATAAGGGAACCTTCTCACTTTACTCAACCAGTAGGTTGGTTAACTGCACTTGGGGAATCGAAAACGGCCATATTTGTTGTTGTTTTGCTATTCATTTTTATTTGATTTCAAAAATGAGCTCTGCGACAGATATTATTTAAAAAAAACACAAAAGAAACATGTGGCTAGAGGTGGACTACAGCAGATTTTGATAAGTTAATAGCCAAAGGCAAAGAGACTTTGGAGTTAAGTTAGGTTAGGTTTTTCTATTTCTATGGCTGGCGGAGGTATCCTGAGCTATTTCTCTATTTTCTAATTTACCCTTTTCTACCAACACAGTGAATACCCCTTACACAATATATAATTCAAAGTAACGCCAATGTGGTACAAGAAGTAGGCGTGGCAACCGATTAAGGTTTCTTGGAATTACTGAAAGATGTCTACCACAAATGTTGGCGAAACGTTTGTGTTAATTGTAAAATAAACGTTGAAAAGAAAGACTGTATTCTTGCCTTCTTATTCTCTCAGATCGACCACGGCCAATCTTTTACTACCATTCTACTGTATCATCATACTAAGAGCATAATACCGTATTATTCGTAACATTGGAGGAACGCACTTATACTGAGACTACCAGTCAGTCTAAGCGCGTGCCGAGCCCTGCTCACCTCCGAATTTATCCTGCGACCCTGTCACCCTGAGGTGAAAGAATCAGCCTTTAGGGTGCTACAAAACTCGCTCCCCCCGCCAGGCTGACAGTGTTGCTTAAAGCAGAAATGCTGAAAGCAGGCGCTGGGGAAAAAAACTTGGTGACTATTAAGAAAAATTTCAAGAACATTTACATTAGCCGAGCGTAGCGACCGTAATACTGTAATTGAACGGTTTTCGTATCAAATTATGTACTTTAGTACACTTATGCCTAGATAACGCAATTTTTTGTACAATATACAGAATTAAGCTTGAAACTATTGTTATTGCTATAAACACAACAATGAAATTAGGCCAACAGATCCACTACTTACTTAATGAAGCGGGTTACCATCAAAATTGCAAAAATCAGTCTTAATATCTAGAAATTGTAAAGAGTTGAAAAGAATAGTGATGGAATACAAATATATAGAAAATAACAAAAAAAGGTGATAAAATTAATGTCATTAACATCGTCTACGCGCATTTTTGTATCTAAAAAAGGCCAACCGCTCTAATGTAAAGTTGACTAGTTAGAGCCATGGAAGTAGGCAAATACTACCGTCATCTTATATTTACTTTTATTTGTATCTATTGTGTACCTTGACGATTTTAAGAAAATAAATAAAAAACTATAGTCGTTGCGGTTTTAGGCCCAGCACAAACGAACGATTCCCTTAGACGCGATTTGCCGAAGTCTTCTCCATTGTAGGGATAGGGCTTAGAGCATGGTTGGGGTAAACCCTAAGAGTCTACTTTAGAAGATTTCTATGATGAAGGGAACCCCGTGTACTTTCGTGCCGTCGGATTCACGCTGGCTTCCGAAATCGTCGAAAAATCTTCTGGTTTCTGGTAGCCCTATGACTACAATGGAAAAGACGTCGGCAAGTCGCGATTGTGATAATCGTCCAAGTGTACTTTCACATTTAAATTTTTTCTCTGGCAATCCACCATATAATCAGACTGTCTACAAAGAACTGAATTCCCAGTTTTCCGAAATTATATGATAACTATAAAATCATCAGGTAGGTGGAACATATCAACAAGCTGCGTTGCCACATTACTACATGCAGAGAACTACTGCTAAACTACTCTGAGTTGAGCCATACGCCACAACAGAAAAATCACGGTAAGTCGACTGAGGCATACTGTGCAAGTGTTACGCGAACATTAGTCATCTTGTAAATGTTATATACGATAGAGCTTTCTTTTGTCATGACTTGACATAACACTTCCACTATGCCTCCTCTAATTTACCTTGATTCACTCAGTGTAGTTTACCTATAGCTTTCATTTCGTAGACTTTGGTCACCCCGGGTCCAACGCTAAATCCAGCACTTTTAATTTTTTATTTAAATTACTATGGAAGTTAATACCTATTATTGTAAATTTTTAGGTCGTGAAACTAAATAAAAAATATAAACTAACCTATTTTGGGCTGATCCAGGAGCGGCCTGCTTCCTGTTAATAACTATCATAGTAAACCCGATAAAATTGAAATAGTGTCTGATATAACGCCAAACCAGCGAGTGACCAAAGTCTAGATACTATGTTCTCTTAATCCATAACACTATCTCTAAACTACAAAGTGGTTGTACCCTGCTACTCGTTGACTTGCTGCTGACTTGGAGAGTTTCCTCGTTTGCCCACCAGACTACGCCTAGGCCGTGAAGTGACTGAAGTCAGTTTTGAGCTTGATGGTGGGCGCGGCGGGGGTGGGCTGCGGCTTCACACTAGCTACTAGTCCTTTTCCCTTCTCCTTATTTTGCTGACTATTTCTCACTGCTGACTCGAGTTTCTTCCTTAGATCACCAGACTGTGCCATCAGCAATTTGAATTCCTATGACAAGAAAAGAGACCAATCTATAAAGTTTTTCACCCGAAAGGTTGTTGGTTCGAGTCTCACACTTGCTACATTTTCTGGCCATGCTTCGGAATGTATAGCAGGCGGTCCCGGGTCTTCCTAGTTGAGTGTAAGAGAGGGCTTTATAGCTGTAACTCCGCTAGGTTGGCTTAGTAATAGAACAAAAGAAGTCAATATTTATTTATTTTTAAAGTGGGCACAGAAGCCGGTGGGAGGGCAAAGCATTGCAAATCCCAGGCAACGATGAGAGTACGGGGTACAGGAACAAGAGGCATTGGTCATGGAAGCAGCAGCAGCGTGCCTATCAGACAGCTCTCCAGGATCGGCACCCAAACCTTCAGCATACTGCCACGGCTAGATTATCAATTAAACCTATGGTGATGAGGGACTGCAGACAGTGGTCCTAGAGGACGCTGTTCCACAGCAGCTGCGCATTCATCAGACAGCCCACCAGGATTGGCTCCCACAGCTTCAGCAAACTGCCACGGCTAGATTACCAATTAATTGTAACTCACCTGCGGATATTGGGGACCAATGATGATGAGGGACTGCAGACAGTGGTCATAGAGGACGCTGTTCCACAGCAGCTGCGCATTCATCAGACAGCCCACCAGGATTGGCACCCACAGCTTCAGCATACTGCCACGGCAAGATTACCAATTAATTGTAACTCACCTGCGGATATTGGGGACCTATGGTTATGAGGGACTGCAGACAGTGGTCATAGAGGACGCTGTTCCACAGCAGCTGCGCATTCATCAGACAGCCCACCAGGATCGGCACCCACAGCTTCACCATACTGCCACGGCTAGATTACCAATTAATTGTAACTCACCTGCGGATATTGGGGACCAATGGTGATGAGGGACTGCAGACAGTGGTCATAGAGGACGCTGTTCCACAGCAGCTGCGCATTCATCAGACAGCCCACCAGGATTGGCACCCACAGCTTCACCATACTGCCACGACTAGATTACCAATTAATTGTAACTCACCTGCGGATATTGGGGACCTATGGTTATGAGGGACTGCAGACAGTGGTCATAGAGGACGCTGTTCCACAGCAGCTGCGCATTCATCAGACAGCCCACCAGGATCGGCACCCACAGCTTCACCATACTGCCACGGCTAGATTACCAATTAATTGTAACTCACCTGCGGATATTGGGGACCTATGGTGATGAGGGACTGCAGACAGTGGTCATAGAGGACGCTGTTCCACAGCAGCTGCGCATTCATCAGACAGCCCACCAGGATCGGCACCCACAGCTTCACCATACTGCCACGACTAGATTACCAATTAATTGTAACTCACCTGCGGATATTGGGGACCTATGGTTATGAGGGACTGCAGACAGTGGTCATAGAGGACGCTGTTCCACAGCAGCTGCGCATTCATCAGACAGCCCACCAGGATCGGCACCCACAGCTTCACCATACTGCCACGACTAGATTACCAATTAATTGTAACTCACCTGCGGATATTGGGGACCTATGGTTATGAGGGACTGCAGACAGTGGTCGTGGAGGCCACGACGCAGTGGGCCGCAGCTCTGCAGCAGTTGCGCGTCCATCAGACAGCCCACCAGGATCGGCACCAACATCTTCAGCATCTCCATCCCTGCAAAGCAATCCAAAACTATTACACAGAGATGTCAGACGAAGCACGCCATCACTTCCCTATTTTAGTACCAGCGTTGCGTAGTTACTATGCGACAATAGGGAAGGCTGGGTCGGAATAGGCCAATTAGTAGTGAACTGGACCATGAAACGGATGGTTAAGGTTCGAGACTCGATATGACAGGAAAAAAAATCCGCCTGATTGCAACCAACCGTAAACAACCCACAACGAGCAGTGAGCAAGAGTGGACACACTACCAGGGCGAGGACAGTGGTTGAGTGGTTAGAGCTGGCATTTCAATCGGGAAAACGGTAGTTCGAATCCTCAAGGGGATCAGATTTACTCAATAATAGAAGTAATAGTAGAATACAATGGCCATGAGTCAATCGCCTAGAAACCATCAGTCCTTATCAAGACTGAGCCTAATGAAGGGAGTAGCACACACTCCCGAAAGTCAGCCCCTACCCCGGTCAATGGGCTCCGCCCTAGTTGTTCGGTGACTATAAGGCCCCTGCCTCTATTGACTATTGACACAACAGGCAATGTAAGTCCAACTAACTCGTTGTTAAATAATACTACACCATTGTCATTAACCTTTACTAATAGATTACCAGGCCTAAACCAGCATCGGATAATTGGGCTTTACTGTATATCAAGAGTACTGGGCCACGAACTAGAAGATCTTAATTTGAAGTTCGTCATAGAGTTTTATATAGGAGAGATGGGACATTAGCTCCCGCCATAAATTTCTGGGGCAACCTGCCACGTCTTTTCAATGACTGGTCATAGGAGACCGGGCAATAAATATATTTTTGGCGGATGTCCCATCTCTCCCGTTTTCTTTGGTTTGGCATATATTGGTGACAAACACAACTAAACTTAATTTAAGAATTAAAACTTAAGTCTAACAGTAACAACAGCTGCTTTAAACACTTACCCAACAACAATTCCTCTGGCAGGCCAAACATTATAAATTTCAAATTAAATATCGCATTTTACAAGTACATCTATCGTTTAACATCCTGCCACTCTCGTTATGACTTAGATAATGAAGACTGGACAAATGCATAAAGACACTTCCATTGAAAAGGTCATATTGGATTGACTCGCTTAACTGTAAGAGTGGCTCGAAAGACCCAAAATTCGCTAAATTAAACACAATTTTCTTCCTTTATTTAACTTTTCTCGCTTTCAACAGACAATAAATCCAGACACAGAATTCTGCAACCCGGTCTTGTTACTTTAAGACCCACGTAGAGTAACAGGCCAAAGAGGCATGTCTCATTAAATCAATTTCACTACAATAAATGAAGAAAAATATGCACTCAGGAAGAAACACCATATGAAAAGATGTTGCTACTGCTTTGAAAAAATTAAGGATTCTCAAACAATATTGGGGGTACTTACGATTTTGTGGCTCCGTGAGTCCGACCAGCGCCTCTACAGTCTTTAGCGCCGTCACGGTGACATTCAGATCTTGTTCACAGGTGGGCAACTTGCTCTGTTCTGAATACAAGAGTTCCAGTAGACGAGGTGCCAGGGCCTGGATGTACGGCGTTGAGACGGCTTTGTCGTGGTGGCAGAAGATGCGGCGCAGCGTGTCCAGACACTGCACTTTCAACTGAAAAAACGAGGGTTGTTTAGCAGGTAGCAGCTTTTTATTCAACGAATGAGATCTTAGATGCCTACGAAGTACCTCTGAAGATGTCGACCGCAGATGTTGAGAAAACGTTTGGAAACTAAGTACGCTTTTAGACCAACCACTGTCCATTACCCGGATTCTACTTCATCATAATCTGACTCCAGCCGTGGAAGCCTATTATAATAAAACAGACACTGTACTCACCTCTAGATCAGCCTCCTGCAAACTACGCCGGAAATGGTTGATACAGGGGTACTGGAGCGCGGGGGCGGTGACGACGGGAGGAGGGGCGTAGAGCACAAACACGCCGACAGAGAGCAGCACGGTGCGGTCGTCGAGCTGCGTGTCCGACAGCCCGACCACGGTGGCCAGCGTGCTCTGGAGGAGGCGTTGCCACAGCGCTGCGCTCCTCTCGTCCACGCAGTACCGGTGCTGCGCCATGGCCTTGAGACAACGCAGCCCCGCCGTCACCGCGGCCGAGCCCGCCTGCGACGCCGTCTCCTTGATAACGCCCGTTGTCAGGTACAGGATGGTGGGCAGGATGGCTAGAGCACCTGTTGGCAACATTGTACCATGGTTAAAGAGCCCAATAAATTTGAATATTGTTCTGGATGGTGCGCCTGTAGTACAATGTAAACAATACCAGTACCTAGGATGTATGTTATCAGTTGCAGCCGCATTGAACAAGCTCCAAATGGCTTCATCAAAATTCTTTAAATTGCCAGAAATTCATTTGGAAACAATACCAATTATGTCCGAAAACCTATGGGGTCGGTGACAGGGTACAAGTTGGCCCACTTCCATAAAAAACCCATGAATAATAATAATAATACCTGGCCTAAGGTGAAACCGCAAAATTCTAGACCTCCGGAACAGGAATAGCAGGTGGCCCCAGGATTAAATAAAATATTTTTGGCTGGAAGCGAATGCTCCATCTCTCCCATATATAACTCCCTAGTTTCTTCAACTGGTCTTGTACTGTCTGTTGTACTTACTAAGGCGCCCATTCCATTGACCGGCTAGGGCTATTTCCAACAACGGTGACGTGGTAGCAGACATTCAAAACTTAGGTAGCGTTTCCACCGACCTCGCATTGCAGATTGCAAATGACATTGACGGAAATTAGAATTTTTCTTTTTATAGAAATCTATTAAAATGTTTGTACTTAACGTATCCCATGACGCCATTTTTTAATTTTAGTTTGTTTGTTTGTGATTTTACTGTATGATCATTGATCAATTTTAACTATGGCATAGAGGAAAATAAACATTTCCGTCAATTCTGCAATGCGAGGTCGGTGGAAACCCCGCCTAAGTCATGAATGTCTGCTACCACGTCACTGTTTTTGTAAATAGCCCTAGCCGGTCAATGGAATGGGCACCTAAGTATTTGTATATGGTATTTTGTTAAGCTGACACTGTGTTTAAAATCAGTAGGCTAGCTTATTCATATGAAAATTGTCCCGCATTGCCATACTATTGTATTATACTGTAAATACTGTGTATATATTGAATATATATAGGCCTGTTTATATTGTAGTTTCTAGAGCCTCTGTGACAACTATACCTTGTGGAGAGCAGAGATCAGGCAGGGAAGACATGACGTCGAGCGCCGTGGCGACGAGGTCCTGCGCCTCGGAGGAGACAGTGGCGGCCCGCGCGGGCGACGATACCAGTGGCGTCGGGTTGAGTGGCGGTAGATGTTTTACCAGCAGACAGAGACAGACTTCTAAGACCGCAAACACCAGTGACTTGCCGGGGGGCAGCTCCCCAGTAGCACCCCCCTCCCCCACCAGATCCACCTCCAGTGACTCTGCTGTGTTCTGATTCGCCGGGCAAATGTCTGCAAGCAAAACAGGCAGCAAATCTTATCGATTTGTAAGCAAATGGACAACTTGCACCACACAATTTTTGTGATTCCATTTACCATAGGAAAACTTATGCTTGGTGGGAAATTAGTGAAGTTAGGGCCATGCTTAGAAAGGGTTTCGTGAGGAACTCTCATGTTCTGATGCATAACAAGGCCTTCAGTATTCCTATAGTAAAAACAGGAGGGGAGTAAATTAAAGGCCAAAATTCATAGATAGATAGAACGCAAGTGAAACAAAGCTATTCAGCTGTACTGGCATTGAGGTAGAAAACCGAACTGAGACACAGGAGGGCCCAGCTCAATTACGCGGCACGGCGTCAAATGGCCTTCCAGCCAAGGACGAGCGTTGGCTGAAGAAGAAGGTTTCGCCTCAGATCTAACAGCGAAGTTTAGTGAATGAATGAATGAATGAATAATTATATTGAAACACACAGTACAATGCAGTACAATACAATTTTAACTAAACTAAAAACACTTAAAATCTAACATTTAACTTAAATAACTAACAATAAAATATAAAAATAAAAAATTTAAAATTAGTCCATTGTAAGAAACAAATCGGCCAAAATGATTTACGCATTCCCCAGAAACTCATCAAGCGAATTGAACACATCCTCCACCAGGTAAGTGTGTAATATTCGCCTGAACTCCCTAGCCTCCGAACGCAGTCTCTTAATGTGGTCCGGTAACTGGTTGAACAACAACCTTCCCTTTATTAGAATAAAGTTGTCGGTGCCATGTCTTCGGGTTCGGGGAATATGGAAGTCGATATCGGCCCGCCGGGTTTCACGGCCCGATATTTCTCCCACTCTTGTAAAGTCAGCTTGTGCGAGGCAGTGCATTATGGCCGCTTCTATATACATGGAGGGAGCAGTAAGAATTTCGAGGCCTTTAAAGGCTTGCCTACATGACTCCCTCCATTTAAGTCCGGCTATAATTCTAACAGCACGCTTCTGCATGACCAATATTTTATCTATATAGTGGCGATTCACCCATGCGTCCATATTCCCCCGTTTTTATGGTACGTTAATTTTGAGAGGGGTGGCTTACCTCGAAGTTTTTCGCGTTTCTCCTGGGCCAGACATTCCTGCGCCGCTGTAACAACCAACCTCAGCACGCGCATCGCTATCCTGTGGACCTCTACGCTGTCCCGCGTCAGAATTACCCTGCATCACACAAAACACTGTTTAGCATTCGTTGTCAATTACTTACTTTTACTTTTACTACGCCTTTTCCTCATGGAGGGTCGGCGGCACGGCAGCGTCGTTTCCACATGGTCCTGTCCTGTGCTTCGTCAGTTGAGAGCCCCAATCTTTTCATGTCTTCGGCGATCTTTCTATCCAGTGTTAGTTTCGGCCTCCCTGGTAGTCTTCTTCCTAGCATCTCCAGTTCCATTACTCTTCTGTCTAGGTGGTCTTCGTCTCTACGTAGTAAGTGTCCCCACCAGTTCAGCCTCTTTTCCCTCAGTTTTTCTTGCACGCAACACGTTCTCATCTCCTGCCTTATGTCTTTGTTTCTGCGTCGGTCTTTCAATGTTACACCGCAGGATTTTCTGAGCATTCGCACTCCCCTCGATCCTGGCACGCCCTCGTCAGCTCCACGTATGTATTGGCTCCTACATTGTCCATCACTTGGTATAGATATTTTTTTCTCGGGCGCCCAGGTCGGTTCACGCCTTCTATGGTGCAGCTTACGAAGTTCTCGTGTCGTAGCAAATGTCCGATCCAGTTAGCTCTTCTGGTACATATCAGTGGTCATGAGATCAAATAAAAACATGAAAATTGTAGGTTTACCTGTGTAGTACGTTGCATAGCTCAATAGCCAGCGTCGGTTCGTTGAGAAGGAATTCCCGTGGTCTACTGATGTCCAGAAGGGTGTACAGTGCGTTCAGACAGGCCAACACGCTCTCTGTCGGCTCCTGAGTCCTGGTGCTGCACAGGGCTTCTACACTGATACCTGCACAAGCAAAGGCATTATTTTTCTTTCCCCGATTTATACGTTAGTATCGTATAAGGAAAGCTTTGTGGTGGTCGAAATGCTCCCAAGATACAAAAAAGTGAATTTTACGAAATGTCTGTATGTCTGCCCGTGCATCAATTTGTGGGAAAAATATTCAACAGATTTTGGGGAAAATCAGTATGTAAGTTCACAAAAATCATGACTCGGGACAGGGGGATCACTCTCTTCTCATCACTTTGTTTCTAACACTGTCCTGTCCACAGACTGGCTGTTCTGATGAACTTGATCTCAGCCACATGTTACTGTTTGTCTTTAAACTGTACGTCGTAATTACTATAAAGTAAATTTTAAACCACATTTAACTTGTATCCTTGTGTTAAAATTATCTTCAAAATCTAGCCTTATTCGGTTAAATAATATAATATCTACCCAACAGATCATACATTCTACTGTGTATCAGTGGGGCCTACCAAACAGAAGGTGGAAGCGATCATGCGGTTTGTCGTTGACACTGGCGTCGTTGCGCAGGGGGTCCATGGACGGGTCCCGGGGTGTGTCCAGACCTCCCTCGTGCAGCCACAGGGCCGCCGCCAGTAGGATCGGCGGCCAGGAGGAGAGGTAGTGCGGTCGGGAGAGCTCCATCGTGTCAGTCGTGTAGAAGGCGCCACCGTCGTGGGGCAGCTGACTCGAGAACTCTGAAATTGGGAAGAATATTGGCGTACATATAGGAAACTAACGCTATAGGGGGGATATAAGAACCTGCCATATTTGTCGAATAATAATAATAAATAAAGAACCTGCCATTAGAGTGGCACGGTCACGCCAACAGGCCTACTAGTCACCCGCAACACATGTCACTGGAGATTTCGATCAGGCACGTACGCTTCTGGTAGTCTTGCTCATCGCACATTTTCCAGAGTTTGGTCGTTTTCTAAGAGGTGGTCTCCGTGGTCAGAACAGGGGCGGTTCCGGATCCAGACGATGCGATGGCAGTTTTAACACGTCTTCACCTCGACTTTTTCAGGTAAGCGCTCTTTTCACGCTGTACGTACTGAAATCTCTGGCTCTACAAGGACGTGCAGGCTAGCGAAGGGCAGCCCGCTCTGCTCCTCTATGAGACCATTATACTCAGTATTAGAGGGCGCGTTGACATACCTGGAGGGAGCGCCAAGAGGGCGTGGTCTCTGAGCGCGGCCAGCCAATGGTGTGCAAGAGTAGTCAGCTCTGGTTGCACCAGGGACAACAGGTTACCACTAGAGAGCCCACCGTCATCCTCACTGATGGCCGAGGAGGCCATGGAGGAGAGCAGAGACGAGGGCAGCGGGGGCTCCTTACTGTAGGGGGCACAGCTGCTCCCTTCCATCGCCACGATGTACACCTGAAAACAGCAACGAACCACTTTCTTAGTATTTGAACACCCTGTAAGAATCAAGACGTGATAGGATCAGGAATGTGGTGATTTGAAGTGTGTTCAGAGTTGAGGATAAGTGGACGTTGGATAGCGAAGAGGAGACTGCAATGGTTTGATCACGTAAACAGATTAGATAACAGCCGGTGGCCGAAGAGGTGTGCCTTCTCACTCTAGTATTTTGTATTTATTTTTAGGTTACTCAACAGAAAATACCTTATGGTATGATCAAAAATACTGCAAACTTATTTATCAACACTAGAAGGCAGGTCTTTACATACGGGTAGTGCTTTCATATTTGCATAAAACAGAACAACCCACTGTAGTCTGTAACCCTGGGAAAGAACTGTCAATGGAGACGTTACCTCAGCCCATGCCTTCAGGATGGCCAATTTCTCAAGGGTGCCGACGCTCTCGTTGTAGATGGGCGGTGTGGCAGCGCGCTGCAGCCGCGATAACGACGCCACAAGGAGCTGGTGGACGCGGCGCAGGTCATTGAGGTCGCGTGCCACTCCCGAGCCAATCCATGCGCTGCACACCTGGCACGCCGCTGCCGTTACGTGCGCCGACGTATCCGCCGCGAATGCTGGCCTTAGTGCAGCTCCCACCTGTAACATATACATTACATGTACATGTACATGTTACTGTACATACATAGTTACTCTAGAATGGATCATTCACGAACCTGGTTAAGACGGGCTCACGCCTGTTACAATGCGTCCATGGACTGGACGGTCAGCACTCTCCCGTTTAAAAATATACTATATAATACACGGCTAGTGTAGTGTAAATAATTTATTAAACCGTTAAATTAAATTTTCTGTTTTCTACAACTAATTTTCGTAAAGGTATTCGATTTAATTTATATTTTTCTTCTTCTATTTATTATGCGCTAAATTGTAATTGTGAAATTAAAAGTTGGCCGAAATTAAATATAACGGGTTTTAAGAGTAGGATTAACTACTTGACAACAACGTCCGTACCTGTGCTTGAAATTGTTCCAGCAGAAGATGGCCAGGGAATTCAGGCTCAGGCACGCTGGAGAACTGGCTGATGACTTCTTCCAGAGTCTTGAGGCCCTCCAGTCGAAGGGGGTCGGAATCGGAGGTGGCTGCCATAAACGCCATACGGACGAGTTCGGACAGATGTAGTACCAGATAGTCTCCTGCACAGACACCTAATATTAATACAAGTTACATCCACGAAGGAATAGGAAGACCAAAGAAGAGACACAGAAACCAGGTTGAGAACAATATCAGAAGGATGGGACTGGAATCGGAGGAACACTACGCACAGTTCAGCTATACTAACAAGACGAAAACCAAAGGAGGAAGTACACAATGTAGTTTCAGGAGAATACCATTAGGATAGGAGTGGAACAGGACGAAGTGCTGATTGGTGGGATAGCAGGAAGGATATATTATCATAGGATACATATCAGACCCCAACTCAATCAAGAATAATTCAATCATAAGGATTGTAGTGATTAGAAGAAAGTTCGGTCACGTAAAGAGAATGAATTGCAGCCGGTGCGAAGGTGGGAGTGGAAATATAGGGTACTCGAAGAAGAGGAAGACCAAGAAAGAGACATAACCCAATTTAAGACTGAAAAAGAGTGGGATACACAGAAATCAAATTGAAGAGGGGGACTAGAGCCAAAGGGAGTACTGACCGATCACAAGTAGAGGGACAGAAAAGAGTGCAGGAAGCCCTTACTGACATTTGTAGCATCTAGGAAATTAGCACTTGTTTGAGACAATGATGACGGCTAACCTTTGGTCTTGGTGAGCTGCATATCCTTGGCGAGGAGAAGGTCGTAGTGAGCGGCCTTGGACGCGCGGCACGCGGCCATGAGGCGACGCACACATTCGGCCGCAAACACCCTGGTCGGCCATCTTGGCTGCACGCCGTTCTGACTGCTGTCCGCGCCGCCCTCTGTCGCGTGGAACTCTGCCTGGTCATTATCTTCCTCCGCGTCCTCCCCATCATCCTGGCTCAACGTATTCGCTTCCTGTCCACCACCGTCTGTAAGGAAGTCCAAGGATTAAGCATGAGAATAGAATCATCCACGAACTCGGGTAATTAAATGTGCCTATGTTAATTATGTTTCATTGCGGCTTGTAGTCTGTTTGGGTTGACATTGTACCAGTTTGTTCAAAACCCATGAGGAAGTAATATCTGTAATGTCCGAATAAACAATGAGGTATCGGCAAGACTACTGGGTCATTCTGAGAAGGAATGCGGCCATAACTACTTCAATAAAATCTAACCTGTGGGGACGTGTGTAAGCAGCCTGAGCGGAGACCCCCTGCAATTCTACTCCCCTATAGCGTCTCAACACGGAGGTAACCGTGCATTCTAGGACCAAGTATTGAAGCGACCTACTGCCCCACAAGGGCAGAGAGGAGACCCCACAATACCTAGCCTATGCAAACGGGCCGGAGTTGTAGTGTGACTCAAGCGCATTCTTATAAGGTTTGTCAATAGCCTACTTGGGTCTTTCCAGTTATAGAGCCATGCGCGTTTCCTCACATTAGGATAATTACGGGATAAGGTACTGGTTTCCGCACGCCAACGTATCAGTGCATACTTTTTGCCTGTAGTACGGCTGACACGTCCGAGTGGTGGGGTTGAGCATGCCTTCCGTGCTCTTACCTGTGGAGACAGTCAGGACGTGTTTACACAGCCTGAGCCAGGGCGTAAGGTTGTCCGCGGCCAGTACGTGGACCATGCTGGAGATGGTGTCGTGGATGTCCTTCTTCAGGGCGGCGTCGGTCTCCGTGTCGAGCATGGCGAACAGTACGCCGGGCAGCCCGCTGTCCGGCATGTCCTCCGTGTCCGCCAGCGCATGCGCGCACACCTAACAAAGCAACCATGAATAAATAAATGTTTTACAGTCACATCAAAAGATTAGGGTCTCTCCCATTTGTTTTAACATTGACTTAACTATGACTTTTGCTCGATCTTATCCAGGAAGCGGCTGACTATAATCCGAATTTCGATAAAATATAATGACTATAATGGTGGGGCCACGTCGAAAGGGGGCCAGATGAGCTCATAAGGCGATATCACATGTCGAAGTCGAGGGAAAAAGAAGACGAGGCCGGCCCAGGCTTACGGTAGAAGCAAAAGTCCGCCAAGATCTCAGAATTGTATGAGCAACCGCAGTCGAAGCACAGAATCGCAAGGAGTGGAAGAGAACATGCCGTATCGACTGAAATTTCTGCTACACTTCGCCTTTTGTTTGAAATAAAGTCGTTTTTTCATTTCATTTTTCATTTCATTTCATTACACTTACAATTACGAGATAACACCATTTAATAATTTTAATGACTTATTCTGAAGCAATACTTCATTTTAATAATTTTCTTTCAGACCACAACATAGTAACAAAAACCGAACAATTGAAATGCATTATTGTCGTGGACTAAACTAGTTTTCAGGCAATATTCTTTATGTATAGCTTTTAACCACCAAGCGAAGCACACGGAAGACACCCCCCCCCCCCCATCATGCTATTTTTTAAGTTGACTTATCAGACGTATCGTGGACGATCCACGATTCTGGAGAAGGAACCTCTCAATCAAAAGCTATGCGGAAAGTAATTTTATAACGTTATAACAATACGAAGTTAAATATAACAAGGCATGTACTGTACGCACCTCAGCAGCCTCCCGTTGTGTCAGCTGCCTTAGGCACGACACGGCAGCCTTACGTAACAGCAGGTGGTGACTTGACAGTGCTCTCTGCAACAACAACAATCTTAAATTCTTACAACGACACACCGAAAAAGGGTACTTAGTACAGAACTTGAGAAAGGAAATCCAAAGATAAGTTGTATCGATGGTGCTGGGAACGACAACAAATAAGCAATAGTAAACATATTTATCTGGAGCATAGATTTACTGCTTTGTCCCTTGTGGGTTTCTTATCAATTTCTAGCGTAACCAATAAGAAAAACCCTTGTTACATAGCGGGAGACAGCCAATGCCCAGTCTATTAATCAATTTATAAGTAAATGACGGAAAAAACGAAAGTCGCCTCTAGAGTTCTATATTGGAGGGATGGGACATTCGCCCCCACTAATGATATTTTTATTATTATTAATTTTTATTGCCACCTTACACGTCTACTTCGACCAATCAGAGCATGCCCAGCAACCATGGAATTATTCCTTGGAAGCGCAGAATCGAATAGAAAATATCTGTATTGATTATATATTATAGACAATAGGCGTCCAAATAACTAACTATAGCATAAGTACATACAACGTACAAAACACGACAAAATTTAAATGTCAATACTATGACCAAGGCGTGTTCTGTTTGGTCAAAGAAGACCTGGCACCAGAAATTCAAATAAAATTATCTTGACGGTAGAGATCCTATCTCATCTACATTTAACTCAAGTTGCACCATATATGGCCAAGGTTTTTAATACTAAACTGACTTAGGTTGAAGAGGCAACCTCCTTCAAGACATTACATCAAAAACTAGTGAATCGACTGAAAAGCGGACGCTACTTGACTAGAACAACGATCTATGCCGTCCACGATGACCAATTGTATCTTGATTCTCTACTTTCGGATTTAGTGGCCAAGATTTATAATTTTCTTCAACTTGTACTTGAACGGGGCACTTACACATAGAGTGGGAACGAGTGTGGAGAGGTTAGCGTGCCGGGGAGCAAACATGTGCAATTGCTGCAGCGCTGCGATGGCCTCAGCCTGAACTAGAGGGTGCTGGTGGTCTTGCATGACAGCGCAGGCGCACAGAAACGAGGAACGTGCCATGCAAATCGACGAGGTGTTGCCTGCAACCGAATTAATAATTATTATCAGTTTAAATTGAGCCACTTAAATGCTCAAGACCCGGGACGATTCAAGGGCGATTTGTGTTGGGAAGAAATGGGTTGGTTGGTACAAGCGCAACAGTCAATTTCTGAACGCACTCTAGAAGATTTTTGACTCTGACGCGTGATCTGGGCGGGTCCAGGGGAAACCGTGCCCCGGCAAGCCAGTCTCAGAATTCTTCTGAAGTTGGCTACAACTACTACTTTCTACAAGGGAGAAAAAATATAAGACTCATCAAAAATATAGCCGAGGATTAATTTATCAATTTGAATTTCCTGCGCATTTTGCACTCATTTGTTTAAAACAATTGAATAAACCCCGGTGTTACGTTAATCACAAATCGCCATTGTAGGGCTGCAGATGTTCAAAGAGCGATTTCGCCTATATAGTATCGACCTTAGAGAACGGCTAGGTACATACCCTGGAGTTCGGGGCCGACAGTGGTGATGAGAGCCGACAGTACTTTGCCTATGCACTGGTGTACATCTACCAGACTCTCAGGCACGTTGATCAGCAGCTTGAGGGCAAGCGACAGCGAAGGTTCGACGTAGCCACGGAACATAGGCCCACCAGACTCGGCTATCAACGCCAGAGCGTGCAGAGACCACACCTAAACAGCAATGCAAAAATAGTATAACATCTATAGAATCTGTAAGAGCTGCTTTCCAAAGACAACCCATTTTTAGGAAATCTGCACAACTATCCTGGACTAAAACGCGCCAAACACCGTGAGTGAAAAACTGAATCAGAAATGAGGGAGCTGGAATCTCAGAGTCTATTTCACAACACTGAGCTCACGTCAGTTTCTGGAACAGAGTGAACTCAGCGCAGGGTTTACGAAGAGATACCACTTGACTCTGTGTTTTTGCACCAACTCATTCGCTTCAAAGACGGATCATCCAGTGTGTCTGCAGCGTAGAAATCGTCTTTGTACACTGGGCCTTATTCAGCCTACAGCAGTTCCGTACCTGGACAACAGGAGACGTAGTGTCTTGAGCTAGGGCCAGAAGGATGCTGACGCTGGTGTTGAGGTGCTGGCTCGAACCCAATCCGCCGACGTACCGGTGTAGACAGCCCAGGGCGAGCGAGTGACCCGTGCGGCTCGCAGCGTCCCGCGCAGACTTGAGCCGGTCGAAACTGACTTGCGCCTGGTTGGCCGTGAACCTGGCATCCGCTACCACCTGCCCCATGCGACCGAGGCATTCGGCACCCGCACACCGCAGTGTGGGATTGGGGCTCGTCATGGTGCTCTGAAAAGGGACAACACCGATTAGTGGATGGGCTATGATCCATCTAGACGCCCTAGATATAAAGAGGACTGTGGATACTGCACAACCAACCCCCCTTAGGCAATAAGGCGTGGAAAAAAGTAAGAAAAGAAGAATAAGTTACGTATAAATACATACACTGATGAGACTGGCTGCAGCCGCCTGGATCTCATCCTGCCCGAAGCCGGCCTTGGCTTCGGTCAGACCCCGCAGTGCGCACAGCAGGGCCGTCAGCAGGTTCATCTGGACGGCTTCTTGGCGCGCCGCCTTGGCGTGGCGCACGCACTCCGCGAAATGCTCCAACACCTGCAGACGGTGTTTGTTGGCCACTTTGGGGAAGATCTGTCCAAAAAGCACCACCGATTGGTCGATCACTGCGACGCCTAGCGGCAACGGCCCCGGAACGTTTTCACCCTATCGTCACAAAGCAAAATAGGTTAGTATTTTTTCTCTGTAAGGTCTGGTACACACGAATGTTCCACGTGACATGAGACGCTGAGAAGTTTATCATGGCAAGAAATAGGCTAGTGGAAAAAAAGGTTAATTTCTGAACGCACTTTCGAAAGTTTTGGGACGTTGACGCGTGTCTAGGGGGAAACGCGTGCAGTTCACCCTTCACACCAGCTAGCGAAATCGTCGAGAAAACGACAAGAAATCTTCTGCTAGCCCTATGACTACAATGGAGAAGACGTTGGCATATAGTAACTGGAGGAATCGTCCCTACAATTACGATTTATACGACATATTCGTACGTAACTACAAGAAACTGCTTATTTGACGAACTTCCTTTATACTGTCGTATCGATTGCATAATCTAAGAAGAAAATACATTTATTTATGTATTCCTACATAAATACACCGCTGCAACATGAATTGAAAACATCTTTAGCCACTATAAAAAATGTCCATTACCGTTGGCTATATTCTCAATCGGAAGACAGCTTTAGCAATGTCCAAATAAGCCTTCAGCTTAAATATACTAAAATGTGGGTACCTGTCGCAAAGTCCGATAGAGACAGCACGCGTCGTGTTCCAGGGCACCCGAGCCTGCAGCACTGTTGGGCTGCAGCTGAAAACACAAATGCAACATTTGATATAACACATCACTAACAGCTAAGGTTTAGTTTAGTTTAGCCAACGCCCGTCTGTGGCAGTTGGGCCATTAGACGCCGAGCCTCCCAGTAGCGCCTCGTTGTGTCGGCAGGAAGAAGTTTTAATCTGGAACAGGTCTCCAAGTGAGTGGCCACCATCCTTCCGGACGCGCACAGTGGACAGATGTCGGAGTCAGCAATTCCGATGCGGTGAAGGTGGGCTTGGAGTAAGTCGTGTCCGGTAGTTAGGCGGAAACGCGCGACCGCAGCGCTTCTCTCCAAGTTTGACGGGATGTGTCCGGGGGTGGTGAGTGGCTCCCATTTTTTACCAGTGCTCAGGCTCCGAAGTTGAAGACTAGTGGCCTTGGAGATTTTCGCGGCTATTATGTTCCGTGCTGACTGGAGGGTTTGTGGAGCTTCGGGTTGGTCTGCTTCCGCTCCCTTTTTTGCCATTTTGTCCGCTATTTCATTTCCTACGAGACCGACGTGGCTTGGGACCCACTGAAGCCTGGCATTCCACCCAGCATTGATGAGTTCGGCTAGTTTGTTGCGGCAGTTTGATGTGCGGGGACAGTCAGTGGGCTTGTTGTTACTGAGTGCCAGAATTGCCGCCTGGGAGTCGATCAGGAACACCAGGTTGCCGGGATTAGTTGTGAGGTTGAGAATTCTGTTGGTAGCTTCGGTAATGGCGACAACTTCACCGTCGTAGTTGCTTGTATTCCTTCCTACTGCTGAGTGCTGTTGAAATAAATTACAGAAAGATCCAGCTCCTGTGGAGTTTGATTCAGGGTTGTATGAGCCGTCGGTATAAACATGGAGCCACTCGGTAGCTGGATATAGATTGTGTATAGTTTCTAGGGCACTTTGTCTGAGTTCAAAAGCGCTTAGGTCTTTCTTGTTAGTTGCAGTACTTTGTATTTTCAGGTTTATGCTTGGTAACGCTGACACTGTTTTATTGTAACTTTGCAGAGGCGCACGTACGGGCGTCGGAATTTGGTATTTGTTACGCAGGACTTTGTAGTGGGTTAGAGGTGTTGGTTGCGTCTTCAGTCTCTGAGTTGCTGGTCGGTAGTCGTTCCAGTGCCTTACATCAACCCTTTTGGTTCTTTCCCAGAAGTTTAGAGTGATTTTGTCTCTGCGTGCTTCAAGTGGTTCAATACCTGTTTGGAGCTGCATTGTCACAATAGGAGTAGATTTTACACCACCGGTAATTGTTCTCAGCGCGTTGTTCTGTACTACATCGAATTTTTTTAGATTGGCATCCGCTGACAGCGACGTGACTTCACTGCCATATTCCATCACTGGGCGCACATATGTTTTGTAAGCGGTGCACAGTACGTCTTGGTTCGCCCCCCATTTTGTTGTTGCCAGCCTTTTTAGAAGATTGCTTCGTTTCTGTGCTTTTGCTGCAGTAGTTGAGATGTGAGTGCTGTATGACAGTTTAGAGTCCATTGTGATTCCTAAATATGTGGAAATCATGGTTTGCTGCAGACTTTCTCCTTTGTACAACAGATTAAAGTGGTTTGATTTCGTTGAGAAAGTAAATAGTTGGGCAATGGTTTTCTCAGAACTAACTTCCATTTTATTGAAATTGGCCCAGTGTTCCAGTCGGTTGAGTGCTGAGTTCATTGCGGCCTGGAGAGCTTCTACTTTGGAGCCGGTAGCCCACATTACGACGTCGTCAGCGAATAAAAGACATTTTATGCCCTCGACCGATTCAATGGCTCTCTGAAGATCGTCGATCATAACGTTGAACAGTAGACAACTAAGGACCGCTCCCTGCGGTAAACCTTGGCGCAGTTGTCTGAACGATGAGATCCTGTTTTGAAATTTACACCTGATGAATCGCTGAGTTAACAGACTTTTTATCCAATTAAACATCTTTCCGCACACACCTTCGCGTTTTAGTTTTTTTAAGAGCATAGCCCGCCAGATTTTATCGTAGGCCGCCTTGAAGTCTACAAAAACTGCTAGCGTCGACTGTTTGTGGTGGAAGCCATCCTTTACTGTTTGCGAAAATTTGACAATTTGGTCAATTGATGATCTATGATTCCGTATTCCGGCTTGGCAATCGCTTATTGTTCCCTTTGACTCAAGGAATTCGCGTAGTCTGCGTTCTACCATCTTTTCTGCGAGCTTGCAGCATACACTAGTAAGGATTAAATAAAAGGCGCCGAAGAAAGCAAATACAATTTCAAGAAACAAATTTCAAAAATTTGGCGCATACGCTTCAATTGAAAATTGTCAAATTTTGAAAAACAAATGGAATGGCCCCCATCAATGAGAAATTGAAATGTCCTTCAATTTCATAATTTTCATTGACGTTGTACGTATGTGGAATGGGCGCCTTACGTTCAGTCAACTTTGACTTTCATGAACATGTAAACAGTAGACTGTCCTAATCATAGAATAAATATTTACTATAGAATGCATCTTGCAAGAGTGGCATTCAACAAAAAATCCAAAATGTTTGAATCAAATAATATTGACATGAAAATAAGAAAATGAATGCTTAAAACACTGGTATGGAGTATACTGCTGTATGGCTGCGAAACTTGGTGCATACATGAAAGTGACAAAAAGAAACTAGAGGCCTTTGAGATGTGGTGCTACAGGAGAATGCTGCAAATTTCATGGCGAGACCATATTGCGAATGAGGAGGTGCTTCGTAGGCTAAACGAAAAAAGAACATTAACGATAGCTATATCTACGAGGAGGGCCAGATTTATGGGGCACCTTATCAGGCATGAAAGCCTTCTAAACACCATTGTTGAAGGCTCAGTCGAGGGCACAAACCACAGAGGCAGGCCGAGAAAGGAGCACATGGAGGACGTAATGGCGGACATGGAGTGCGGGACCTACTGGGAAATGAAAAGGATCGCGGAAGACAGGGAGGAGTGGAGAAGAAGAGTCAAGTTGCTGCAAACCAATCGATAGATTGTAACCCCAGAAGAATAGAATGCTAGTCGGTATAGGGCCGTCTGTGACTCGAACCTTGCAAATCACAGAATCCAAGTCACAAAATATTTGGGTCCCACTGTACCCACTTCGGCCAACAGGGGGCTCTGGTGTTTCACCAATCAGAAAAAATTATTAAAAAAACATTCATGAGTGCGTTCCAACGTTCTATAAAACTTGGCCCACGATTGGTTGCCTACTTTCAAATTTTCAAATGTCAACAATCGTCATTCGTTTTCACAACAAACACAACTTTCTAGATAGAAGATAAATAATTCAATATTTGATTACTTTATTAAATATTAATATGGTCTATTGTGCTGTTGTGGGGTGTGGGTCAAAAACTGGGGGTAAACCTTCCCACCTACAAGGTAAATTGAAGAATCAAGTAAGATTTATAAGGTAAGTTTTCCATTTTCATTTTTATACTGTACACGTACCGTATGCAACTACAATAATAATTAATAAATAAAAAAATATATATTTAAGGCTATTCACAATATAAGATTAATTTAATAAGGATATTTGAAATTTAAGAGTAAATTATGCCTACATACCTCTTGATTAATATAATATAATGAAAGCATATCTTCTCTTTGTAATTGCATACGGTACATGTATAAAAATGAAAATGGAAAACTTACCCTTTAAATCTTACTTGATTCTTCAATTTTCACTGTAGGTAGGAAGGTTTACCCCCAGTTTTTGACCCACACCCCCTCAACAGCACAATTGACCATGACCATCGTATTCGCTTAGACAGGTTAGCACCAGCTATCTGTGAGCTCTGAGGTCTGTGAGCTGACTTTTATTGCGTAAAGGCAACGCTTTATTCCATATATTGCAGCATTATATGGCGTATAATACTGACATTAAACTAATATGTTGAAGGGGCAACCTCCTCATGCCATTATTAAATATTTTGTATTGAGCGTAGCGTTATTGTCTTGATTATTGCCTTTACTGTAAGCTATTCATGTTCTTCTTGGTACTATTAATTTTCCCTTTTTCGGGTGTTCTATTATTATCTGCTCCATCAGAATTTCTAAAATGTTTGATTGTACAATTAAAATAACGATTGTCTTACAAATCAATATTAATCATAATATTGCGTACGAAAATTCAATACCTATAGCGCCTAACTAATAACTGTAATAATAAAATCGTTTATAGTACATAGGAATAGTTTATAGTACAGTACGGTATTACCTTCAATGAGAAATAATTAGGCTTGTTTGCAGCCTATGACCATTGTATATGGGAAAATCTATATGATGCTAAACCCCATTCGCATCATTCGCAGATAATAGGTACTACTAAAATAGATGCAAATTAGTTGCGTCCAGGATCAGGTTTACCTAGATCATGAGATGATCAAGAACTAATGTTCATTGGGTAAAATGGTATAGGTACTTACCTAGATACTTGCTTATGAAGATATTATACCAAACCCTATTCGTAGATATGCCTCTAGTTCGGAATTTTCGTTCAAATTACAAATATGAATATAAATCATTCATTAATGTAGAGATAGCATCTAATTAAATTAATGCTGACTTAAGTGTTTACATTTTTAAATTTGTGCGGGAAGCACCTAAGCGCCCCCAAGTGGCCAAAATAGGAACAGTGGGACCCAAATATTTTGTGACTTCGATCCTGTGATTTAATTGAAAAAATCACAAAGCTCTGAAATATTGCATCCTACGGATAAGCATAGGGATGCCAGTCTTCTTATTTCGATTGGCAGGCTATGGTCCTAATATTACAAATAAGTACCTATATTATATATAAAAAATTGCACTTAATTCCACAACATAGTGCAATTTTTTATATAGGTACTTATTTGTCATGTATCACTTCCACGAAGTCACTCTCTCTGGTCCAAATATTAGTTTAATCAATAATTATTTTCTCGTTTCCAAACGATTCAAAATTTTAACCATTATTTGGCCACGCGTCAACGGCAGCCTGGTTGCCCCTGCCAGAGAAAAAATAATAATAACTAATAAAAAAATTCATGCTGTATCGAAAATAAAATGTATTTCGTTAAAATTACCATAAGAACTAACCGTAGTACCACGACTAAGGGTTTTTACACAAAGTCGATGTTCACGGGAAATTTCGATCGTATAGCCGTCAAAAATATCCACTAAATTAGCAGAAATGCTCATATACATTTCCATATACATGTTGCGGCCCCCCCCCCCTTTTTGATTGCCTCTTAAATTTGAATTAATTGGGGTTCAGTCTCTGTTTATTCGGATATTGTGAGTTCTACAGAATATAAAGCGACACATTCATCATGCAAAATTAACTAAGGCGCATTTTCCACCGACCGGCTAGGGCTAAATACAAATACGGTGACGTGGTAGCAGACATTCAAGACTTAGGCGGGTTTCCACCGACCTCGCATTGCAGAATGCAAATGACATTGACGGAAATGTTTGTTTTACTCTATGCCATAGTTAAAATTTATCAATGATCATAGAGTAAAATCACAAACAAACAAACTAAAATTAAAAAATGGCATCATGGGATATGTTAAGTACAAACATTGTAATAGATTTCAATAAAAAGAAAAATTTAAATTTCCGTCAATGTCATGCGCATTCTGTAATGAGAGGTCGTCGGAAACCCCGCCTAAGTCTTGAATGTCTGCTACCACGTCACCGTATTTGTATTTAGCCCTAGCCGGTCGGTGGAATATGCGCCTTACCGTGACATAAAATGTGAACACACAACGACAAGTTATTGTCACTCGAAAAATCACTCTGTTTAAATGGGCTCTGAGCGTGCCCTGTTCAGGAAATCAGCATGCGGCTTTTATAAAGATAAAAGGAATATGTGAAACCCAACATCAACCATCAAGCTAGAAGCAATCCGTTTATACGTATTTTACACGTATATGAAATCGCCTCCTTTGTAAATTTATAATATTTTTAACTCATCATAATCAATATAACTTAATTAAAATACGTTATAAATATTTATGTGATTTGTTTTTATGTGTATTTTTATTATTATTAAGTAATACTGATTATAATGAGGAATCCGTCTGTCTACTACATGCAGCCAAGGGGTAGGTCCCTAAATTTTAAGGGGCTACAGTAATAAAGACTCACATGGTCACCTTCACCCCTCCTGCTGCCTTCCATCTGCCATTCAAAAAACACGATGTTAGTCAATAAGCTGTAAGTGCCCTACCATTAATACACCAGTTTGTTATTTTATTTTTTTGAACAAAATCATGTTGCGTTGGCCAATAGGCTGGAATTAGTGCCACCACTAATCTATCAGGTATTATTTTACAAAATCAAAATTCTTAAGAATATTAGAAAGTAAGAAAATTGTCATTTTTTGGCATAAATATACAATAAATACACCATACAATAAATTCACCATAATATTCATGACAAGTTATGCTGACCAGTTCTCAATTGCATAATAATGATTCACTCTGGTCTAAAGGTAATACACGTGTGTATATAGCCTGCTGTCACTAATTGTGCGTCATTATTAGCCAATTAGAGCGCCAGTTACATGTCTTTTAGACTACTGATAGGTAGGCTCCTTGCGGCGACTTCGAGGGCAATTCTTAAAGGAGAAGATAGTGATAGAGAAGAAGCGAGAGAGAGCGGCTGCAAGATGCGATTAGGGTAAGTGCAATGATATTGTAATATATTGTATGAATTAATCACAAGTCTCCTACATAGCTAAAAAAAAAAAAACATAACAGCTCAGCGCTTGCGATTTCGCGTGATTTATTATTTTGCACACCTGTAAGGCTTCTCCCACCCGGCTGTCTCTTAAGCTAGTGACCACAATACATACCTGGTCCTCGATGGTGTGGTGGTCCGTGTCCTGCAGCCAGGAGCCCAGTATCACAGACTCGTCAGCATGGCAGAGCCCTCGCAACAGCGAGGTGGTCGTATTGGCCGGGTTCTCGTTCAGTGTGAACTCAGCCACGAGCATGCGCAGTAGGTGCGTATACGACGCCTCACACGCGCCGGCCGGCAGCAGCGTCAGCGTCTCGTACAGCCGCAGCCGCACCATGGCCAGCGGCGCTTTCAGGTGCTGACCGTAGTTCTTCAGCACCGTCGAAATGCTGACAAGGAAAACATAATTTGGCTACTTTCCAACTTGCTGACAATTGTCCTCAATTGCATATTAATGATTTGCTCTGGACAGCTAGGTCTAAAGGTAATATACGTGTGTACCAGTGCACCTATAGCCTGCTGTCATCAATTGTGCGTCATTATTAGCCAATCAGAGCGCTAGTTATATGTCTTTTATAGTGCTGATGGGTAGGCTCCCTGAAGTGATAAAAGACTTGGAACGGCGACTTACGAGGGCAATTCCCAAAGGAAAAGATTGAGAAGAAGAGAGAAAGAGAGCGGCTACAAGATGTGATTATGGTAAGTGTGTTGATATTGTATATATTAATCATTAAGTTCGTTTTATTGAGTAAGTAACATGGAAAGGTATATAAATTGATTTGGTTTGAATTGAAGAGCTTTTTATGGACGTAGGCCTACTTGTAGCATGGCCCATTGAACTTTACCCTGCCAACGACTCCATCGGTTTTCGAACATTATTGGTATTGTTTCCGAATGAATTTCTTGCCTTTGGTCAACTGACTCACTCTTCTTCTTCTTCTTCTGGTGAACAACCCTCATGGGTTGGCTTGCAGCATTTTGCTCCGGCTCTTCCACTCCGATCTTTCCTCTGCCAGCCTCTTCATTTGTCCATACGTTGTACAGTTGAAGTCCCTGAGCAGCTGGTCCAGGTACTCATTACGGGGGCGGCCTATCGCGGCACCTCCATACATGTGCCCTTCCAGGATCGTGTGAAGTAGCCCATCATGGCGTAGTGTGAGTCCAATCCAGTTGGCTCTCCTCTTGGCGATGGATGCCCTCAGTTTTCTTTCTTCCCCTATGCGTTGCCGCACTTCCTCATTGGTTATCCGGTCAGTCCACGTTATTTTTAATATTTTCCGGTAGCACCACATTTCGAAGGCTTCGATTCGGCTCCGCATAGTTTCCGCTATAGTCCAAGTTTCGCATCCATACAGCATTGTACTCCACACAAGGGACTGGAGAAGGGCTTTCCGGGGCTGACTCACTCATCGATGTCAAACCATACCGGCTACTAGTGCATGTGGTCTAGCTAATGAAACACTGGAGCACATACTCCTGCAGTGCTCGGCCCCATGCACACTACGGGACAAACTACGGGATCAGGTTGGACACAAGGAGGGCGGGCATCAAAAGATCCTGGGCACTAGCGTCAAGGGCATTTCTTTGACATCAGGCAGTCGGCATCACCTGAGCTGGAAGCCCTGTACTAACAAGTAAGAAGTAAGTACTAGTGCCAATGGGCAAGTTCAGACATGCTTATCATTGACATTGTAACAGGCGTCGACTTAACCAAGTTTGGGAACAGGTCTTTCCAAAGTACTTACTTAGTTAGCATCGCTAGAGCGGACTCAATGGGCGTGGTTAGCCTGCGTATGATGTCGTCGGTGACTAGTTCGGGGCAGTTTTGCAGGAAGCTGTGCATGGCGGAGAGCGCTCCAGCGCGCCCTTCCAAAGTCACCTGCAAATATACAGCAGTCGATAGAACCATCATCCCCTTCAAATACTTAAAGATCATATTTTCGGGGCAAGTCTAGAGAGCCCCGTTGAATTCTACCAACCAAATTGCTTACCACTCGCTGTTGACCCCAACATTTATTAGATCTACAACACCACTAACATTAGCTATTTTCGTCTTACCGTTCTCCGTTTCAGGGGGTGAGGAGGCGCTACATGGTGTGGTATAATAGTGTGAATCTAAAGAATAGATTGTTGACCATATTACAACTTTGCCTCCTGCCCGACCTTGTCATTATTAATGTAATTTAATTAATGTTGTCTTGTGCTCTATTTGTCCGTTCATTTTAGGCGCCCATTCCATTGACCGGCTAGGGCTATTTCCAACAACGGTGACGTGGTAGCAGACATTCAAGACTTAGGCATTGTTTCCAACGACCTCGCATTGCAGATTGCAAATGACATTGACGGAAATGTTTGTTTTTCTTTTTATAGAAATCTATTAAAATGTTTGTACTTAACATAACCCATGACGCCATTTTTTAATTTTAGTTTGTTTGTTTGTGATTTTACTGTATGATCATTGATCAATTTTAACTATGGCATAGAGGAAAATAAACATTTCCGTCAATTCTGCAATGCGAGGTCGGTGGAGACGCCACCTAAGTCTTGAATGTCTGCTACCACGTCACCGTTGTTGGAAATAGCCCTAGCCGGTCAATGGAATGGGCACCTAATATACCAGATCTTGTATAGAATTTAGCAATTGAAGGGTCCGGTGAAAGAAGGCGTTAAGGAGCATTTTCAAAATTCCCAGATTTGATCAAAAAATGCGTTATTGTAGGTACTCTCACTCTCACCTTATATGTCTTAATAAAGGAATATTTATTTATTATTTAATAAGGTATCCTTTCGTATTTGAATTATTCGATAGAAGTCTGCTACGTACATAGAAACGATATAACTTAAAATAGCATGGTCCAACACCTCCTTCAATGATAAAATCGGTTTTATATGCAACATAACACCTTCCAGCGAACCTTTCAAATGTTATGCTCCGTCCGTCTGTTTGCATCCCTTGTTTTACATACCTGCCATGTAAAAGCATCACCACGCGCCTTCTCGCTTTCAAGCTCCTTGTTGGACCTGGGGAACGAGTTCCTCCACAGGAGGAGCATGCGGGGAAGTAGCCCGCGTACCACAGCCATGCCTAGCGTCATGATTGAGCCAATTAGTAACCAGCCTGCCTGCGTCCGAGCCAATGACAGCCGGCTGCTCTGGCTGGCACTCCGGAGTAGCTCCTCCCCCGTGTTGAAGATTATCTGAAAGTAGAAAGCTGGTAACAAAAGAGCATCAAAACAACATGATAGCGTTCTAATTCCTTGCGAAAACGTAACTGCCAGATAAATAGGCGGAACCGCGAGAAATTTAAATAAAAGAACCGGTACGAGTGAACCCGTACATGCTTTCCTATTTATCTATTAGCATTGGTGCCACGGTACCTATATAATTGTCCTAGGGATCAATTTCGACTGCTTTTCCATATTCTAAAGCACTGTAACAATCGATAGGACGAACGCATAATCTTATAATGGGCAGACCAATATAATACTGCGCAATAATAATGTCATGTCATGCAATGCAATGGCCACGGATTATCAATTTCTTCAAAAAATATCTTGTAGCTCTATTTAGCACCTAACACCATACCAGAAGTTAGAAAGCATCAATAGGAAGGTTCCACAGAAATATTAATTGTTTATTTTATTTCTTGACTCTCATCGATAACGAATACAATATATATGAATTTGATTGTTCTTTTTTAGCGTATGGAGAGTAAACCCCACAAAAATCGAGTTAGTCCAAATTAGAAAAAAAATTCTCCAATATATTTTTGAGAACCTGTGTGCCAAATTTCACCAACATAAATCGAGTATTTTCCCCCATAAGTCGGAGGACAGACAGACCGAAGGACAGACATTAGGTAACAAGCACATTTTTTCGTTCCTGGTCTCTGATCTAATCAAAATTACAGGTACATTACCTTGCCCTTGTTGTGGGGGACGCCCAGCGGGGAGAACCTGACGCCTCCCAGGACGGCGGCGAGCGCACCACTGTACCCGGAGATGCTCTCGGGGGAGGACTTGAGGTTGTCGACGCACTCGACACAGCGCTCAATGAGCGAGGTGGCTTGACTCGGCACTGCTACGCAGATGCACCGCAGACACCAAGCGGCGGCCAGTCGGGCCGCCTGGCACGGGTGACCCAGCACCTGGCACACCGTGTCCACCAGTTCTGTAACACAACATCGAACCAGTTTCGGGGGTGTCATCAAATAGAATGCTAACTCGGGGCCCCGTGAGTCAAAGGCGCTATTCTTACATCCAGTTACCGATTGTTTAAACGAAACCACTCTCACCTAAAAGTTTTACAGTTTTATGAGATGCATGGTAGACAGGTAACTGTCCAAAATTCAAGTCAATTCACCAAATCGGTATAGTGGTAAGGCTTCTTCATTTTCTTTGGTAACAGTAGGCATATATATATATAGTAAATTCCTATTCCGATAAGTCCCAGAAATATAGAAGGGTAGTTTCTTTGAGAAGTTCCTTATTATGTTCCTTGTATTCCTTATGCATTACTTAGTGTCTCCATTCATAAAATACGATTAGAATAAGATTGTTTAAGTTAAGCTAACTGTTGTTTTTTGTTTTGTTGACTATGTATACTTTATTTTGGAAATGGTACTGTGTTTTCGGACGTGGGTTAGACAGAAAAAGACTTTCTAGCCTAAAGTCTCGCCCCGAAAATATAATTAATGACGCAAACAGACTTACTGAGGGACGCGTCATTGATGAGATTTTGTGCGACTGTGCCCAGCCCCTGGATGAGACTGCCCATCTCGAGCAGGGCGCACACCAGCAGGTGCTGACAGTACAGGATCTCCGGGTTACAGTCCTTGGCGTTCTCTGGATTAAAATCTAAAAATAAATAAATGAATCTCTATAAATAAATTAAATAAGCGAAACAAAAATGACAACCCATTTTCTTTGTAATTGCCAAAGCTGTTGCATTTCTACGTTCCAGAGAAGTTCTAGCAATAACCGAAATTAGAGAATCAAAAGAGCTTACTTCATGGCGGGTATGCAGATGTGATGTGTGCCACACTCGGAGGTGACCAGGCCTCGACATGCACTTAAACTGACTGCTATAGTCTCAGCGCGTTATCATGTCCCACCATGCTCCCCTGTTATAACCGTGCACGCAACAAAGTTTGTTGCAGTTTGGAACAGGCTCTTTTCTGGCGGATTTAACTTGGTATGGTCGTTGGCAAACAGGAAGTGTGTATCCACTGTATGCAGCAGTCCATGTATGATATTTGTATATCGCATGTCAATTATATCATCCTTCTACTAAGCCTACCGAGCCCATCACTTACCTATGGAGTTGATGTGCTTGGCGACGAGCAGCGTAATCTCCTTGCAGGCAGAGGCCTGTGCCTTCTCCCCAAGCATGCGGCCCAGCACGCTGCGCAGCATGAAGTTAATGCACTTGCGGGAGTATACAGCGTCGACGTGCGACGACGCGGCCTTGGGATTGGTGGCCAGCTCAAGCACATGGCCCACGAGCAGGGCGAGGTTGCGCTCCACCCACGCGCCACCCAATACCTGGGCAAGCACCACGTACGCCTACGGCAGACAACATCATTATGGCAATATAATCGAGGGGGAGAAGCTTGAAGTATTTGCACATGATATGCGGAAGTAATCGTCGAAGTGCGACGACGCGGCATTGGGATTGGTCGCAAGCTCGCGCAAGTGACCAACGAGCAGAGGTTGCGCTCCACCCAATACATGGGCCAGCACTACCTACGCCTAACAATATCATAATTCCAATCGGGAATATGGCACATTAGCACCACCGGAGGTTCTCCTGATAACGTTGCCTAACTTAGGAATACTTACGTGTGTGACACCAACGCGGACCTCCCTGTTAACTCCTGGTGTGCCTTTGATCATTTCTCCAGTTCCCTTCAGGAAGCTCACACCGCCACGCAGGAACCCAGACATGAGGACGCCCAGGGCTTCGTCTAGCGAAATCACCTTCACAGCCTTGCCACTGTTTGTCTGACCTGGCAAAACAGCACATATTTTATAGACAGACATAAAAATAAAATACATTTTTCTGCAAATCCATAAAGGCAGTCATAGTGGCTATTCGGTGGAGGACGCAGGACTACAAAGACATTAAAAAAGTAAGGGAAGACCTCAGGACCCTGCGCCTGTCGCCAGAAGCTGCCCATATCAACTGTTCACCAGCAGCCTGGTCATGGCGAATATAATACCGGGGTTAATTAAATGCCATGTTACGTGTTGGGATTAATTTGATTGTTTAAAATAAATGAATAGCAAATTTCAGAATTTTTAAATTGTGATGTTGGCAATGCTAAACAACTGAACTGACGGGACGCTGCCGTAGCAAATATAAATAGCAAATATAAACACACATCGCCCTAGAAATAAACAAGTTTTAATATTTTGAATTAATATATTTAGGATTATAAATATAAATCTAAGGCAGAAAAAATGAAGAAACCCACCAAAAATATAGCTGAAGACAATTCAATTGTTTAGATTTGAATTTTCCGCGCTTAGCACTGCGACGATTACCAACATAAAAAATTACAAAAATCTGAATTTGCTTGTCTTTTATTTTAAACAATTGAATTAATCCCACATGGTATTAAATAAACCCCGGGATTATAATCGCCATGATAAGGCTGCTGGAGGAAGTAATAGCTCCGAGCCCCCGGCCCTGTGTGAAGGATAAGCAGGTATTAATTAGTGCCGTTAGAGTAAAGTAGTCAGAATACAGTATAATACCGGATAGATTAGAAGGGCAAGCAGGCAAGCAGGCAATGAGTGTGCCCAGCATGCGCGCGACGTTGCACATGAATGCCAGCTCAAACTATATACTAGGGAAGTGGTTTAACATCAAATAGACAACAAAAGCTCCAACTCACCTGCATTGTTCCTCGGGTGCTGCTGTGTGCAGGCCACGAGTGTGCCCAGTAGCCGCGCGACGTTGCAGCGGACCTCGTAGTTGCAGCCGTCGAGGGCGCGGAAGCAGAGAGCAGCTAGCCCCTCCAGCTCGCTTGTGTACAGACTGGGGAAGTGGCTGAGCATCTCTGTGAGGCAGCGTGCGGCCGCGCTCCGCACGCCCATAACCCGGTCCACCAGGCAGGGCCGCGCCGCCTTGTACACGTCCTTGTGCACGTTGCTAATCGCGCTGCCCATCCCCGCACACACCTGCAACACGACAGTAGTTGTTACAAATGAAGTAACACCATAGTACGCCTGAATCCGAAAATGGAAATTAAGGAAAACTGGGTACCACGTTTGCCAGATGCACACAACACCTCAGGGCAGACAGATGAGAAGATCAAAGCTGCAATGGTTGGACCACGTAGGGAGTGACTGGCATCGAAGGGTGCTGGACCGAGAGAACTGGCGTGATTTTTTGTGTAGTAGGCCAAGACCCTTCATGGGCTGTAGCGCCAATTCGTAAAGTGACCCAACTTTGGAAGTGGAAAGGATACCAACCTTTTCGAACGTGAGTATGATCTCCATGCGCGTCTGGGACTCGGCGTTCTTCAGCGCTTTAGTGAGGATCTGTATGGTCTCCTCGTACGACCTGCCCATCATCCGGCCCAGCTTTTCGTACATGTACCCCACGCAGCAAATAGCGGCCCTGCAAACAAACCCAACATAGTCAAGCTCTAGCCGTACCTTATAGAGGCTGGGTCATTTGTGCTTTTCGCCTCATCCTAATAGTCTATTGCTCACGACAGTCTCCTCGTAGGGGCCTTACAGACACAGACATTAATTAATAGATTCCAGATGTACCCGACACACAAAACGTTCCTTAGAACAGAGAAGAGGAAGAGAAGACAGGAAAATAAGGGAAATCCTTCCTCGAGGCTACCACACCAATCAAATTCAATAGTTGTGGCCAATCTGTGTTTGAAAGAGGTACACATCATATCTGAAAATGTTCAGAAAAATTGGTTCGTCCTCATATTTTTGACGGCTTCCATTGATATTTGATGTTTTCACTTATTAGGCTTTTCCCCTTTCCATAGTCTCTTTATCCTATAGTCTACAGCGGATAACTTACAGCCGGGTGGGCAGGAAGCTTGGCGAGTCGTCTTTGTTGCGGATGATGTCGTTGCACCTGTTGACCGTGTCGAACAGCAGGAAAGTGTCGCCCACACTGAACAGCGTCGCCAGGCAGCGCGCGAGCAGCTTGCGCGTTGGCGGCCCAGGAGCAGCCGCCACCTGTGCCATTAGCTGCTCCACCAGCTTCTTCTGGCATCCCTTGATATCAGACTGAAATAAATAAATAGCGACTTTTTGTTTTATTACTAAACCAACCTAGCTGAGTTAGGGCTAGAAATGGCAAAAGAATGGCTGCCTACATCGTCCAGGTTGATCTGATTGGCTTGTCATTGAAGGACATGGTTGTCTATGCTAACAAGGTTAAGCTGTTTCTTTTCGAAGTGAAACTTTTTTGGGCGCACCACATACCGATTTCAGCAGGGCAATGAGTTGGGCTGGCCCCCTTGTGGCGCGACACGCAGCAAAAAATATGTAGGGTTGCAGTCTGAACTATTGGGCATACTGAAAGAGGGGACCCCCCGTGGTACTATTGAATTGGAAGGTATGCCCCTTAAACACGAGTGGAACACAAAATTAGTAAACTGAGACGCATTTCCAGTAATCCCATTTGAATTGCATGGGCGGGTTAACTTAACTACTTAAAACAATTATTTGTTTTACATTGTGAGGCTAGTTTGTGTATTTAGTAATTTAGTAGTAGTAAATTTGGTAATATTGAAAAATACTACATTTAGAAAAAATAATATATATTGAAAAAACCGAGCGTGTGCTTAAGACCGCACGGCAGAAGTAAAAACTTGATTAGCATTCCAAATCAATGTAGTACAATTTTATTACGTAAATGTAGTAAATAATATTATGCATTATGTAGTATTATTAGGGTTTGTGTTCGTCGGGTTAATAACGACTTAGGCCTCATATTTGGGCCCACAGAGCGACTCCGACTTGACTGTCATATGCCAGTCGATGATCCAATCGATCAACAGACAGACAGAGCGACAGACAGACATTTCGTAAAAACCACTTTTTTGGGTTCCTGGGACCTCAAAACGTGTAAATCCGTTGAAATCTCGGAATCAAAAATTTCGACTATCACAAAGCTTTTCTTATTGTGCGTATTAGTAGTAGTAGTAGTGTTCGTCGGGTTAATAACGACTTAGGCCTCATATTTGGGCCCATAGAGCGACCCCGACTTGACTGTCCTATGCCAGCCCATAGGACAGTGGACCTCCTGATTATAGTGGATTCCGAACCACTTGGGAAACACAGTCAAGTCACACGATTAGTTCGGAGGTGACCAGGACAAGTCATACCATGTTTCCCTACCGGCACTGTGCACACGACCAAGTTATCTGCAGCTTTGAACCTGCTCTGGTCCGCTGGATTCAACTTGGTATGGCGGCCGGCTACTATATAATAATAAGCGAGCGTCTGCTTAAGACCGCACGAAAGAAGTGAAAACTTCATCAGCATTTCAAATCAATTTAGTACAATTTTAGTACGTATATGTAGTAAACAATATTACGCATTATGTAGTATTATTAGGGATTGTGTTCGTAGATTGAATGAGAAACTAGTCAGAAATTAATACTATATAATAATAAGCGAGCGTGTGCGGGATTAGGATTGCCAATGAAGTTTCACTTCTGCCGTGCGGTCTTAACCACACATTTGGTTTTTTAATTGGCTATGACCATAGTATGGGTGATTGGGACACACTGCTGTGATCCCAATAATTATGCCATTCAAAGGTTCCCAAAATAGGTTCCGAGATAGATAACATACGTAAGTAGTTCCATGGTAAGACATTGCCCAAAGGTTAAATTTAGGTTGCCTCGACTTTCCCTATCTCAAACACCGAATTGATCGATGGGATGATTAAATAGTCTAGAACAGTGGTTCCTAAACTGTGGTCCACAGGTGGTCCGCGGACCAAAGTAAGAAATAAGAAAATAAAACAGCTGAGTTATAGGAAATTTGAAGTAAAATACAGTAAGTCTTGGCACTCAACTATAAAATCCAACCGAAACCAGTCCTATACATTTAATCAAATATCAGCACGTATCCTAAGTGTATGCACGAACTACTTGATCTTGGTTCTAGAATTTGAAGATTTTCCTGTCACAGCAATGGTGGTCCACGAAAAATCATAAAATAATCTAGTGGGCCACGGACAAAAAAAGTTTTCTGAATCCCTGGTCTAGAACGAGCATACCAAGATATTACAATAAAGTAATAATGGCAGGGTATACAATGGGCATGAATTATCTACAATTTTTTATTAAAAACGAAAACTTTGTATGGGAAAGCAAACTATTAGGTTCTGTTAATTCTATATAATCTAGTCCCCGCGAAGCTTGAAGGTTGCTTGAAGCAGAACTGCTAAAAGCAGTCGTTGGAAAACAAACAAACATAATTTTCGAAAAAAAAAAAAAGACAAGGTAAGGGGCGAAAGTAACGAGCAAGTGGCGGCACAGGTGTGAGAGCAAAAAGCAATGAGCCCCCAAGGGGGCTATATGCCATGCATTAGCAACTGGAGGGGGGGGGGGGGTGGGAGGCGGCGAGGGAGGGGACATGTAAATAAGTAAGTCACACTATGCAGATGTTTGCTGCGAATGAGGGGTAAGGACAGGGGGAGGGGGGCGGTAAAGTTCAGCCAAAATGTCAGTCTCACTGAATTAACGGCCACAACAACTAGGTCACAAAATGTACAAAATCAGACTCTCGACAAGCTGATCCAGAATACTCCAGCAATCTGAGGAGAGTGAAAATAGTACATAGTAATAGAGGAAATGTTGAATGATGAGAAGTGGAGGCACAGGAGGAAGTGGACGAGGCTCATATATCACACCTGGACACTCAAGCTGATTTGGAATAATGATGATTTGTATTTAACAAAGGGTTAGTTGGACTTACATTGCCTGCTCTGTTAATAGTCATTAGAGGCAGAGGCCGCATAGTCATTGAACAATTAGGGCGGGGCCCATTGTCAGGGGAAGTTTCAGGAGTGGGTGCTACTCCCATCATAAGGCTATAGCAATAGAAGGTGATGATTTGTCTTACTTTTTGTGCAGCGACGAGTACTTTGTCGAGAAATCTTAGCCATTCGAATACAAAGACAGGCCTCTTGGCCTCTGGTAATTGGTTCATGGCCTCCTCATTGAGGGTCAGGCTATGACTCAGCTCCATCATGTTGTTACACCTGCAAAACAAATAAGCAAACATTATGAAAAATACTCATGGACATAATTATAAACATATAGAACATCCTTGAAAATACTATACTGTCTCCATCAACAAATTAAGAGACGATCGGATGGGGAAAATCCTTATAAGTGTAAAAAACAAATATTTCATGGAATATGAATCGTTCAGTTGTCAAAAATATCAGGATAAACAGAAGATATTTTTCTGAGCATTTATGTGTATGATATGTTTTCTAGCACAGATTGGCCACAATGGATTTTGATTTGTGTGGTGGTCCTAAGGACGGAGTGCAAGAACTGTTGCCGTGGCCAGTTGGGGTCAGTGAAGGCAGCATGTCATATTATAGTATTGTGTATAAACGGTTGAAAATATTATGTCTGAGCCCAAGCCGACTTGCCCGCCTTTCTGTTTTAAGGCAGTATCCCCTCATGAGGTTCGGAAGGCTATTTCTTCAATTAAATCTAATGCCGCCGGATTTGACACCATAAACGCAAACATGATTAGCCGCCTAATAGATCACATTTTACCGTCTGTTGTAACCATTTTTAACCAATCTCTGGCATCAAGCATCTTTCCCATAACTTGGAAAACCTCTATTGTTCAACCATTGCCGAAGTGTGAGAAACCAGAATCTTTCAACGACTTACGACCGATCAGTCTTCTTCCTATCTTGTCAAAAGCTCTAGAAAAAATAGTTCATTCGCAAATGAGTGAGTACCTAAAATTCAACAGCTTGACTGACAACTTCCAATCTGGTTTTCGTGCAGGTTGCAGTACCACAACAGCGTTATTAAATGTGATGGATGATATAACTATTGCAGCCGATGGCGGGATGGTCACCATTATGACATTACTGGATAAAAGTAAAGCCTTTGACAGCGTTAACCATGATGTTCTACTGGCTCGTCTATCAGCCTTGAATTTTTCGTCGGACGCTATTGCATGGACAAAATCATATCTCAGTGGTAGAGTACAGATTGTAAAAATTGGCGAAAAACTATCGGCAGCCTCCCCTATTCGCTCGGGAGTGCCTCAAGGCTCTGTCCTTGGTCCTCTCCTCTTTTCAATTTATGTGTCAGATTTAGCGTCGAGTCTGAAATACTGTAGATACCATTTTTATGCAGATGATCTGCAGCTCTACGCGCATACGAATCAGTTCAACTTTGTTGCTACAGCGGATAAAGTCAATAACGATCTAAAGAATGTGGAGGGTTGGTGTGGCAGTAATTTTCTAATGATTAACCCAAATAAGTGCCAGTCAATAATCCTTGGCTCCAGAAAGCTTGTGTCCAGAATTATGAAAAGTGCCCCACCTCCGATTATAATAGGTTGTAGAAATATCCCCTACGAAGAGCAAGCCATTAAAAATCTTGGCCTCTACATTGACCAGGGTCTTACTTGGCATGATCATACCAAAAGAGTGTGTAAAAAGGTTTTTTTACTCCTTACACGCCCTGCAGCGCCTAAAATTTTTACATCCTGTTGCTATAAAGCGAAATCTGATCCAATCATTAATATTTCCTATATTTGACTATGTTGATTTGATTTACAGTAGTTGTAATGAAGTCGATGCTAGGCGCCTCCAATATGCGCAGAACTCATGCATGCGGTTCATTTACAATGTGAAACGGCGGGATCACATAACCCCATTCTACCGCAGGGCTCAGTGGCTGAAATTAGGTGAAAGAAGAACTTTCCACTCACTATTATTAGTATATAAGGTTTTGAACAGTGCAGCTCCTCCATATCTTTATGACCGCCTAAAGCCATTGAATTCCCATAGAAATGGACTTGTATTGCGAATACTCCGACATAACACAGCTTTATATGGTAGTTCTTTTTTTGTAAATGTCTGCCGCCAGTGGAACTCCCTAGATAAGGAAATTAGATCCCAGCCAAAGATTCGTGGGTTCAAAAGCCAGTTACTGAAAAAATTACTAGGAACAGAATAGGTTTAGAATAAGAATACTGTCTAGATATTTACTGTATGTGTTTTTTTTTGCGTCACGTTACTTTAGAATAAGTTCTTTTTATGCATTGTTAGAATAAGAATGTTTACGTTAAGCCTATGTATTTTGTAAATTGTATTGTTTTTGGACGTGGGTTAGGCAGAAAAAGACTTTCTAGTCTTAAGTCTCGCCCCGTAAATATAAGACGTTTATTATTATTATTATTATTATTGTTTTTTGCATATTCAATACAAGTTTCATTCATTCATTCGAAATGTCCAACATGGGGCACCCTAAGGGCAGGCTGCTTCATCTCAGGGAGAAGAGCAGTTAACTGGCAGGGTGGGCTTCCTAATTATAGTGGATTTGAACCACTTCCTGGGAAATATAGTATAGTCCCACGATTAATTCGGAGGCGACCAGGCCTCGACACGCACTTAAAATGACTAGTAGTCTTAGCGCGTTATCATGTCACACCATGTTCCCCTGCCAACGCTGTGCACACTACTAAGTTAGCTGCAGTTTGGAATAGGCTCTGTTCTCGTGGATTCAACCTGGTATGGCCGTTGGCTAATGTAAAAACACATGCCGTTTTTATTCGCCAAAATACGACAACCATACAATTGTCTAGCGACTGCCAATCACACCAAACTAGCACAAGACATGGAGGCCTCACAATGGACCTAAGCACATAGGTTAGGCTAATTCACAGAGGAAGGAGAGTGTAAGAATACTTGCCGTTTTTAATTCGTCCAGCGACTGTTAATCACAGTTAACTAGCACAAGATAAAAGACATGGAGGCCTCACAAGGGACCTATGCACATAGGTTAGGCTACTTAGAGAAGAACGAGCTCCAATGTCACGTCAAACAATGCGACTGCACTGTCAACAAAACAGATTGCGCTTGCCTCAACATCCTCCCACACTCCGCTCCAAAACCCGCAACCCAAACGTATCGTCTCTATTTTCAATCCGCTCCACTGACACATCGGGGACTTGATAACAACCATAGGGGGATCTTCAAAGTAGCTGAGCTTCTGAGTAATGTCTCATGGTCTCAGAGGCAAAGACGCGAAAATATCTAATATGTACCTCCTCGTGGTGAAGATGGAAGCGCGTAATGGCGACTGAACAGATAGGGGACCGAGCCGGGAAAAAGACAGTCTTATCCGTGCAGGGCACTCTTTTGTCCTGGGGTCGGGAAACTGGCCCAGAAGGTGGAGGAACTCAATGCAGAATCAATGGGATAAGGATGCAGAAGGGAGTGGGAAACCACTGCATTAAAATTGCGTAGTAGAGTCATCATGACTACAATGTTGCCATGATTACCTTTGAACATGACCTGAGGACTCGCGCAATAAACAGAGAAGACGCTCTCAACAGAATGCCATGCCGCCGACCCTCTTTGAGGACATAAGCGACGTAAAGGTGAAGTAAAAGTAAGTATTTTTCGAACCAGTAAAATGTCGCAGAGATAAATACGCCCTAAACTTTTGAGAGAGACAAAAACGAATTCTGCCCAGAAACTGGACATCATACCAGCAACCTGCCCAGCGTCTTAAAACGCAGAGTAATTCATTGGCCATAGCCAACTCAACAAAAGAGAAGTACAGCATCCTCCTAGGAGAAGCTGCACCGTTCCCCACACAGTATGACTCGTCTGGGCCTCTGCCGGTACCTTCGCCTTGAAAACCACGAGCTACCAAAACACCTGTCCATGGAAGTAGCCCTAAGAAAAGCAGCCCTGGAGACAATCCACACAAAGTATCCTGCCCACGAGTGGCTCCACATTTTCTCCGACGGATCCTCGATGCCGGGAACGGGTAAAACAGGCGCTGGGTACACATCAAGCATCTTCCAGGGGTCAGCTGTCGGAGCCCCACTCACGAATTACGACGGAGAAGTAGCAGCTATACACGAACCAGCTGAGAAACTAGCCTCCATTAAACCCATCCGAAAGGCTGTGCTTCCTATAGATTGCCAGGCAGCAATTATAGCACTAACTTCTAACAAATACACAGACTGTCTAAGGACCATCCAATGCCGTAACAAGCTCGCTAACCTGATAAAACTCGGGTCGATTATTACACTGCAATGGATCCCAAGCCATGTGGGTGTAGAAGGGAACGAGAAAGCCGACGAACTGGCAAAAACGGCACACCCCTCCAGCAACCACCCTGCGCTCAATCCTACTCCTCTGCTAAATCCGCCATCAGGTAGAATATAAAAGCATGGATCCAGAGGCAGAACACTGAAGCCAGTGCAGGAAAGCCCTGGTCGAAGCTAATTAAAAATCCAATTCCACGCAGTCTACCCAGGGTCATCAGTATTGCGGCGTTCAGGACCACGACGGGCCATGACTACCTCGCTGCACCCCTCAACCGCATTGGAGTACTCGATTCCTGCGCTTGTGACCTATGTGGACACCCCCGGATGGACGCTGAACACCTCGCGTCATGCCTGGCGATCGACCACACACACCAACAAATGAAGACGAGTTCGAAAAGATCGCACGTCGCTACTGGTCAGCGCGTCACCAAATGGCCGACATGCCAAGGGTGGGCGTTGGCTAGTAAGTAAGTATTTTTCTTAAATATTTTTACAAGATGTTGATGAGCTAGCTCATGCAGTCTTGTAATGTAATAACCCAAACCATCAATAGAGTCGTGACGACATCCTGCTTGGTAAAAGATGGGAACCGATCATCGCGTAAAAAACCATCCCCAGTGGAATACCAAGGGGATGACAACAGGCCACGACTACCTCTATAGGATAGTTACATGCACAAAATGGGTCTCGCAGATTCACCCATATAACTCCTTAGTTACGAGATTTCAAGGTTCTGAACTCTGACGACGAGGTTTCCTTGCAACAACCTCTACTGGGCGACTCGGCGTCTAATGACACAAACGCCGTCAAATGGACATGGAGGTGGTTATCATACAGATTACTTATGATAAACACAAATCTAGGATTCTCTAGCTATATACAAAAATGACCAGGAATAATTTTAAATCATTTTACGAAAGTTTGAAACAAATTACACATTTGACTTTGTTCTATAGATTTCCATACTTGACATTTTGTTGTTGACAAGAGATAATCATACCAATTTAGCGCACGCAGTCGTCGCCGTTATAGTAGAATTGTCTAATTAGGGCTGGTTATAAAAATTGCCGACAATTTGCTAGTTGTTTACTGTCAAAATGGCATAGATTTTTAGCAGAAAACAAGTGACGTCATTTATTTGTGCCCATATCAAGAAGTCGGTCAGACTCATGTCATCTCCAGAAAATCTCTTTGGAGATTAAAGGATTTTGCAAGGTATGTTAAGGTCAAAGGTGACTGCTGAATGCGGCCACTATTGCTGAATAATTAAAAATTGCCACTTCGTATGTCAACTTACCTTTTATGTCTTGCCGATCTATTCACTTGTCACTTCTCAATGTTTTACACATCCCAATGCTTTTAAATTAGTATTATCACTAACTTTATGCTTTTTAACGCACTATTCATCAATATTAATCACTTAAAATACCATTTATTTATGAAAAATTTAAAAATTCCCGTACAGCAGGCAATAATAATCGACTTTTGTCGGCCATCTTTAAAAAAAAAAATTGTTATTAAAAATAATAAAAATGTAAAATGGAGCGCATTCGCAGCGCTCAAGCGGCTAAACTACGAACTTCTACATGAAGCCGACCCGATATACCGTATCCAAATCTCCAAATATCAAACTAAACGCATTTTATGGCTCAAAATTAATGTTAGGCTTATGTTAAATTAATAAAAAAACGAAAATTTAGACACAGGAGGACATGACGCAGGAGACATATTTGTTTAAAAGTAGATTTTTCAGACTAGGGCTAATTGCAATAAAATTAGCCTACTCCAAGCAGGGGAGGATTTTTTTTTTATTGATTACGGGAGTGCAGAAAGAGCAATCTCATTTCATTGGAAAATGAAAATTTTATTTTCCAGAACGGTTTTTTGGAATACCTATTTTATTTCAAAATAATATCTTTAATAAAAAGGGGAGCGGACAAATATTTTTGGCCGAAAATAAGGACGCAACCTATCTATCGGTGCAATATAGACTTTCTATTATATTCTATCTGCCTATGGCAACCCTACATTTAATGATTGCAAATGTGAGGTGTAAATTAACATTTCTAATTTTTAAAGGAGGACTTGAGATACCAAAGTTAACTAATGAGAAAAGACGGTAGAGGTCTCTGTATGACATCCTCCACAACAACATTTTGTTCCAGACTTTTGGCGGTAAAATTCAAAATGTGGGTGTTTGGCTACGGTTCACTAACTTGGAAAGCTGATTTCGAATACGAGTACAAAATTTTCGGTTACATTAAGGGTTATATTCGGAGGTTTTACCAGCATAGCGTCGATCACAGAGGCACTCCTGAATCGCCTGGCAGAGTGGTCACCCTACTTCCAGCACGTGATGAAGACGTAGTGTGGGGTGTTGCTTACTATATCTCTCCAGAAAACGAAGAAAAAGTAATGGCCCATCTTGACTATCGAGAAAAGGACGGTTATTTAAAGAAGACGGTGATGTTTTACCCCTCCAACGAAGCGCAGAAGGAGCCATTCGAGTTGACACTCTACATAGGCACGGAAAATAACATTTGGTACGCAGGTCCAGCTGAAATCGCCGTGATAGCGGCTCAGATACTCCGGAGTGAAGGTCCTAGCGGTAAAAACATTGACTACTTGATGAACCTAGCTGAGACCATGAGACATATTGCACCTGATCACCCTGACGACCATTTGAATGAATTGGAGGCAACGGTTACGAAATTGTCTGAAAATGAGAATATTTATACTCTTTGAATAAAATTACTTTTGTAAATAATTATTTTTAAAAAAAATTAGTAGGCTAACCACGGTGCATGCATTAATATGCTGAGAAGGGCAGCAGAAAAATACAATTATGATGATTGCATAAGCGATTTAAGTATGGAATTTCAGATGGAACATGGTTTTAAAACACTGAGGTACTCTAAGTAAAGAAAGGTTTTCTTCCACACGTATATTTTGAATTGACCCAAGTAATTTCCAAATGAATACTGCTGGGCGAAATTAAATTTGTGTAATATTACCATAGGGTTGTTATATCCTATGTTGTACAATAAACACCGTTTTCTTGTTCAATGACATTTTCCCTGGACCCCTAGATTTTTCGGCAAAATGATACACGTCCTGGATATCAACACACATCCGCTAAAGCCACAATTGGACAAGCTGGTATGTGCATAACATTGAAAAATTGTAAAGACATGAGACCTAAGTCCGTTAAACTAGTTAATAATTACAGAGGTTTTCAGGCCGGAGCTACGTGATGAAGCAATAGTATCCGGGATGAATCCGGGAAAAGTTCCACTGACGGTTACCGGTAGCATAATTTTGGCATTATTAAGGCACAAGTACATGCACGTTACCACCGAACTGAGCTGGGCTGATTATTGACGATGACGAAGATCAGTTTTACAAGCAAATCGGACTACCCCCACTACACGTTTTTCGTACAAAGTCGATGTTGACATGACAAATCGACTGTAGAGCCGTCAAAAATATCCATTAAATTAGCGAAAATGCTCTTCTACATTTTGATTCATGGTAAGTGGCCTTCACTAAAATTGGCCACAGCTCTTCCCTTTCCCCTCAAACTGTCTCTTAATAATCTAGTTTTCAGATTTAATTTCTAATTAAAAAGTTAAAAATAGTTTTTTGAGAAATGTCTTGTAATAGATAAATTTTAAGAATCACACGCATAACTTTACTTGGGACTGTTCCTAGTCCCGCTCGGCGATGGCGGTGAGGTGTTTGTCGAGCTCCTGCTCGGTGAGAAGACGGAAGCGCGGCTCGTCCTTCGTCACAATGCCGACTTCGATCTCAGAGGGCCGCAGGTCGGCCGACAGGACCGTCGACAGGCAAGAAATGCCCAGCTGGATCGCCTCCTCCTCTGTCAGCTCCAACTTCTTCTTGAGCTTCTTCTCCAGGTAGCTGTTGGCTTCAGTCTGCTTGGCACCGACGCTGATAGCCCGGTACCCGCAGTAGTAGCCGGCTGGATCTGTTTTGTACACGCAAGGTCCCCTCTCTTGATCATAGCTGGATAATAAAAGTAACGCGAATTAATGTCACGTCGCAATATTCTGTAACGTTACCCCTTCTGCACATCAGCTGACACAGAATCTTATTGCCTTCCAATTAATACGCAGAATAAGGCCGGCCGCCATACCAAGTTGAATCCAGCGGACCAGAGCAGGTTCAAAGCTGCAGATAACTTGGTCGTGTGCACAGTGCCGGTAGGGAAACATGGTATGACTTGTCTTGGTCACCTCCGAACTAATCGTGTGACTTCACTGTGTTTCCCAAGTGGTTCGGAATCCACTATAATCAGGAGGTCCACTGTCCTATGGGCTGGCATAGGACAGTCACGTCGGGGTCGCTCTATGGGTCCAAATATGAGGCCTAAGTCGTTATTAACCCGACGAACACTACTACTACTACTAATACGCACAATAAGAAAAGCTTTGTGAGAGTCGAAATTTTTGATTCCGAGATTTCAACGGATTTACACGTTTTGAGGTCCCAGGAACCCAAAAAAGTGTTTTTTTTCGAAATGTCTGTCAGTCGCTCTGTCTGTCTGTTCATCGATTTCCGGGCAAACTACTCGGTCGATTTAGATGAAAATTTGGCATGTAGATTCACAAAAATCATACCTCGGAACTATTTTTTTATTTGGGGCTAACTCAATTTTGGGGGGTTTTATTCTCAAAGAACTCCAAAAAAAACATCTAAAAAAATTACTTCTCAAAAACGGCTCCGACGATTTCTTTTAAATTCACATATATTGTAGTCGTTATAGATGTGAACAAAATGCGGAGGATCACTTCCCCCTTGATAGTTTTCTTCTAGGGGTAAAGAAATAAAAATAACTCAATTTTCATGAAAAATGACTTTTCTGTGGAACCTTTCTATCGATGATTTCTACATTCAGATATGTTTTAGGTGTTCAATAGAGTAACAATGCCAAACAGGTGGTTTTCCAAAAAAACATACTTTTCGAGGAAATTATGGACAATTCATACATTGCGTGCCCTGTCTTTGTTAATACTGTTACAATGCATTGGTCTGTTCGTTTCAAAATATGCAATTGAGTTTTAAGGGGTTTTTAATATATTGAAGGATATATTTATGGTTTGGTCACTTCCAAAGGATGGGAGAGAATAGTACCACCCGTAGCTTAGCGGTAGAAGACCCATCGGCAGAGCGAGGACAACCCTCGAGGAAAGAGTCGAACAACTCGCTCGAGCAAGACGGAAAACAATGGCGGAGCTCAAGACGCTAGAGTCCGACCGAGTCGATAATAAGAAATGGGTCCGGAGCACTGTATATATCTTACCCAATCAGTATCATACTGCAGCCCAGGGGTCGCATCTCAGCGTTCTGCGTGTAGACCTGGGAGATGTCAGCTATCCGGCGACACAGCACGTCAATCGCCATGTCCTGGCCGTTCTTGTACTTCCAGTTAGCGGCCTCGTACCGGGCGCGGCGCACCTGCGACTTGCTGTCGGCTATAGCAAATTTTCAAATTATTAAATGAGAAAGTATTAGTTACTTTTCCACTTTGAAACTGCCCACTGCCCGTCCACGATAGGATGACATTTGGAACACTTATAAAAACCGAACAAACTAGATTAACGTGCGCGGATGCGCACGAGCCAAGTTCCAACATGTTCCACTGCTTCCACTTAGCAAATTTTTGAAAAAACAATGTTTTCCAAATGTCATCTTTCCGCGGTCGGATAGTACTTCTTTCCTTAATGAAAATGAAAACAAACAATGCAGCAGGCAAGGCTGACAACCGATATTGTAAGTTTCTGCGCATTTGACCTGGCAATGTCAATAGCTCCATCATGATTGTAATTAGCTAATGACGAGAAACTAAAGCTAAATCTCAGTCACCACTTTTCGCCATTTCATTCTTACATTTTCATTCATTTTACTCGCAACTCGTTTATGTAGGCGAATAAACCTTTTTTTAAATAACTTGCTATGCTAACATGTTATAAAAGTTTTAGATTTTTTAGATTAGTTTCCTACATTTAAATCTGTTTGTTTTGAAAACAAGTAGCCAACATAATAATTGAATTGTGACAATACGGTGAAATCATATAAAATAGAGAACTCCTGCTTTGACTTAATGTCTCAGACCAGGAGAATCCGGGATGACCTGAAAGCGTACTTCCCAACGTTTCTTAAACAGCTACCGTTAGACTCTTCAGTGGCACTACGTAGACTTCAAAGATTGTCTCGGAAGCTCAGTAGCGGTAGATATAAGGTTGAAAGTACACTTTCAAATCGACCACAATGACCTCCAAGCCACAGATGCTGCCCAATTCTTACTTAGGCCCGTATTACACTGTAAAACATTTTATAAAATATTTGAAGAATGGGTCTTTTATTAATAAAATGTAATGCGAACCTATTACATTTTATAAAAAAAATGTCTTATAAAATAAGGCCTATTACACTATCAAAGATCTTTGTCAAATAACTTTTATAAAATGTTTTAAAGTGTAATACGGATCTTAGTGAAGACGGACACTGTCACCAGCAGGTGTATCACTCACGACGGATCTTTACTGGCCAGCTTGGCGCCTAATGGTAGAAATGCCCAGAGCAGGATTCTCCTGCTACGAGTCACAAAGTCTTACCTGTCATTCCTGTCATGACGCAGCCGATGTTCCTCGTGATTTCGTACAAGTGGCTCAGTGTCTCGGGGTCCAGCAATTTGTCCGGCACTTTCCTCTGCGTAATGGCCACAGCGCAATCTGTTCCTTTTAAGGCCACGGAGGTGAGACCGCCCTGGTTAATTGCTTTGAAAGCATATTCTGCAAAAAGTTAATGATTATGGTACCATAAGCTTGGAACGGTTACTCTTTATTTGTCTTTGAGTGTTTCATGACTCCAGACTTGATGAGAAAGTTTAATATTGCTGAGACCGGCCCATGTCTATCCCCAAGCTTGGAAGGGTGTGAGGTTTCGGTAATAATAATAATAATGATGCGTGTATTTAACCAAAAAAACATTACACATTTTTCTATAAGGAAATGATTTACTGCTAAAGGCCCTCCGCACCTGCCGCATATGGGGGGGGGGGGGGGGGGGGGGGGGTTAGTCACCAGAAATCATTGCAATATTGGTATACATAACTACGGTTCTTCAGGCGCCACGGTTCCAAAAGTGCATATAAAGTGGAAGGCAAACGCCCCATTGGCAAGATAATTCATATTTTAAGCAGGGATTGCAGGGATAAAATTTGTCTTAGGGGGGTATTCCATATACGTACAACGTCAACGAAAAATTGAAAAATGACGTTTTAGCAGACATTAAAGACATACTAAAAATTCTGCTACCACGTCAATTTACGTCATTTTGACGTCATTTTTCAATTTTTCGTTGACGTTGTACGTATGTGGAATGGGCACCATAGGCAAGAACATCCATAAAACTGCCAATGCAATTTTTTCCATTTTTCGATTTTTAAGTATCGATATCTCGAAAACTAAGCGAGATATTGAAACTTTTTATCTTATTTAATTTTAGTTTTATCTCGTCGAGATCTAAGCAAATCCACTTTTAAATTGTGGCGCCGGAAGAACCGTAATCGTGCCGAGGTAACCTCTTTATAATCGAAATGGAAGGACATGGAAGGAGCCTCCCCGAAGATTGCGCTTATGAGCGATCGGGCGTCCCTGGTAACGGCGGGAATTACCCCGTCGGCCAATCCTTCCACCACCGGGTCAAGCGACAACAACGTGTCCAAGGCTCGGACACGTTAAGTAAGTAAGTAAGTATAATCGAAATTAGAGGATATGGTAAAAACTGGACTTGGCGGGATTCGAACCCATGATTAACGACTATCCGGGTCGTCGTCTTAACCCATGGAGACCCCGGGCTCCTATGTGTGCAGTTCGGTACTTAGGTATACATTAAATTTAATATCTTCGCCTGTAAAATTTTACTGCTAAAAAAATGCGTCACCCCCACTATTCCAGGACTATTATGTAAGAAGATTTCCCAGGGTAGTCTAGATACTTAAAAATTAATTATCTATTTTCGGCGGCGGCACAAATCATAAATACGCCTCTATGTGTCGTTTATATCGCATCGAATGTGGTCAATAATTATCATGTGTTATTTATAATATTGATCATAGGAATCAAATGTAGGTACATTTTTAATTTTGTAAATAAATGTCAAAACCCATGCTAAGACTTGAAAATAATTCTCATTAAACTTATTAAATATAATCTTAAATGAATTCTAATGTCTTCAAAATCCGCACTGTCATAATTGTAGCGATGACATTGCTTGAACCCAAGAAAATAAGCATACACATATGTTTTGAATTTTACCTCACCGTTTGTACAGATAATATTTCTTCGCTTAATTACTTACCAACTTGATAAAGTCGCCCTTCTGGGGAAAATATAGTAATATGTCTATCAAATCCGGCACTACTCCCGCGGGCCATTGTTGATTTTTGTTGTGGTCGTGGCACGAGATTTACGATGGATGCTGTAACCATAGACAATAAAAACTTCAATGTTTTTGGCGCCAAAGTCAGATTTTGTTTGTTGCTAAGTTTGCTTTTTTTAAAGTTATTGAAATATTTCACAACATTGCATTATTTTGCAAATAGTATTGAAAGGTAATGCTCATGTAGTTAATGCATCTTATTTTAATTACTGTGTGTTGGATAATATTAGATACCTTATGACTCGACTTGGAAATGAAATGAAAAAACGACTTTATTGCGAACAATAAGACTATAAAGTCTTGTTTTCATGCTAACCTTAAAAACTAAAAAAAAAACATTGTAGGCTATTATAGATTACCTAATTAAAATTAAATGGAGAAGAAAAGAGAGGAATAGTGAATAAAAGAAGGATAAAAAGTGTACGGGGGGGGGGGGGGGGGAGTAAAATTTATTTTAACGGATGGTAACATTCGCATGACCAAACAGTTGGAAATCTATCATCTAGACATCTACGAGAACATAAGCTAAGCATCTCATTTTCTTTGTTAGTTTACCGTCTCGTTGCCCAGGGCAGCTATAGTGAAGAAAGAGCGTCTGATCTATATCATAAGATGGTATACGGCTAAATGCTAACAAAGCTGTCCATTAGGTCCAGTTCCGGTCTCCACGTGGAAAACAACAGCTGTGAAGCATGATAAATTTATAATCATATCATCTGGGCGGGAGATTCAATTAATAATATAATATATACAAGTAGATAATATAGGCTGAGTGGCTGACTCCATCTATCGGATTAGGAGACAAGTGCGAAGTGAATGACCTTGGTTTCTGTTATCAGTGCGTCGATACTCATCAGCTGCTGTAGACCACACCAGTCGACGCCATGCAAGAATTCGATCCAAAAGGTTAGCTCACATTGACAATAATTACCAGCCATTATGATTACCCCCAAAACAATTTTTCAGGTGGAGTCTTGGAGACTGGTTTAGGACTACACTAGTTTTGAAGTTTATAGTGAAATAGCTTATGATATCCGTGGTGGCAATCAAAGCTGGTACCTAGTGGCTAGTGTATAATACTTTGACACGGTCGATCCGGCTCTGGCTGGTCAGGGACTCTAATTTTTGTATTCTATTGTAGTCTATTGTTTGCTCGTACCTGTGCGAGTGTACACAACATGCGATCGGGGACATATCGCATTATCGCTTTCAAGTTTCAACTAAACACTGGCGACTGAAGTAGTTCCTTATTCGGATACATTAAATTTATTACATTGTTCGCATGCAGCAATAATTATACCTAATCTAAAAATTAGAACTATTTTCAAAAACCAAGGTAATTGGTGTCATACCAAGAGCTGGCAGGCAGAAATTTTCTACGGAGTCGAATGATAATGAATTGTTTCCTTACAGAAAACTTTTTCTCTAAAACTGTTTGCTTTAAGAGCTTTTAGTCTACCTCGTATGATAAAGCCTTGTATGCACTGATTACTGAGCAGGCACGAAATAAGAAAATATTTTCTTTATTGTGTATAATGAAGTATAAAAAATAACAAAAGGTCGTCTGACGTCTTCCCTTCACCAGCGGATCTTCATAACATTATGCCTTGTTTTTTATCTGCAGAGCACCCCCATAACCGGTACAACCCGCTTATAGACGAATGGGTGTTGGTGTCCCCGCATAGGATGAAGCGTCCGTGGCTGGGCCAAGTGGAGAGCATCGACGATGAACCCATTCCCGATTTCGATCCCAGGAACCCGCTTTGTCCAGGCAACACACGTCCTAATGGATTGGTGAGTTATCACAAACTCATTGTAGGCCAAAGATAATCTAAGGGGGATATTCACAGCTGGTACACAGAGCAAGGAAGGGATCCGATACCTACTTCTTATTTACGTCATCGCCCGTCTTTGGCTACTCAGCCATTTGGCGCCGTTCGTCATTTTCGTTGATTTCATGTAGGGCAGGGCAGTGAGCCAGGTGGTCAGCAGTGCCTTCCTGCAGCGAGCACAGGGGGCACATTGGGCTGTAGACCACCCCGATTTCCTGATTTTTGTGTGTGATTTTTTAGGTAAATCCCAACTACGCGTCAACATTCTCGTTCAGCAACGATTTCCCGGCCCTACTGAAGGACTCCCCCGCACCCCAGCCTTCCACCAACCCTTTATTCAAGGCCAAGGGCGCCCGCGGGGAGTGCAAGGTTCTTTGCTTCCATCCAAACACCAATATCACGTTGCCACTCATGACAGAGGAAGAAATAGATGACGTCGTAACCATGTAAGTTCTCCGCATTCGTCTAGTTGGTACAGAACTGGACTATGCCTAGGAATTCCGAAGATTGAGCAAGCATTCCAACCAGGTCTGAGTTCACCTTACTCTCATTGGCAGTGGAAACACGTTTTTTTTCCATATCTTCTTCTACTTTAAATGTATCGTATCTTCTATCGAAGATTGGCGATCATCATGGCCATTCGGACCTTGGAGGCTGCTACTCTGGAAAGGAGGTTGGAATGGTTCGGGGTCATGTGAGGAGAATGGATAACAGCAGGTGCGCGAAGATTTGGCTGGAAGAAGAGGCTGTAGAGGATACACGAACGAGAGCAAGACCGAGGAAGACATAGATTGGCGATCATCATGGTGATTCGGACCTTGGAGACTGCTGCTCTAAAAAGGGAAGTCGCGCTCCTGCCAAACCACTGCGTCAGGTTTTTTTCCGATCGCATGGTGTTTATGTGCACAAGTAGAAGCACGCTACCACCTTGCCACCGAAGTCAGGACCTGTAGAGTAGTGGTACAGACTCCGACTTTCACCCGAGAGGTTGTTGGTTCGAGTCCCACACTGGCCATTTTTTCTGGCCATGCTTCGGAGGTCATTTATAGGGTCATCCTAGTTGGGCGTAAGATGGGGCTTTACAGCCCTAACTCCGCTAGGTTGGCTTAGTAATAGAACAACAAAAATTCAAGATTTATTTGTATATTTAATTATTAATATATTATTATTATTATTAATAAGCCTGACGGGCATGTTGCTAACCACATCTAAAATAGAGCGGTGGACTGGGGAAATGAATTGCCCATGTCTATGAATTGTTTTTTTTTATCATCTAAGAGTCAATTATATTGTAGATGCATCCATGCAATACCCCCTAGTTCTAATTAATAGAGTATAAATACGGGGGAATTAGTTAGTAGCGACTCAGATACTAAAGAATTTTTGGTACCGCCGAAAAATGTGACTCTGCTAGTAAAGAAGTTAGTAGTGTATTTTGTGAGAATTTTGGAGGTGAAATTTACCAACAATGGAAAGAAAATCCGAGATTTGCCCACAACTGTGCAGAGAAAAATCCATGACTCTTGATTTTAAGTGGTAGGGGTGAACCTAGATTAGTGAAGAACATCGGTTAGTAGAGAACTTCTAGTATATAACTAGAATGGGAGATGTTTTATTGTTATTTATTTTAGAAAAACAATTAATTTGCTTAAACAAAAAAGGAAAATAAAATGCAGGCAATGTCGCTATGTTTAGGCCTATGCAAGTATTTGAATAAATAACTTCAAAAAAGTGTTATTATCTTTATAATTAAATCGTCTGACAGTACCTCCGTAACTTGTAGATGGCAGACAGAGCACCAAGAGCTGTCGCGAAAGTGGGCATGGGTGCAGATCTTCGAGAACAAAGGCGCCATCATGGGTTGTTCGAACCCGCACCCTCACTGCCAGGTCTGGGCCACCGACTTCCTCCCCAACGAGCCCGCGAAGAAGGACCGGGCGCAGCTCGCATACTACGTCCAACACAACAGACCTATGCTGCTCGACTATGTCAACGAAGAACTAAAGAAGAAGGTAAGTCCTTTTGAGGACAGACCCAAGGATTCTCTCCCTATTTTAGAGAGAGGGGGACATTTGGGACGTGTTCCTAGCTAGAAACTGGGCTCAGGCCTAGACCTTGGCTGGCCCCACCATTTTTGAGAAGAGGCAGGGGTCCCGTTTTACCTCTTCATTCTTTCGAGAAGAAGGTAACCTACGCCCGATATCTCTTTTCGTATTTAAAAAGCTGCGGACAACTTATCCGAAAATTTGCCTTTTTCTAAGGATCGATTATTTTGTGAAGCATGATTATCTAACCCTTCTGGTTGTCCCTAAAGAGAAAACCGGACACCCCTCAGTCGGTTTTCCACAGGATAGCGGCAGCAGAACAAAAATGAGATGCTATAAAGCAGAAGAAATGTTCGCTTATATTTTGATACGTATTACCTGACATTTTCAGAGTCAAATTTTTGTTTATACAAGTCAAGTCCAATAACTTGGGCCAATCGGTGACAGTACATCAAAATGTAGACGAACATATAGCAAATCACCCGCCATAACTGTGACGTTCCACTGGTGTGCATGTCCTGCTGCTTCCGTACACACTGCAACACCAGTTTGAAAATGACGAAAGGGTCGTACCTCTCGTCATTGCGTACCTCAAGTCAACCCCCCTCTTCTGAATACTCCGAGGAGAGCCAGTGGTCGACAACATGAGTGAAGAAGCTTAGAAGGGCAGAGCACGTATTCATAAAAAAAACATTTTTTCTACTTGGCATTCTGTATGTGGTTCTACGACCGGTGTTTCTAGGAATATAGAGTATTTACACCCGCAAGGTTTCCCCCTCCCGTTGTCCCGTATGGTAAGAATATTGGTAATGTTGTAAATAAGATGTTGGTAATAATGTTCTGCGCATCTTTTGAGTTGCGGCAACTGACTTAATATTGTTACTGGTATGCAGGAGAGAATAGTGGCTGAGAATGAGTTCTTCGTGGCGCTCGTGCCTTACTGGGCCCTGTGGCCGTTCGAGGTCATGATCCTGCCCAAGATCCACATCAAGCAGATCACTGAGATCACCGAGGACAAGAAGAAAGCGTTCGGGCACATCATCAAGTCTGTGGTAGTCCGCTATGACAACCTTTTTCACTGTTCCTTCCCCTACAGCATGGGCTGGCACGGCGCACCAACAGGCAACTACCAGGATGAGGTAAGTTGTCACAGGGCGATGAGAGCTCAAAGTCAGCTACAGATCGCTTTTGAGGAGCATAGATGTAAACCATCATAATCAGCAATCAGCTCCAGTTCCCGGGTGTGATATGTGAGCCTTCTTCACTCCTTCCTGTCTCTTGACTTCTTATCATTTAGCACTTTCTCCGGTTCCCGCCCCACTCTCCTAAGATCGTCATCAGTCTGGTTTATGTATCTCTTCCTTGGTCTTCCACTCCTTCGAGCGTGTTCCTTCTATTGCCGCTTCTTCGTACTTCGCACCGGCTACTATCAATTGTCCTTACGTGACGGTACCATAGCAGTCTGCTGCTCGCAACCAATGGTTCCTCTCTTCAAATCACGTAATTCTAGGTCCTATCCCTTGTCGTCCAACTCTTCGGATAGCGTCTTCAATTATATGAATTCTGAACCTCTTCTCTTTTGCGTACGTCTCCTTCTAGGTACCCTCCCCACGAAACTACTGTCTAATCACTTCATTCCTCATCCTAACCCTTTTTATCCTTTAACGGACCGTTCTCATCAGCCTCGCTTCAGTCGCTTGTATGTCTTGTCTGTTTTACGTGACCACCGTCTTCATACGGTACGTCGTAATTTGTATAAAGTAAGTTTTAAATAACATTTGCTTCCATCTTGTAATAGTATTACTGTCATCTCAGAGGAGAGATCTACATGTAATAGTAAATAATAACTGAAATTGGTAAGAAACTGTTGTCTATTTACAGGAGACGACGCACTGGGTGTTCCACGGTGTCTACTACCCCCCTCTGCTGCGTTCGGCCACCGTTAAAAAGTTCATGGTCGGGTACGAGCTGCTGGCACAGGGACAGCGCGATCTTACTCCTGAGCAAGCCGCCCAGCGATTGAGAGAGCAGGCTGAGGTCCACTACACGCTTCTTGACGCCTAAACGACAACACAAAAAAATATAATTCAGGAAACCTCAGATATAATTTAGGAAAGAGCCCATTTATAGAAATCGGTTTCTTGAGCGGCAAAAACATAAGACAACCTTGCTGTTTCCTTATTTACATAGGGCGAAGGGTCTTTATAATAAAAGTTTTACAGGATCTTAAGAAGGAAAACACTTTGCTCTGTGGTATTTGGTAACAGGGAATAGCAAGTTTATATTATGTTTTTCCGCTCGATAAGAAAACAGCTTTCTCTGCGGCCCAGTGTTAAAAGACGATTTCTACGCGGCATACAAGCTGGGAGATCTGTCATTGGACTCCAATCCACCAACTCATTTACTCCAATAATGGGACTATGGATTGGTGCAAAAACACAGAGTTTGCTTCAGAACGCTGAGCTCATGCTGTCAGCTAAACTTTCTGAAGTTGACTGTGTTTTTGCACCAATTTATTTGTCCAATGATGAATATCCCAAACACCGAGCCTAATACTTCGACTCCGATTTCACAAAAACATGCTGCTATTCCTTATTAGAGGCCACTTCAGACGGAGCGTCTTTGCATCTGCTAGCCAAGCCAAAAATGTATTTATTGCGCATAAAATGCTTCAAAATGAGACCTGAAGTGGGATCTATAAGGTTGGTTACACTGGTTGCTCTGATAGAGTTTAGACAGCTTTAGATGTTGTTTTTGGTTAATAATAGATACTATATTGATTTTCCTATTAACAGGCATCAGAAAAGGTTTAGTATAGTTTTTTATTGTTCAATATAATTTTTGTTTAAATGATTTTCTACATTTTAACTAACTTTGAATGACAGTATTTCGGTTTAGATAATAGACCTACGTCCGACTTAAACGATATTGAAATTTGATTGCATCTATTGATAACGGCTAATGGCAATGGTGAATATTATTTATGAAAGGCTAGTTGGACTTACATTGCTGTTTTAAATACTATGAGTCCATGTCAAGTATATATTAGGTCAGCTTGCTTACTTACAAAAACGATGCCGAATCAGTAGACTGGGAACAGGGGGTCCACCTGTCGGGCCCATGCGTGCAGACCTCCCTCTATGTCCCGGATGGATCGGTCCTGGAAAGCCGTCTTCAGTGCCAGCACAGCCTTCTGAGAGTCATTTCCCCGTCGGCACACCACAAAAACTGAAAATTAAAAAAACTTATTGTTGCAGCCGTGAACACCTACCTACCTGAAGTGAAATTTTTACAGGAAATTCCGATGTAGAGTTATTGAGACATCAATAGAAAGAAGAAGAAGAACTCTACAATTTCACATACAAGGTGGCCTCATTCGGATTCAAACCGAAAACGGTTGGGGATATAAAATTGAACCGGAAAAGAGCTAGATCACTAACCGTCTTTTTAAATTACGAACCCTAAATTAAATATTTTTACTTGAAAGGGGAGATGATCCCCGTCTTAGGACCACTATTTAATTTATTTTGCTCCAAATCGCATCTGAAACGCATACATCAAAATCAGACAAGAATATAAGTCACAGCTATATTTTACTGCATTTGACAGGCCGATTCAAATTGTAGCTGAACCTGAAACGAGTCAGGTACGTACCCTGTATGGTATGAGGACGTCACTAACACAGTTTGCAAAAGTTATAGGGCCTTATTCCGTGATTTGAATGAACAGCTGTGCCCAAAATTTGACAAACAATGCATCGAAATGTAGAGAAGCACTTGTTCTTTTGCCAACGGCCTTACCATGTTGATTCCATTGCAGCAGAGCATGTTTCAAACTGCGGCAACTTGGTAGTGTGCACAGCGTTGGCAGGGGAACCTGGTGGGACATGATAACTCGCTTAGGCAGTATAAGTCGAGTCCTGGCCACCTCCGATTTAATCGTGTGACTTTACCATGTTCCCCAAGTGGTTCGGAATCCACTATAATCAGGAGGTCCACCCTGTTAGTCAACTCCCCTTTCCCCGAGGTGAAAGAGTCTGCCCTTAGGGTGCCTCAAGTTAACAAACAGACTCACTCCCCCCGCCAGGCTGACAGGGTTGCTTAAAGCAGAAATGCTGAAAGCAGGCGTTAGAAACAACAAACAACACTTGTTCTTTCTACTCAACGATAGCTTTACAATCTACCCTGTAAAATTTGACTTTGTACAAATAAGGTATAGTGGGGCTGAACCGGTGCGGAGGCAACCGGCAGCTTCTTAATATACCAAAACACTAGTAAATTTAAAACTTTCCCTCAGAGACTCGTCCATATACCTTTCTCATCGCGCTATCCTCTTAGTCGAGATAAATAACGTACCGGGGGAAAAACATTTGGGAGCACTGTACCTACCAGGTGCGACAGGATCCAGATCTTTAAGAAGACTCGTCACAAGTTCCCCCATTTTGCCGACCTCAAAACTGTGGATAGGTACGTTGACAGAGCCAGGTATATGACACATTTCGAACTCGGCAGAGCTCCGCACGTCCATGAGCAGGTGCGGCCTGTTTTGCAGAACGCTGTACTCAGTCGCCGACAGACGTGCATCGCCCTCTAGCAGCCTCAGGTCCGGGTTCTTGTCGTTGGCCTTGCTGCGGCAGAACGCCTCGTAGTCGATGAGGCTGGTTATGGTAGGTGTATCTCCGCATAGCTGGCAGTCTGGCCGCTTGGAGCGTAGCTTTACATGCCGGAAACTGCAGTTCATGCCGTCGAAAAGAAGGAGGCATCCCGCAAGTGTCGGTTTCTTTAATATGATGTTTATTACCTGGAACGTATGAAATTACAGAATTTCATGTAGGGGTAACAATCAGGTGCAGCACAATATCATGATAATATGCAATCTTAGATTTTTTAAAATCACACCATAGCATTAGGCTTTCGCCATTAGCTTTCTTGTGGCCCAATACAACACATAATTCGGTGAACCTCTGCTATTTACGAGAGCAGGGCACGTCCGGAGGTGTTTTCTATCGCACAGAAGGCAGAAAGGTGCCGCTATTACACCTACACGGTGAAGGTGTTTAGGTGTACAATCTTAGATACAAGATCTTAGAGCTAGCAGTTGCCCCATCATCGCCTACTGTGGCGATTGGTATTAACTTACTCTTGGGGTTAAAAATGTAAACAACACAATTTTGAATAGCAGTTTCCATTATAAAATTATCTTGTTTACTTACATTTTTATTACCAAGGGATTAAATAAATTCCGGTGTTATAATCGCCTCGATCAGGCTGCAGCTGGTCCACTTACTCTTACACTTACTCCTAACTGATATTCTACTTGATCATCATGAGCTTTTCCTTTAGTTTCAAGGCCACGGAACTCAATAGCCTTAATCCAGTTGGTTGCTCCAACTTCTTTCTTTCAAACTTCTTTTTCTTCAATATGTATCCTGTAACAGTGGTTGATAATGTCGACCGTAGACGTTGAAGAAATGCTTGTAAATAGTCTACACATTCACGCAAAATGCACGGATTATTCTGTTCAATCATATGTGAATAAATACAGCGTTGTATTTAGCGAATCCACCAGGAATTCTGGAATCCCAATAAAGCCACCATATTCCTTCCTATTACAATGCCTTCCGATTCCACGATGATGGCAGCCATCATTACCTTAGGCACATTGCCATCACTTATTGTTAATGGGGTTACCGTAGTTGTAAGAGTGGGCCGAAAGGCCAAAAATTCGCCCACATGGAAAACGAAGCAGTAGAATCCGTGACGATAGGCCTGAATAGTTTTGAAAGTGTACTTCCAAACCTTTTGCCAACATCTGCGGGCGACATCTTCAATGGAGCTGTGTATACTTCTAATATTGTATCTCGGAGGGTCAGCTGCAACTTTGCCACGTAACTCCGGCCGTGAAAACCTTTGTATATACATACATTTTCTTTCATTGACGTGTCTATAATGTACAGCAACTCAACACACATTTTGTTTTGTTTCTTCGTAGGTTTATGAATAGCCTAGTCTGCAATGCTGCCCACCGCATATTTTTTTCTTTACATCCAACATGGTCAGTAGGCCATAGACGCAGCTGATTTGGAGTTCACATCAACTTTAGCCGGTCTCAATTAAAAAAGAAAAAGTTATCCATCTAGAGAAAGCACTAAAGTTTATTAATTAGCATTGGCCTTGATCACCTACGTGTTTGCACATAGTCAAAGATAAACAAGTATTATCGTAACGTTCAACAGATAAAATGTTATTTAACACTTTCATCTGGAGTATCTATTCGCTTTCGCGGCTGTTTGCTTGGTTAGTCTATAGTGCAACTTATGTTGATTGGATCTGACGTCATTGGTTTATAAACCGATAAGACTGAGCTTCGTTGACGCACGGCATGGAAGTAGGGTTATACTATAGTTATACCATAGCAATGGACAACAAAGCGTAGTCTTTTTCATCACCTCCATTATCTGCAATTAATCCTCGAAAACGCCTGAAGGGTGAGTTTGAAACTGACCTTGGCGAGTTGGGAGTCCGTAAATGGTGGAGCGTTGTACAAAACCGAAAAGACTGGAGAAGTGTTGTCGAGCCGACCAAAGACCAGCAAGGGCTGTAGAGCCAGAAGAAGAAGAAGATAGTTTACATAATCATTACTTATTAGCACTGCCGCATTATACCAACGAATGTATCCTACCTGCAAGGCCTGGAGTACGCCAATAGTTCCTGGGATAACCCCCAACACACCACCTTCACCACAACTAGTCACAGCCTCAGGAGGTGGCGGTATTGGAAACAGACAGCGGTAGCAGGGGGCGCCATCGTGCTGGTACACAGTCAGCTGTCCCTCCATTTGCAGAGCGCTACCCGACACCAGCGGTCTCTTACTCAGGAAACACGCATCGTTGAGCAGGTAGCGCGTCGCTACGTTATCCGTCGCGTCGACAATCACGTCGAAACCCTTAATCAAGTCTAGGGCATTCGTCTTGTTGAGCTCGATATGGAGCGGGGAGACTTTGACTGTTGAATTGACAGTATGGAGCGCTGTAGTCGCAGACATCACCTTGTCCGTATCAACTGCGGTCTCCTTGTGTAATATCTGGCGATGCAGGTTGCTGAGCTCTACTACATCGTAGTCGACCAGGCCAAGATGGCCGACACCAGCCGCAGCGAGATACAGAGCGCACGGGCAACCCAACCCGCCAGCCCCTACGATCAACACTGAGGACTCTTTCAAACTCAGTTGGCCTGGAACAAGTTAAAAATGCTCAGATTTGGTTGAACAACTAAGACTCCTATAGCTTTTATCTATTACAGACAATTACGGCTTATTAAAGTTGTCCGCTTGAATTGGACGGTGAAGGGAAGGTTGAAGTTGAAGGTCCCAATATAAAAAAAGAAAATTGATGCAAATGAAGAACAAATGTACAATCAATCAGGTAGGTTTGCCAACAGCGCAGTAAGTTTCTGTGACCTTAACTCGCAATCTAAATGGAATTTTATTAGCTTATGACCAGAACCTCCAAGTTAAAAAAAATCTAAGTCACAATGTTTCGCCACATCAATCTGACGGTGAGGATGCCCATATACGTATATATATATATTATGTTGTTCTGTGATGCCCATCTTCCCCGCCTGCTGGCACGGAACAGTGAACTGTTGCCAATTAGTTACGCGCATGCCTGTGGGGTTTAATCCAGCTGAGGCTGCATATAAGGTTTATCGGATTTACTAAATCTTCCCTATCTTTGTTATCAATAATTCCTTGAAATGGTCAAACAAACTATATAGTCAAGTACTAGTAAAAGTCGGTAAAGGTTAAGTTTAGCTACCCCTCATATAATCACAAAATTTGGTTCTACATCGTTGATTTAGCTTTAAAGAAACCCACTTCCGAAAGAATTAAAAGTCGGAAAAGTATAGTTTTTGAGTTACAGCCGAATTTAGTTCGAATTTTTGCATGGGCAGGCATAGGGACAAATTGCTCATAAAATTTTTTATGGTATGAACATTGTCAGAGGCATGTAAATAAGACAACCCTTGCTTAAAATATGAATTCCCTTGCAAATGGGATGTTTTCCTTCCATATTAAAAGCATTTTCATTCGACAGCGGGGTAGCTAAACTTAACCTTTACCTAAAGTCAAACATCCAGTTCTAATACAAGAAATTCAAACCGGTACTTCTTCCGTTAGAACGAGGAGGTTCAGGTTGCCTCTTCAACATAAGTTAGTTTAATGTGAGTAATATATACCATATTATGCTGCAATGAACATGCAATTCAAACTATAGGTTCTAGATAGGACAGATAGATTGAACTCGAATACTAACCTGAAACGCCGAAACCGGGTAAAATCATTTGCCGACTATACCTGGTAACTTCAGCATTTGATAAGCATTTAGTTTCCATTTCAATAAATATTAAGAAATTAACAAAAAATTAGTTTACAATGGAGATTATTATCAAAGATCCTTGTTTCTGACTGCTGTTTACAAACAAGCACAATGCAACAAGTTAGGGTTAAATTGGTCACGTGACGCGTGGTATTAGGTACCTGACAGATGTCTACTGCCACTAAAAAAAAAATTGTCTTCTGCTCAAAGAAAAACAAGTTTGATATAAATAATAAGTGATTGTGTAAAAAGCAGTCACTAGAGACTGACGTGACTTTCCTCGCCGACCTTCGTTGTTCGGATTGCGTACAGTTCAACAACGTTGAAGGTATGTACCTGGATATTTAATATCAATCAGAACCTTTCATAACATATGGGATTTCATGGCAACTTTCTCCCAGAACCTAGGCTGGGTTAGGTACCTTTTTCCTGTACGCTAGACTACTAGGCTCTGGGTCTACCTTAATTCTTAAGGCCAATCTGTGTAGTATATGTAGAGCAGGCTCACGGTCAGGTTTGTGACTCCTAGCCTATTGTAAATAGGACAACGCGGAAAAATAAACATGGCATCTGCAAATGCTAGGTATACAATAGCCATGTAGTTCCAATTCGCGTGTATCGTGTATATCTGGGCCTACGAGCACACCCAGTCAAGTACCAGGTACTTATTAGATAACAGATTAGTGGACAGCCTTTAAAAGTGAAAGTGTGATCTAAGGCCGACTGTTTTATTATTTCGCGTCCTCGGCCTCCTCTATAGGATTAGTGACTTCGACTACTGCGGGCAGGTAGGTTTTGCACCATTTGTAATTAACTGACCAGCCAGAGCCGGATCGACCGTGTCAAACAAAAATAGCCACCCGAGAGGGTTTTGTACGATAGAAGGAGGAGGTACTTAAATAGTCCAGCTCCTGGGGTCGTACTCATCCAAATTATATAGTGAGACGTCAATAAGTCTGCTCTTAATGTATGTTCTGAAACAAGCTGGATCCAACTGACTTACTAAAAATGGTGAAGTTTACTAAAATAAAGTAGGTTTAGGTTAGAGTCTCAACCACTAGACACCAAGAAATTCACAACTACGAGACAAGAAATCGGGAATCTGACATTCTTACAACTTGTCCCAGCCATCTTGGATGTTGCACATTTTTAAACAAATTATTTCTTCTCCATTGAGTATTACGTACTTGATACTTCCCCATAATCTCTCATTCCCTCACGTATTATTCTCTCTCGACCTCGCGTCCTCAATGAAGTCAAGTTAAAAAAAAATTGCAAAATTCAAACTGGTTTATAAACGTCAATGGTGAACCTGGCAAAGGGCGTACGCAGTAAAGGCTAATGATTTGATGAACGCAATTTTTCATTGTATTATTCTTTGGGGGTTCCCCGGGAACCGTTCCCGCTTATTTACGTTTCCAACACAGGGCCGGAATAAGGCCTCATGAGCCGTAACGTCGAGTTCCGGTATTAAAGCATATCCGGGAGACGTTGTCATTGTACTTAATTGGGCACCATTTGGGACATATTAATTATCTGTACCATAATTATAGTCTGCTTAATTGTAGGCGTAAGGCCTACAAAACAAAATTATCCATGATGTCTCGTACTAGTCGCTGCTAGCGAAAAATTCGACCTTGATTGCATGATCCTTGGACCTAAAGGGCGTCAAGCCCGTACCCAGGATTTTTTTCAGGGGTCAGCCAATATAGGAATTTGTTCTAGGCTTCTTCAGCGCAGGCGTGAAGGGCAATTTTCATCATTAAAAATTATTACTGCCTGTGTCTATTGCATGTATATTTTTTTTAAATTCACCGTCATCACTTTTTTAATGTTGGGAAGCGGGTCCAGGGCCCACAGGGAATCAAGAAAAAAATCTGAACAGTGCGGGACTCAAACCCTCGATTAACGCCTTTTAACATCGGGGAGTCAGAGAGGCTGTTAAGCGGCGTCCACACTATGCCACCATTGGCTGTTAGCACTGCCAATTTGGCAAAGGCAATACAATGTGGACGTGGCCGTTGGCATGTGCCACTGAGCCAACGGTTCTCCGCAGAAAATCGCTAATCTCCATCAAAAGAAGCCAACGAAAGCGGGTAGTGGGGACGAGCCAACCGTTGGCTCTATGCGGCACGCATGTCCTCCTAATAAATCCACCTCGTTCGGCATTTTGCGACTGAATGCCAGCTCTCGGTGTGAGCGGGAGGCCAACAATCAGATTTCCCGCGTTGGCCAGTGTAAGCCTACTTGGGGCATGTCGCCTGGTAGAATTTGCGTGCTTGTTGGCACGAGAAACTCCCATTTTGTCCCCTGATGATGATGATGGTGATGATGAAATATTAGCTGAAGATGACTTCCGCACGTTGCCTAACATGACTGGCATTGCCGTCTCACGGTCAGTCCGACTCCGCTGGGTTTCGTATAGTGTCAACCATCGCCATCAATATTTAATAAAAAGAAGAATTGTCCTGGTACGTGACCCCTATACTGCACGCTGCGGTCTAAGCTATTTTGGGGGTTTTGAATTGTTTTTATTGGCGCCTATTCAATGAATGTTAGGATTTATAGTGAGTATTTATGGTACTATTTCAAGGATTCCTTAGATGCAGCATTACAGCATATATGGGGCCGGGGGGGGGGGGGGGGGGCAATTGGTGATAGAGTTGGAGTTTAAGAGGAAATCGCCTTAAAGCAGTGCAGCATACTATCAGTTGTTTTTCGCGCCTAGTCAATTTGTTTTACTAGAAATAATTATTGCTAAGCCATATACTTGTATTTATACAGTACCTAGCATAGTTTATCAAAACGTAGGGGAATATGTTTTCCAATATATGACATCTTATTCTTGTTGCTTATATAAGCTAAAAGCCGTTTCCGACATAATTAAAAATGTCTCGTGAATTAATGCGCGCCTATCTTGGAGATTTCGTATCCTTAATGCTAAGGACCTGTGGTGGATGGATATAGAAGCTGAGTTGCTGCTGACTGTTATGAAACGGAAACTGCCATGCTTCGGCTATGTGATGAGGAACTAATAACGTCTTCTGTTCTATTACTAAGCCAACCTAGCGGAGTTAGAGCTATAAAGCTCTCTCTTACACTCAACTAGGAAGGCCTGCGACAGCCTGCTTTACATGCCCTCCGATGTATGGCCAGAAAATGTAGCAAGTGAGAAATTCGAACCAATAACCTTTCAGGTCAAAGTCTTTATCACTGCTCTACATGTCCCGAAGAAGAAGAAGAAGAAGCTGAAGAAGATTATAAAAAGCAGTTGGTCAGTTGCTACTGATCCCCCAAGATACAGTCTAAGAAGTCTACGCAGTGCCACTGAATATGTCACCCGCAGATGTTGACGAAACGTTGGAAAGTGACTTACTTGACTTTGGGTGGCGCTAACAGCCCATGGGGACTTTTGGCCGCACGTACTATGCCTCTCCATTCCGCTCGATCACAAGCCACCGTCCGCCACGTTTCTGGGTGCAAGCCCATTTATTGGACGTCATCCGCCATCTGGTCCTGGTACCTCTTCCTTGGCCTTCCCAGGGGTCTGGGTTCGGTCAAGTGAGCCTCCCATACAGCGCGTGCTGCTCTGGAGGGGTCCATTCTCGCTACATGACCTATCCATTGGAACGTAGGAAAGTACCCATTCAAATCGACCACGGCCTGTCAGCTGGGATTCTGCAGCTTCCTCACCTGACTCTGGTGGCCTTGGGTGAAAACCTTTGTACTTATGTAGGGGTCCATAACGACCAAGTGGTACACCTACTTTTCTTATGTACTTGTATATTTTTTTCAGATAAGATGCCTTGCCCATTCCTCGCGAACCTGTCAGCCCCCTACCTCCGCAGGTACGGCCCCTCCCTCCTCAGCAACTACGGCAGCTACTGCCCTGTCGTCTCCTCCTACGTCAGCACATTTATCAAGTAAGTAACTTTAATTTAAGGGGCATATTTTTTTTTTTTTTTAAAGACAACATACTGTATTTCTCGAAGAGCATTTCATCTCAGATGCGTGAGCGGTGTGATTTTTTGTTGTTGCAATTCTACGAATATATGATTCTTTATTTTTGCTTTCCAATTTATGCGTAGTATAAGGAAAGCTTTGTGATGGTCGAAATTTTCAATTTCGAGATTTCAACGACGCTGCCGTGCCGCCGACCCTCCATGAGGAAAAGGCGTAGTAAAAGTAAAAGTAAGTAACGGATTTACACGTTTTGAGGTCCCAGGAACAAAAAAAAGTGATTTTTACGAAATGTCTGTCTGTCGCTCTGTCTGTCTGTCTGTATGTCTGTCTGTATGTCTGTCTGTTCCTCGATTTCCGGGCAAACTACTCTGTGCGATTTTGACGAAATTCGGCATTTAGGTTCACAAAAATCATGCCTCGGGACCATTTTTTTTTATTTTGGGCTAACTCAATTTGGCGGGGTTTTATTCTCAAAAAACTCATAAAAAACGTCTAAAAAAATTATTTCTCAAAAACGGCTCCAACGATTCCGTTTAAATTCTCATATGTTGTAGTCGTTATTAATGTTGACAAAATGCGGGGGGTCGCTTGCCCCTTGATAGTTTCCTTCTGGGGGTAAAAAAATAAAAATAACTCAATTTTCATGAAAAATGACTAAAAAATAATTTATCTGCTAAACCTTTCGATCGCTGATTTCTACCGTCAGTCATGTTTTAGCTGTTAAATTGAGTAATGAAACCGGATAGGTTGCTTTTGCAAAAAAAACATTTTGGTTTTGGTGAAAAAATTTTTTTTGTTGAAAAAATGATAGAAAATTCACGGTCAAATGCATTGCCTGCCCTGCCATTATTACTGTATGGTAATGTGTTGGTCTGACTTATCTAGAATTTACCTCACCTCAAGTGACGTCAGGTGGACAACCCCCCCCCCCCCCCAGATATCGAAAATTTAGCCGTAGGAAAATTATTTACCACGAAATTACTAATTTTCTCTAACTACTAATTGATAAATTGGAAAGCATGTTCGAGTAAACTCGGACCGGTTCTTTACTCCTGTAATGCTTTCCCCCCTCCGGTAGTCCCATAATTGTCATTTCGTTATTTAATTGATAGACTAATTACTAAATGATCGGAGTTGCCCTAGAGATTTAAATTACCCAAGGCAGCTGTTTAATGTGGGCATTGTTAAATCAGGGAATATTACGCACAACCACCCGTTACGAGTCTAGGCCAGATGACCAGGGCGTAGTCAACATTATTTGGGAGCGGTTGGGTGAAATTTTTTCATAATATATATATTTTCATATATATATATTTGAAAATCGTTTTATTTTTAATTCTCATATTTAAAGAAATTTGAGGATACTGTACTAGTGTAATGATATATAAAAAATTATAATTAAAAAATTATTATAATAACCTTCTGCTTTCTTTTCCCTCACCAGTATACCCTGGACAAGGAGCATATATTTACAATACATAATAATTTTCTTCTTCTTCGGCCGGTACTCCCCTGCGCCGAAGGAATGGGGTTCATTGGTGGCGTCATTTTGTTGATGGCAGCACCAGTTGCAATGATATCAAAGCGTTGATTTTTCCATAAGCCTCAATACTATTTTAAAATGATTTTTAATTACGTATTATTTTAAAGTGATATTTTTCTATAAATCATGGAGAATATATATATATATATATATATATTAAATTATATGCAGCGAAATAAGGTCCAGGCATAGTAAATATATTATAAAAAATATTAAAAGAATTAATTAGATGCTAAGAGCTTAGTTTTCGCATGCAAACGGCGGCCATTTTGAATAATATGGATATTGGTTTGTCGTCAGTGAAACTAGTGACTAAAACTGTCCCTACAGAACCTCATATATTTATAAATGTAAACAATTATACCCTTGTGATACAAAATAATAATAATAATAATAATAATTCTTTCTTTCTTTTCCTTGTCCAGTATTCCCTGGACAAGGAGCATATATTACAAAAAAAATAATAATAATATAATAATAATAAATATAATATGTAGCGTGCAACCCTACCTTTTTATATGTGTATCCAGTTTACTGGATATACTAAATCTTAATATTACGATTACATATCTTCTTATTATTATTTATTAAATTTTTTCAATTTATTTATTTATTTGTAAATCCGCCATATTTGTTTTGTTCAATTAACCAACCTCCAAATATCACATTCGGTTTAAAATAAATTAATTTTTTCTATCTTTTATTATTATTCACAATTTAATTATCGCCAGATCTTTTAAAATCACAAAATCATAAAGTATCTATTATTATTTATTTCTATTTATTAATAAAAATACTTTTATTATTATTATTATTACTTTAAAAAAGTTTTTGACGAGAGGTTGGCGGCCGGTTGAATTTGCGGGGCTTGTTAGAAAATGTTACGAAAAAGGATGGCCGAGAATTTCTTATAACCCGATTTGGATTTTAAAAAAAAGAAAAAAAGAAATGAGATTTTAAAGAAGGAAGAAGTCATAAGGATGATGGCTGGCAGGAGTTGTGGTGGCATGGATTTGATTTCGACGATGATGGGCTAAACCCCACCCGGAAGGGGGTGTTCGGACTCCGCTCCCTCCTCAGCCCAGACAATGTGACGATTTAGGATTGAGCCATGAGGTGATCGCTTACTTTTTATTTATTGGAGACGCTTATTGGCCACGCTACTACAGGTGCTCTATTTTTCTATATCTTAGGGTTTCATAATTCTATCAAGAATATAATTTCTGTTAATTAAATCTTGTTGTAATTATTTCACAACATTCATTCCTCGATCCTACAGCCTCTCCTAAAGAACCCTAAGCCGGGGAGAAAACGCAACAAAGTGGCTCACACCAACGTTGGGGCCCGAGGTTGTAGAATGGTTGGAATGATTGTTGTGAAATTGTTACGAACATGATAATCTTATTTTTAAATGGATTGTTGACAAAAGTGATATTTCTAGGCTGGAACAATAGTTTTGAAAAGATATAAACAACAGTAGTTTTGAATTAGTTGTTGACAAGTGATATTAATAATTTTGGAAATGATAGTTTTCGAAAAGATAATAACAAACAGTAAATGATACTTTTTAAAATTCTTAATCATGGCATTTATATTTTTGAAAGATGTTCGCTAAGAAAAAATAGTGATAATAAAATGTTTTGATTGTCAACAGGGCTTAGGTTACGGATAATCTTTGTGCTGTTGTGGTTATAATTACAGTTTCGTCAATTCGTCAGGGTTGAGGACGGACGGATCCAGAGGAGTCAACATCGGTTTTATGTAATTCAATCTATAACTATTTATTTAATATTGGGCCTATATAAAAATTATCGTCATTTTACTTTAATTATGGTAAACCATTGATAGGAGTTTGTCCTTTCTGTTTGACACGGAATATATTTGACTTGTTTTGTGCAAATTGGCTCAGTTATCAGCATTGGGGTAGTTCACACACTCTTGGTCGTAGTATTGTATGTATGGAATGAATGATAAGGAAGTATTAATTCATTATATTAATAATAAGCACGTAGGCCTAGATAGGTTACCAAAAGTGGTATAATATATACCAGTTAGTTTTCTTTAGTCGCATTCGTCTTGGGTTTGAGGAGGGGGTGTTTAGGAACACCTACTTCCCTTTTTATGATAATTATAAATAATAAGTGTATTAATAACAATTATCGTGTGAATTACTTCACGTAAGACTATTTAATATTACGATAGACATTGTTGTGGAAAAAAAAATATATATTTATATAAATATATATAGTGAAAAGTGCGAAAGATAATGCCGCGAACCCTAATACAGTTTTTGAGTGCCACCAGTAAGGCCCGGCTAGAAGAGATCGCTGAACAGTTAGGATTACCGATAGAAGGCACGAAGGAGACCCTGAAAAAGGAATTAAAAAGCCACTTCTTAGCGACACCGGAGTCGGCAAACCAGTTTGAGGATATGGCAGACGTTACCATTGTACGGCCTCCTTACTTAGTGGTACCATTAACATTAACACAGTATCTAACCAACTGTGATGGAGAGAAGCTCGAGTCATTAGCCACGGAAGTCGGATGTGAGTTACCGGCGGCTGATCTGGAAGAGCAACGACAATATATGAAAAGCTACGTGAATGATCATCCAGCTTGCCTAGGCGACATTGATAAATTTGCAAATTTGCAATTGGTAAGTTCACCATTACCCGAGACTCGACCAACAGACTTGGAGCCTGAGGAAGAGCTTTCCCACGATCAAGGAGAGGAGATACGGATGGAGAGAGTACTGAATCGAATCTTCAAGGTCAATTTAGAGTTGCAACGCGATTTCCTGCGACAGGTTCTTCCAGGGAGAAGCTCTAGGCCACAACTAGAAATGTTTTTAAAAGAGGCACGACGACGCAACATCACGTTCACCGGTGCCGACGGGAGTCTACCACTTTTTTTAACAAATTGAAAGATTGCCTTGCCCTTCACCCACTAACAGAAGACGAAAAACTCCGCGCCATACCTACGCTATTTGACGGGCCAGCCGCTCGGTGGTACGCCGGAAATAAGTATGCACTATGGACCGAACTGGAAATGGCGCTGAAGAACGTTTACCTGCCGGCAGACCATCAACTCAAGTTGAAGGTCTTACTATATACTAGAACGATGGGAGAACACGAAAAGGTGGCCCACTACATCGCGGCCATGAAGGCACTGAACGACGACCTCGCAACTCCACTCAAAGAAGTCGAACTTGTACCGTTACTCATGGCTCACCTACCCCCTCGACTGGCTAGTCTTGTAGGTTCCCAACTTACGGTATATACCTCAATAAAATCCTTTGAAATAACTTGCGTCGCGGCGGAGCACCAACTGGAACAACAAGCGTCCTACGTTCCACCGACCAACGCTATGCTATGCAACCCTCTCTACGGTGACTTTGGAGCTTCAAGACCACAACTCCTGGCGCTGGTTTCTCCTGCCAATATGACCACTTACAAGTGTAGGGGTTGCCGCCTGTTCGGACATCGGGAACGAGACTGCCAAACCACTTCTCGTCCATTTTGTTATCACTGTGGCAAGACGGGAGTCCTATCCAGCCTTTGTACATGCCGGCCACCGAAGTTAAACAGCCAAGGGGGCGTGGCGAGGCAGGTGACCACGACCCCCGCAACCGAACAACCTCACCAACAACAGTGAACAATCAGCCATCGGTGCAGATTGATTTGTCTTCTTGTGCGAACGCGCCGGACCCCCAGAAACGGTACTACATTAAAGTAGACATGGGTGGGATTCCAGTTATTGGACTTATTGACCCCGGATCGACTCACTCTGTCATCTTAAGTGAGTATTGGCATGAATTACAAAAAAGGGGACATCACATCCGCGCGGTGTCGGCAAGCGCGACTGTTGCCAATGGGGAAGAAGCCGAAGTAGTCGGGTGTGTCAAGATCAACCTCATTGTAGAAACGGACGCGGGACCCGCAAATTGGGCAGGAGATTGTTACCTTGTGAAGCGTCTCTCTCATCCTCTAATTGTGGGGATGAACACACTGCAAGCCCTCCGAACCGTCATTGACTTCGGACAACATCGAGTAACTCTTCAAGATGGTGCAGCCCCTACTATCATTCGTGCTGACGCTTTTTCTCTACACTGTGTGGATGAGGTGGACGTCAAGGATGTGACCATTGAAGACCCAAATATTAATGAAATGGAGGAATTCTGCCACCAGGACTTAACACCCGTTGACAGAGCCGACTTCAATGAATTACTTCGCAAATGGAAACAGCAGTTCCTCACTTCGAGTGGCAAGTGTGACCTCGTAGAGCATCGAATGTACCTGAAGGAGTTGAATACGGTGCCGGTCAAACAGCGCTACTACCCGATGTCACCACCGGTCCTGGAGATTGTGCATCAGCAGATTAAGAAATTACTAGCAGACGGCGTCATTGTTCCGTCAGAGTCTGAATGGGCGTCGCCTGTAGTTCCGGTCCGCAAGAAAAACGGCGAGATAAGAGTCTGCGTCGACTACAAACGTGTAAACGCCTTGTGTAAATCCAATGCTTTTCCTTTACCCCGGATTCATGAGTCTCTGGACCGTCTGAAAGATGCGTATTTTGTATCTTCGCTTGACCTCCTGTCGGGCTATCATCAAATCCGCGTAGCGGATGACACCAGACCTTTAACAGCTTTTATAGTACCCAATATGGGTCTTTTTGAACATGCCTATGCACCTTTCGGGCTTAGTACGATGCCCGCGACATTCCAGAGTCTGATGCAGCGAGTACTTCGCGAAGCTCAAGAGTTTACAATCGTATACCTAGATGATGTTTTAATATTTTCCCGTACCGCGGAACTACATAAGAAACATTTAGAAATAGTTTTCCGACTCCTCCGTCAAGCCAACTTAAAGGTAAATTGGACAAAGTCCACGTTCGTCCGATCTGAGCTCATCTACCTCGGATATCGTGTGGGAGGAGGCATACTACAAGTCTCCGAAGACAAGGTCGTCGCGATCAGAAATTATCCAAGACCAACGTCTGTAAAGGCCGTCCGCGCCTACCTAGGAATGGTGGGATGGTTTAGGCGTTTCATTCCGAGTTTTTCCGAGACTGCCGCCCCGTTGAACCAGCTGCTACATAAAGATACCCGTTTTGAATGGACTGAGCAACGGGAATCTGCCTTTCAGAAGTTGAAGGATTGCCTTACGTCTTATCCTGTCTTGCGCTGTCCTGACTTCTCTAAACCATTTCAGATTCACTGTGATTCTTCGGACATTGCAGTTGGAGCTGTGCTGATCCAAGAAGACGGAGTGCCCTACGCCGTCGCATATACATCGAAAACGTTATCCAGTAGCCAGCGTAATTACAGTACGACAGAAAAGGAGTTGTTGGCGGTACTACATGCGGTCACTACCTGGTCTTTCTACATCTGGGGAACGCGATTCACCTGTGTGACGGATCACCTGGCTTTGAAATGGATCCGAAACATTCCTAACCCGAGCGGACGTCTGGCCCGTTGGTTAGTTACTCTAAACCAGTTCGACATGGAGATCCTCCATAAGAAGGGTTCCACTCATGTTGTTCCTGACTGCTTGTCACGAATGCAGCCTTCCACCGTCATTTCCGCCTTGACGGGAATTACTGCACCTTTACCCGACTTTAGTACCATTACGGATCCATGGTACCTCGCCTTACGTAAGAAGATAGAACAGAATCCTACTCATTTCCCGCAGTTTCATCTTACTCCCACATCCATTTTCAAATCCGTTCGAGATCGACTTACCAAAACCGATGATCTTAAGTTACTTGTACCATCCGAGTTTCGAGAGGAGTTGATTAAGCAGCATCACTCGTCATTACCGTCTGGCCATCTCGGAATCAATCGCACTCTCCGTCGCATCGCTGAGAACCATTACTGGCCAAGAATGGCCCGAGATGTGCGCCTCGCCGTTCGCCGATGTCTGGATTGTCAACGCCATAAACCACGCAATACCACGCCTCATGGGCACATGCAGGTGCACCCGCCATCACTCAAACCATTTCGACTTCTGACTTGCGACTTAGTGGGACCACTACCCCGCAGTCGCGGTGGCCATCGTTATATCTGTGTCTTCATTGACTCGTGCACAAAGTGGAGTATAGGAGTCCCATTGAAATCTGCGACTTCGAAGACTGTCGAAGACGCCCTGTTCAATCATGTTATCATGCATCATGGAGTACCGGAGATCATACTGGTGGATAATGGATCACAATTTACTAGTAGGCGATTTAAACAATTCTGTGAAGACCACCATATCAAAATACATTTCTGTCCGCGTTATTATCCACAAAGTAACCCAACTGAAAGATATAATCAGACAATCAAGACCGCGCTGGCTATTTACGCTAAGGATAATCACCAGCTTTGGCATTTACATTTACCATTTGTTCTGTTTGCTCTTAGAACGTCGGTAAGTGAAGCAACGGGTTTTTCTCCATCCAAGCTAGTCTATGGCAGAGAACTGCGCTCCTTTTATGAGTTGGCTGCAACTACTGATAATTCTGATTTAATGCCATTTGATCCTGTCACCTATAATGGCACTTTGACCACTAATCTTGACGCTCTCTATCAACGGGTACGATCCACCGTAAGGAGGGCTAAACAACGACAGGCGGCACGTTATAATTTGCGAAGGAAAGATGTGACCTATCAACCGGGAGAACTAGTGTTTAAGGAAGATTTTCACCAATCTAGTGCTATTGATAAGAAAACAGCCAAATTTTATCCACGATGGGAGGGACCATTCATTATAAAAACAGTGCTTTCGCCAACGCAGTATGAACTGCAACGCATGAATGGTACTTTGGCTGGACGTTGGCATGTGTCTCACTTGAAATCTGTGTTGACCTAGACTATAATATCGTGGGTTCGACTGTGTATTGTTGTGTACTTAAAATAGTATATGAAAGAAAGAGGGGGTGTACCCTACATATTTTTTTTGCTTGTTTTAGTTGTCGTCCCGGAGGTGATTAATAGTTAGTGAGTTTAGTACGACGTTGAATAGGAATGTCCTGGTTGTTTGAGTTTTGAGTACTCCTGGACGTATTAAATTTTGGAAAATGATTCGTGAATCGTTAATGGGGGGTGAGCTTTCTATCCTTCCATGTCGATTTGCATTGGAGAATGAGGTTGAAAAGACCATGTTTGGATACCTTCTGTTCTGAGTTTGGTTTTTGGTATAGTTAGTGGATTGATCAATAGTTGGGTGGGAGTTTGTTTTCGAGTGTTTGATTTATGAGTGTGTGTGAACTCCCCAATGTGTAATTTTTTTACGGAGGGTGGTCCGCTATGACCTTTTGAGGGCGATCCTAATGCTATCGCGAGATGCTTAGTATCGACGTTTTACGTTCTGGAACTCCCTTCTGTACTCTGTCACGATGGGATAGTCCGGTCTTTTTGGGACCGCGAAGTCCCATACCATATCTCCTCAGCTGTTCTTCTTTCTCTCTGCTCCTACAGATGGCGCCCAATCCGTGGATGGATGTTGTATGAATGGGATACGAATGGTGTATGATTGGTTTTTCCCTCTTCTGTAGCGAGGTTACCCGTCAGTGGATCGGTTAAGATGTTCTTTAGGTTTTAACCGCTCAAAGGTCTCGTACTGGCTCAGGCTAGTGTAGATCCCTTCCCGTTGTTCCGTTCTTTTCTTCTCTGTTTTTCTGGGGATCTTTGGTTCGTGTGGTGTTGACTTCTTGGGGGCGATGGGGGCTTTTCTCTCGTTTGCTTTCCTAACGAGTGTAGGTTTGAAAAAAAAGGGGGGGGGAAAGACCCTTGTTGTAGCGTGCAACCCTACCTTTTTATATGTGTATCCAGTTTACTGGATATACTAAATCTTAATATTACGATTACATATCTTCTTATTATTATTTATTAAATTTTTTCAATTTATTTATTTATTTGTAAATCCGCCATATTTGTTTTGTTCAATTAACCAACCTCCAAATATCACATTCGGTTTAAAATAAATTAATTTTTTCTATCTTTTATTATTATTCACAATTTAATTATCGCCAGATCTTTTAAAATCACAAAATCATAAAGTATCTATTATTATTTATTTCTATTTATTAATAAAAATACTTTTATTATTATTATTATTACTTTAAAAAAGTTTTTGACGAGAGGTTGGCGGCCGGTTGAATTTGCGGGGCTTGTTAGAAAATGTTACGAAAAAGGATGGCCGAGAATTTCTTATAACCCGATTTGGATTTTAAAAAAAAGAAAAAAAGAAATGAGATTTTAAAGAAGGAAGAAGTCATAAGGATGATGGCTGGCAGGAGTTGTGGTGGCATGGATTTGATTTCGACGATGATGGGCTAAACCCCACCCGGAAGGGGGTGTTCGGACTCCGCTCCCTCCTCAGCCCAGACAATGTGACGATTTAGGATTGAGCCATGAGGTGATCGCTTACTTTTTATTTATTGGAGACGCTTATTGGCCACGCTACTACAGGTGCTCTATTTTTCTATATCTTAGGGTTTCATAATTCTATCAAGAATATAATTTCTGTTAATTAAATCTTGTTGTAATTATTTCACAACATTCATTCCTCGATCCTACAGCCTCTCCTAAAGAACCCTAAGCCGGGGAGAAAACGCAACAAATATAAATAATAATTTAAAAAATAATTAATAAATAATAATAATTCGACAAATCTGAGGATACTAGCGTAAATTTGATGGTTTCCTCTACTTTCATGTTGAATCTCTTAAGCCAATAAGTTGGGGCACTTTTCCAAGAGTTAGAATTTTATTTATTTATTTGTTACATAATGCAGACTTAGATGACTTGAAGTGAGAAGTTACGTAAGTTTGTGAACTTGAATTGGCAGTGACTTATTTGTAGCCCGCAGAAATGTCATACGGTCGGCTATATGTAACGGCTCAGCACTACACAAATCAATTTATAATCGGTTCATCTTTTATTGTTTTTACGGAGCTTTAAGAGGATACGTTGAAAATTGGCATCCCAAAATTCAATGCTTTTCTTTATTTTATTTCATTAACTCAGCAAGTTATTACAAATGAGAAAAGACTACTTTGTGAATCATAATAATTATAATCGGTTATTTTTACATTTCAGATTTGTAGTTTTTCTAAAAATTAGATTTTAGTCCCCAATGGTTTTTATGAGATAACAAGCGGGGCTTGCCCCCTTGCGCCTGCGGCGGGCAGCAGCTCGCCCCTTTGGAGCCTCGCATTGGGCATTACGCAGCTCGGCCTTTCGGGGCTCGCATGACGCTGCTTCCATTTCCAGAATTTTCTAATTTTCCGCGCAATTTTTTAAATTTTTTTCTGTCATAAGAACCTTCTCCTGACAATAACAAACACAAAATAAAAATAAAAATAGTGAAATCGGTCAGGTCGTTCACTCGTGATGCCGTGACATAGGGAAATAGGGATTCATGTTTATATCTAGAGATAACTTAGGTAGCCAAAATTTAATTTTTCCTATTTAATGATGCATGAAGTAATCTTCTACATTTTACATGAGCCACATCTTTAATAACTTACTTTGATAATTAAAAGCCAATAAAAACAACAAATTTGGGCTGCTCATTTTCAATGTAGTATATCCGATTAAGGCTAAAAATGTACTAACTGGTCTGTTGATGACTAATTCTCTGGAATTTTGCTTTGTTATTTATGCGTTAGCATAATGAAAGCTGTGAAGGTTGAAATGCTCGGTTTTAAGGTTTCCATCGATGCTCCTTGGCTTCTGGCACCATTTGGGTGGTAAATGTAGTAACAAAACCCATCAGGTTGCTTTGTCAACCAAGTTTTGATAAATATAAATTAAATAAAACATAGGAAAATCCCAAAGATATGAAATATAGTAGATGGCACCTAACCATATGCTAAGTTAATGCTCGCGTCCTCCTTCAGTTGATCCATGAGATTCCGTCTTCGGCCACCCTTGTATTGGTTACTCTCACTGTACCCTCAATGATGGTGGGTAAATAAATAAAAATTGATATCTATGTACTATGACTAAGCCAGCCTAGCGGAGTTAGAGCTATAAAGCCCTCTCTTCCACTCAACTAGGAAGGCCCGGGCCTGCTTTACATGCCCTCCGAAGCATGGCCAGAAAATGTAGCAAGGGTGGCACTCGAACCAACTACCTTTCGGGTGAAAGTTGGAGTCTGTACCACTACTCTACATGTCCGGGCAGATTTTCGTGTCATAATAAATGTCCTACCCATTTCGCTCTTCTATTTTTTATGTGAGGTAGCTGCTGTTTCTCTTCTTCAATAGCCTCCAGCACTCTTTGATTCGGCACGTGTTCCCTCCAACTCATGATCCCAAGCCCCCTTCTGTGGCAACACAGTTCAAACTCTTCAAGCCTCTTCAGTTCCTTATCTGCTATTATACAAGATGTACTAATTGATAAATTTACAGGCATACATGAATTCTTTCGTACCGGTTCTCTCTTTACATGAGTGAGATGGACCACATATTTCAGTTGCATAACGTGGAGTAGAACATACTGTAGGTAATGACAGAGTAAATAAATACCTGTGGCTGCTGCTGATTTTTTTGGTCCTTAATTAAGTGATTAATGATATGATGGCCGTGAACTTGTTATCTAGGCCGCCTGATAACTTAATGAGCTCAAAGTTTGATTAAGATACGTACCAGATATTCTCAATTGGAACCTGTCTACTGAGCAGTACATCGAGGTGGCATACAGCTAGTAAGCCTAGATTATGGCAATGGTAGAGAGCTGGCATGTACTAAACCGGTGGTCCGCGGACCCCCGGCGGTCCGTCAAATGGTCCGCGAGAATGCCTAGAGTGACTTAAGATTTGCAATTAACAAGAACATTAACCCGAAAATACGACAACTTGTTAAAAACATGCGTGCCCAAGTTTCACATTAACTTTGTTGTACATTAAAATCATACTGTAAGCTAAATATAGTGATCTCCTTGAAATCTTTCTAATTCTTAAACAAATCAAAGCTTTCCTTATACTACGTATAAATTGGAAAGCAATAATAATAATAATAATAATAATTTTTTTTTTCCTTGACCGGTAACCCCGGACAAGGTGCATATATTGAGAACAACAATTTGTTATTAATCAGCATTATCACGCTCAAGCTTCCGCTTATCGAGCGATCATAGTGCAGTGGCACTGCAAGATTTAAATATAATTAATAATAATAAACCATTGTATAGTACTCACTCTAGCTTTCTGCAATGAGTGAGATCCTTCTGAACTCTGAAGGATGTATTTATATATATTTATTATTTATACTATGATATATCATTATATATTGATGTAAAATTATATGTATAATGAAATGGCTAATAGTCTGTATTTAAAATTAAGTATTTTTTTAATTCTTTTTTTATTTTCCCTATTTTGTTCAATTCTTTTAGTTTAAGTGGCAATTTGTTAAATATCTCTGGTAAAACTGTTTCATTGGGGCGTCTGCCGTACTTATTATGTGTTATAGGAATATTTTGTCTCAATGTGTCTACATTTCTCAGCTGCCTCTTATTCTGTGTGTTTCCAACAATTTTACTTAAATACATAAAATAGTTATTCTTTATAATAAGATATTTGTACAGTTTTCCTATTGGTAGTATATCTAGAAATCTGTATTTTTCGTCTATATTTTTAAATTTTTTTGTTTAATTTATTAGATAGCATGTTTTTTACTATTTTATTTTGCATTTTTTGTATTTTATGAAATAGCTGTTGTTATCTCTCCCCCAAGTTTGTATTCCATAATTTAACACCGATTCTATTAGTGCATGGTAAATCATTTTTAGGGTTTTTAGCGGAAGGCAATATTTTAATTTTTGTATAGCACAACACCCTGACCTCATTTTTTTGTATATACAATCAATTTGATTCTGCCATGTTAGCCTACTGTCCAATATTAACCCAAGGTATTTATGCTCCTCCTTAATCTCTATTTCTTCTACACAGTCACAGTTTTTTTGAGTTTGTTTGGTGAAGACAGTGATGAGTGTGGAAAATAAATTTTTTCCTCTTATAAACCGGTCCCCTGTTTCGCATGTGAACAATTTTTGTTTTATTGCAGTTTATTGTGACACCCACATCGTGTGTTAGTTTCTGTAGTCTTCTTATTATTTTGTTCATTTCTTTTGATGCTTCTTCTGCGCTGTCATTTACTATTACTATGGCAATGTCATCAGCAAGCATAAATAATTCTGCTCCTAGAAGTTTTGGTATTGAGTTGGTTGTAAGTATATACAATATGGGTCCGATTTTACCACCCTGGGCCACACCGGACTCCCAAGCTTTCAGTTTTCCAGTTTTTTCATTCAGGCGCACCGTCGCTTTTTTATTTCTTAAATAATCTTGAAACCATTCGAGTTCAATCCCCTTCACTCCTATTTCACTTAAGCTTGTAATTATGTTATTATGGGGAAGGATAATAATATTATTATTTTTTTTTTTTTAAATTTTTTTTAAATAATCGTTTTTACCGGAATACTGCATGTAAGCCCCATAAGGGAGGCTTGTGGCAGGATTCGCCAAAAGACTACAAACAGTTATTATAGGGAGTACGAACTACATTATTACAAGTGTAAATAAAGTAATAATAATACAGTTATATAGTGAGTTAATGTTAAATAAGTTAAAATTACCTTACATTATCCTGTATAAAATAAAATAAAAATAAATCAAAAGAATTAATCGCCATCATTTAAACAATTTATCAGCCAGTATAATAATAATAATAATAATAATAATAGATGTAAGGGGTGGCCCGCAGCAGCACATTGTCGGTCTGAGTAGTCCGCAGATCGTCACTGGTTGGGAACCACTGTACGAAATCAGGATTTAGGGGTTCCCAACCTTTTTTTTTGTCCATAGGCCACTAGATTATTTTATGATCTTACGTGGACCACCACAGCTGCGACAGGAAAACCGTCAAATTCTAGAAGGAAGCATAGTTTGTGCCTACAATTACATGCTAATATTTGATTAAACGTTTAGGACGGGTATCGGTTGGATTTTATAGTTCAGTGCCAAGACATACTGTATTTTACTTCAAATTTCCAATATGTCAGCTGATTTATTTTCTTATATCTTACTTTAGTCTGTGGACCACAGTTTTGGAACCCCAGTGCTAAATGATTAGCTACTTGAAGGGGAAATACCTATATATTTATTTTATAAATATTTATAAAAAAAACTTTCACAGAAAATACCCACGTAAGAGTCATAAATGCCCCCCACCCTCCCCGTGTAACCTATGGGTGGCAAAAAAGCGGCAGTGGGAAAATTCTGGCTACGGTCTTGCATATCACCATTTTATGTCATAAAAATTGGAATAACCATGCAAAAACCAAATTATCATATTAAAATTGGATTATTGTTATTGGCTGGGATAACGATTTTATTACGAAGGATTAATTCAACTGAAGTGCTTACGTGTTTCATGCAAATTACATTCTCAGATATGCGGCACCTCAATTCATTCTCAGCATTAGGTAATTGGGGGGTGTGTTATTGGGGAAAAACGTGGCACGACCATCCATTGAGGTCAAGGAAGAGAATACTCTTGGTTAGCAACATACCCGGTAGCCGCATTTTTCCCTGACAACGGCCGTAAGGCACCCATTAGGCTGTGTGGAAATAAGAGATAAAAATAAACGTAAATGCAATTATTGTGTTTATTAAGTTGAGTGGGTTGCACTGTATTAGTAATATGCGGCTCGTGTTTGATCATCATCTGCTTCTTCTAAGGCTTCTTCTACCGAAGATTGGCGATCATCATGGCAATTGTAGGTATGAATGGTATGATGACTGTACAAGGGAATTGTAATGCAGTGGTTTCCCGCTGTCTTCTGCAACTGTGAGTTGCTGCAGAGCCTCAGAGATACAATGTTAGAAGCCTGAAGATGTCGACCGCAGATGTTGATGTAACGTTTGGAAGTACACGTTCAGAACGACCACGGCCTATCATCCCGGATTCTACAGATTCATCATCCATTCATTCATTCATACATCATTTTATTCCAAAAGTGACCACAAAAGTCGCACATTATACAACGCTTTATCAATGGTCTGGGGATGCGAAGGTTGGACGACGTCGAGGAGGATCTGGCGACCCTTGGCGTCGATGTCTGGCGAACGAGAGTGCGATCTGGCAGATCAGGCCAAGGCCCTTCACGGGCCGTAGCGCCAAGGAGTGAGTTTACAATGGTCAGAGAGGCCGTGTCATTAAAGTACTACCAGTTTAATTAAGTCAAACCTTGTATCGTATTATAGTAGGCCTGCAGACCTAAAAGCATTTTGCAATCGACACAACCTTTTCTGTGGTATATTTGATTAAATTCCTTAATCAAGTACGAGTGTATATTAACTGTTCTAATCTTCTAAATAAGATGGAGTGTATTTTGTAGCGTTCTAGTTTCTAGCGGCACTATTTTATGTAATTTTTTTAAGAGGGGTGGGGGTCGACACATCTTTAATGTCGACTTAACATCCGCCTAAACTCATTGACGTACAGTATGAAATATAAATTTGTCTAACCCCTATATTCTTGGGTCATTATCCTAAGTATCCTGCGTAGAAACAAGTTTTATGGGAGTTAGATTAGGCTATGTGAAATATAGGTTTCTCTTGGTAGTAAGCCCATGACGTTTGTGTACCCAGCTGCTTAGGTTCTACTTGAGTTCCTTACAGTAGAGATAGGATCTCCCGCCAAGGAGATTTGTTTTTAAATTCATGGTCCACCTCTTTTTCAACCAATCAGATCCACTTGACGCGTGATTTCTTTTGACCAATCAGAGCACGGCATGCAGCCGCGATGGGATTTGTTATTGTTTGAAAGCGTCCAAGGCGTGCTCTGATAGGGTACAGTTCTATATAGGAGAGATGGGACCTTTAGGTGCCCATTCCATTGACCGGCTAGGGCTATTTCCAAAAACGGTGACGTGGTAGCAGACATTCAAGACTTAGGTGGCGTTTCCACCGACCTCGCATCGCAAAATTGACGGAAATGTTTATTTTCCTCTACGCCATAGTTAAAATTGATCAATGATCATACAGTAAAATCACAAACAAACTAAAATTGAAAAATGGCGTCATGGGATATGTTAAGTACAAACATTTTAATAGATTTCTATAAAAAGAAAAATTCTAATTTCCGTCAATGTCATTTGCATTCTGCAATGCGAGATCGGTGGAAACGCAACCTAAGTCTTGAATGTCTGCTACCACGTCACTGTTTTTGGAAATATCCCTAGCTGGTCAATGAAATGGGCGCCTTAGAAAAAAAAACTTTCATCGTGGCTGCAAGGCGTTCTCTGACTGGTGAAAGAAAACATTATTGATTGGTTGATCGAAGAAGAAATGAAATGAAATGAAAAACGTCTATATTAGGCGAGCTTTAGCCTTGAAGGGCTGCTCTACCACCTAATCTAAGACGTGGCACCAGAAATTAAAAAATATCCTTGGTTGTAGGGAATCTCTCCTATATATAACTCTTGTTCGACATGTCAGTTGGTCTATGAACTTAAAAAATGTAAATGGCTGGAACGAATGTCGCATCTCTTTTGATATAGTACTCTAGGTCCGGCCTTCGCATGTCTCAACTGCCATAATTATGAGGTGTTGTTGACGGCTGGCGGGGTACCGTACCTTGGAGTTGGGCTGTTGACTTCCCTCGGTAACCTCGGGTTACATATTGTCCGCTGTAAAACGACATTGCCGTCTGTCTTCGATTATCAATTTCGTTTATAATAGAAACTATTTGGTGCGCGGGAACTTGGCTCTTGCGCTACCGAGCTCGTTGAAAGAGGAGAACAATGCTTGGCTTTTGAATGCTTCTTCATTAGATGCCTCATCTTATGAAGATTGACGATCATCATGGCAATATTGTTGTCATGACGACTATACTAGAGAATAATAACACAGTGGTTTTGAGTTGCCTTATAAACTCCAGTCATTTGGTAGTCTTACCTGATGGAAAGTTCTCCGGGAGTTTTGAAAATTGGTGATTTTATAGATTTCGATGTGCTCTTTACGAATTTCATCTTTGCCACCTCGTATCTTTGCCGCTCGCGCCACCATCTTGGAAAAATGGCGTCTAAAAACAGTTTTTTGACAATATCCTTTTCGACTCATTTTACGATAGAAATACCTATATACGGTAGCAAATTTAACTAGAGAAAATTTCCTATAATTTATGTTACATGCAGGCGCGGATGTAGGGGGGGCTATGGGGGCTATAGCCACCCCATTAGGGTCCTCAAAATGGGTAAAACCCCAATATTTCAGCCCTATTTAAAAAAAAAATTTAATCTTAGCCTCCTCCTTGGTCTCATTCTAGATCCGCGCCTGGCTATATGTTATATTTATATTCCTATAATTATATTATCCAGATCGCTTCTCTACCTATCAACTTCTTGCCGCGTGCAGGTAGGTGCCCGAGACGACTTTATATTCTACCATTTTGACCAAAACTAAATCTGGTAAATTATGCATTACAACAACGCATATTGTTTAATTTTGTCTTACATTTTCTCATTATATACGCCCCTGACTTGTATAAAGTTAAGCGTTTTCCCGAGTTCTTTAAACATAGTGACTTGCAGTTGTTGTGGCCTCGGCTTCTTTGTCACGATTTTCATTACAATTGTTTACAAATCGGGTTTTCTTGCATTATTCACAATTCCATCATTAGCGTTGAAAGTTGTCTAAAACTTGGACGATGTTCATGTTCACAAATAGGACTACTACAAGCCGTCAAAGCTGAGAAATAGCCGTGGCATGACAAATTATTGAACCAGGTAGATCCTCTATCCCTCTGTTGACCACTGCTCTATTTAGGGTTTTGCGGTCTCACCAGCCGCGTTTTTCCCTACCGATAATGGTAAGGGTACCAATTAGGGTTGTGTGGACCCTGGTCACGAACCTCTGCCTTCCATTATTATGTATATCTTATATATTGGTAGATGTTTTGTGATGGGTGCCATTTTGGAATTCAAGATTTTATTGGTTCTGCACGTCTCAGGAAAAAATTCAGGCTGCGGCCTTGGTTAGACCCGAAATGGGTTGTCGTGCCATGGTGTTAAATAAATAAATAAGGACTTTTTTGTTCTATTACTAAACCAACCTAGTGGAGTTAGGGCTATAAAGCCCTCTCTTACACTCAACTAGGAAAGCCGGGGACCGCCTGCTTTACATGCCCTCCGTCCGAAGCATGGCCAGAAAATGTAGGAAGTGTAGGACTCAAACCGACAACCTTTCGGGTGAAAGTCAGAGTCCGTACCACTACTCTACATGTCTTGACTTGTTAGTACCTGTAAGGTGGCAAGGCTGTGAAAGATAATTCAAGTCCTGCAGATTAAGCAGGTTTGGGTGCAAGCCACTAAGCTGTGTGAAAAATAATAAATGTATAAAGATAGAGCAGGTACAAGTGAGGCTTTATTATTTTTTATGGATTTTTTTTTTTTTTTTTGGCATTTTTGGTGTTTGGGAATTAACGAGTTGGAGTGCCACCTTACTGCATAACCCAATTCAGAAGTCTTAACAGTGCTTATTGTTATTTAGTAATACATTTATTGCTTTCCAATTTTTGTTATTGCTGGGCTTTTCATTGACGTAGGTCTACTTGTAGTGTGGCCCATTAAACCATGCCCTGCCAACGACCCCATGGGGTTTTGCATATTTTTGGTGTTGTTTCCGAATGATTTTCTAGCCATTTGGTTTACTCCTCGATGTCAACCCACACCGACTACAAGTGCTAAAGGGCAAGCTCAGATGTGCTTATCATTGCCATTGTAACAGGTGATAGCTCGCCTTAACCGCAGGGTTACCATACGTCCTCCTTTTGGAGGACATGTCCTCCTTTTTGCCAATGTGTCCTCCTGTCCTCCAAAGCGAATAAAATGTCCTCCTTTTTCGCCTTATTTAATAATGAAAAAAAATCCTAGTTTAAATATTATTTGATCAAAATTAGACATAAATTTGCAACATTTCAAATTTGTTCCTGTTCCTTTGAAAGAATTCGAGTGCTTTGATTGGATGCTGTTTGGAAAGAACAAGTCCATTTGCTTCACTGACACACTAGAAAGTCTTTTATACATTCGAAGTAATGGAGGGTTGGAAATCGATGACAACAAACTGTTTGATCAGTTCCGATGCCTGCAAACCTGTGTGACTTGCCAAGAAGAAGGCTTTTTTGAACAATTGATGCATTTGCAATGGATGCAATTTTTTGACTGCACCAGTGAATTAGAAAATATTTCGGAGCTGTTAAAAATTTGTCAGTTCTTCTTCGCTATACCGGGATCCAACTCCAACGTCGAAAGAGTGTTTTCTCTTATAAATGCTCAATGGACTGACGAGAGGAATAAACTCTTGGTTGAGTCGGTGAAGGGAATTGTAGCTGTTAAGTACAATTTTAAACATTTAAATTGTACTGATTTTTACAAATATATTTCTAGCAAACCGAATTTACTGAAAGAAATATCATCAAAAATGAAATACGAATAAAAATTATGTTAGTAGATATGTACGTCTTCAATAAATGGGAATTTTTTGCGTATGTCCTCCTTTTTCATAAAATGTCCTCCTTTTTCGATTGAAATGTCCTCCTTTCCAAAAATTTGATTTGGTAACCCTGCGTTAACCGCAAGTATGGGAACGAGGCAGCCTCATGGCCGTAGCTACAGGGGGGTCCAGGGGGTCCCGAAATATTTTCACCGTACACTAGATAAAATGAAGTTTTATATATATTGAGGTTACCTCACCTCCGGTGACGTCATATGGACCCCCGAAAAAAATGTCTGGCTACGGCCTTGGGCAGCCACAAGGCATAACCTGATTGAAAATTTGCTAAGGCGAGTTGAGTTGCTGACCAACATAGCTATTAAGCGGGGCTCCCGCCGATTATTGTGTGGCAATGGTGAGCATGTCTGAGCTTGCCCATTGTTGCTTGTAGCCAGTGTGGGTGGACATGTGTGGACGTGTAACAGTTTGTCAATGGCAAAAAATTCATGTGGCAACAATACCAATAATCAGTGAGGTGGCGAGGCCGTTGCCAGGGCAAGTACAATACGATACGTTCTGCCGTTCAATTTTTTTTTTTGTGTGGGCTTCATCGAAATTTTGCTGGAATAATTAGTTGAGTTGCTGCTGGGTGTCAGCGATTGAATGTTGTGGCAGGCCGCTTGGCAGTGAGCCAATTCATTTACCACCGTCAGCTGCGACAACAAACTCTTAAACTTCCGACTTGGACCCCCGTTATGCCCCTTTCGCTTAAATTATTAATTATTATATATATATAAATAAATTAAGCTGACCCTCGATCACCCCAAATAGGTACTACCCGACCACGATAGGATGGCACTTGTTTTTTATGTTTGGAGGAGGAGGGGGGGGGGGGGAGATTTTTTATCACAATATTTAAAAGCAAGCGTTATCACTGTTGTCTGTAATCAGTATGAGCTGTTTTTTTTCGTGGGGCCTGTCTTAAGTGACATGCAATAGGCCTCGCCCAAGTTTGGGGGACTTTGGTTTTATCAAAGCAGGTTCCTAGTGTATCATTCTTCAACGTAATCAGCTTGTTCTTTTGCTGTGATTACTGCCCTAACTTCATAGTAGTGATGTCCTTACACGACGTTTATTTAAATAAATAAACTTTTTGTTCTATTACTAAGCCAACCCAGCGGAGTTGGGGCTATAAAGCCCTCTCTTACTACACTCAACTGGCCTGCTTTACAAGCCCTCCGAAGCATGGCCAGAAGACTTTTAGACAGAAACTACAGCAGTACTTGTAGTGTACAGTATATTATTTCACCAGAATAGTACTATAATAATAATAATAATAACAGTGTATTGACTCGAAATCATTTGGAAAATTCAAATTCAAATACATTTCAGAAAAACAATCCGACAGTACAACGTTGACGGCGATGAGCGTAAGATAAAGATAAACTAACTCACATGTTACATATAAAAAACATATATTATGTCACTATCGGTTTCAATTAATCGTCTTGAAGTGACATAATTTTTTATTTTTATATTTTTTATTTTTTTTATGGAAAATTTCGCTTCTTGATTAACTGCAAAAAATCAATTTTTTTTATTATATCAAAAACTTTCATTCTTTCCTTCCTTTATTATGTCCAATCGCCGTATCTGCAAGCCTGTAAAAAAATTGAAAATATGTTGGCTGAAGTGTAGGAGATACATTGATTAATACCTCCAGAAAAAACTTTGGAACGCTCTCCTGCAGCCTGATCGAGGCGATTATAATACCGGGGCTAAATAAATACCATAGGATTATAACTGTAAACAAACACATTTTGAGTAACACTTTCCATTATAAAATTATCGTGTTTACATTTTTATTACCAGGGGATGAAATAAATACCGGTATTATAATCGCCTCGATCAGGCTGCTGAAAAGTTAGCATTTTGCAGTTAGAACAGTTGTTGGGAAATCAAGGAGGGATTTGTATTAAGTTATCTTTATTATAATATTGTGTTCAAAATATTACGAAGTAACAAAGGAGACGATTTCATAGTGTACAAATTAAGAGTGTACAACCCGTAGGAAATTGGCAGCCCGAAATTTATTACTTCTTATTTTTTTAAAGTTAATTAGCAAAGCAAGTTATTAAAGATTTGGCTTATTTAAGTTGTAAATCATATAATAGGGTGTTTTTAATTTTCGGTACCGTAGCTCATTATAAAACTTATAATAATTTATAAAGAATAAAATTTCCCGTAAAATGGATACCATGAAAAAACTACAAAACTTAACATTAAAAATACCCTCTACAAATACTCTACAAATACTTCTACAGCTTAAATGAGACAAATCTTTAATAGCGTGCTTAGTTAATTATATAAAAAATAAGAAGTTTTAAATTTCGGGCTGCCAATTTTCTACGGGACGTACCTACACTCTTAATGTGCGGCACGTTGCTAAGGGAAAACCTGGCAAATTCAACAGGTCAGGTGTGAGGTACTGGATCCTATACGACAGGGTTTCACCTATTCACAAAAGCTTCCTAATGAACTGAGAGGGGCTGGAAATGCTATAACTTTCTGAAACAGCTTTGAAACTGTCTGAAAGGGAAAGCTTTGTATACCTAGGCACAATATGCTGCTTCGAGCGCGTTCTAATTTCTCAATGTGCCCGTTAGTGTTATATTTCACATAGACGTACCTAACAGGTGAATAGGGACGAGACAAGTAAATTTTATTAGTGGATATACTTTATGCTGCAATATTTTGCTAAATAATTATAAGGATTTATTAGAAAAGTCATTGTTTTAGACCGAAACGTAGTAATAAAATGTTAAAATTTCAAATTCGTGATGAAGCAGTAGAATGTGGGATGATAAGCCGTGGTCGTTCTGAAAACATACTTCCAAATGTTGCGTCAACATCTGCGGTCGACATCTTCAGTGGAATTGCGTAGACTTCTATAAGATTGTATCTCGGAGGCTCAACAGCAGTTGCTTACCACGGCCTATCATCCCGGATTCTACTGCTTCATCACGTAACTCCGGTCGTGAAAGCCTTTGTGATTAAATTTTAAATTCGTTTGGTTGGGAACAACTTCTCCGGTAAAGTTCGTTACATTTTGGTTGTGTTTCCGTAGAAGCATTGTGCAAGTACCTAACTAAGAAAGTGTAGATACTTACTGGTACTTAGTACTTGAATAGATTACATTTAGTCTAATTACAATTGCGAATTTCAATTAGTCATCAGGTACTTTGAGATAACACTTGACATGCCCCAAACGGGCACTAAGTATTGCTTTTTATACCCCCCCCCCCCCCCCCCCCCTGCAGACTGCAGCACGGACTATTGCGCAGTTTCGAAGCTACGTTTACAGAATTACAGCTTGAAACTCATTTGATTTGGTAACGTCATTTTTGAAGTTTCCCAATATAACGTTTAGCAACGTCACTGCATATAAATTGAGTGATCGGTGCGCAGTCAGGCGTAGTTGCCACCTGACTAAATGCTGAGTAGGTGTTTAATAATTCATTATACCGTACTGGTTGAAATTCAATAGTTAGTGACTTTAACAGTTTAACATGAACTCTGACCCTTTGCCAACCTCGTGACATCATCAGGTTTTTAGCAATGCAGTTGTATGGGAGTTCCGAGATACTACTTAACAATCTTTTCACTCTGAAGAAAATAATAATAAAAGAACCGGTCCGAGTTTACTCGAACATGCTTTCCAATTTATCAATTAGTAGGGAGAGAAAATGAATAATTTCATGGTAAATAATTATCCTACGGTTAAATTTCGGATATCTCGGGGGGGGGGGGGTGTCCACCTGACGTCACTGGAGGTGAGGTAACCTCAATATATTTAAAACACATTACAACACAGTAATAATGGCAGGGCCGGCAATGCAATTCAGCGTGAAGTTTCTATCATTTTTATAAAAAAAATTTTTTTGCGCAAAAGCAAATAGGTTTTTGGGAAAGCCAACTGACCGGTTTCGTTACTCAACTTAACACCTAAAACATGCCTGAAGGTATCGATAGAAAGGTGTCGCAGAAAAATTATTTTTTAGTCATTTTTATTTTTTTTACCCCCAAAAGCAAACTATCAAGGGGCAAGTGACCCTCCGCATTTTATCAACATTAACAAGAACTACAACATATGTGAATTTAAAAGAAATCGTTGGAGCCGTTTTTGGGAAATAATGTTTTTAGATGTTTTTTTGAAGTTTTTTGAAAATAAAAACCCCCCAAATTGAGTTAGCCCAAAATAAAAAGGATGGTCCCGAGATATGATTTTTGTGAACCTACATGCCGAATTTCATCAAAATCAACTGAGTAGTTTGCCCGGAAATCGACGCACAGACAGACAGACAGACAGACATTTCGTAAAAACCACTTTTTTGGGGACCTTTTTCCTGGGACCTGAAAACGTGTAAATCCGTTGAAATCTCGGAATCGAAAATTTCGACCATCACAAAGCTTTCCTTATACTACGTCTAAATTGGAAAGCAATAAGTACCGGTATTTTGAAATGTTAGGCTTATTTCGAGTCACCTACACACGGGTCGTACGACGGCAGGGGTCGGGAACTTTTTTTTTAACATTGAGCCAACTTTCACGGTTCTAGCGACTCACACATAGTGTATATCATTGAAATCAAATGAAGCAGAGTATACTGTTCAACATTTTAAATAACAAAACCTATGTGTGCACTAGTAAGTATTAGCACAATAGTAATTTTTTTTCATGTTTATATTTTTTAATTTTTTGAATCATTAATTATTGTTTATTTTCTGTGTAATAAGAGTAGACATTACTCTATATTAATCGCATACAAAAAATTCAATGAATGTATCCAAATAACTTATTCAGCCACTGTGGCGTCATTTCAGTTTTAATTTAGAGGGGGGGGGGACCTTACTTGAAATGGAGAAAACGAATAGTTTTGAGGTACCATGAACAAAAAAAGTGGTTTTTACGAAATGCCTATCTGCCTGTCTACTCATCGATTTTTGGTCAAACTACTCGGTCGATTTTCATGACATTTGGCATGTACTGTACGTTCACAAAAATCACACCTTGGGACCATTTTTTAAAATATATTTTAGGCTAACTCAATCTTTCCCTCCAAAAACTATAAAAAATACTAATTTTTTCCCTCTCAAAAACGGCTCAAACGATTTTCTTTTAATTTACATATACAGTATATTGTAGTCGTTATTAATGTATACAAAACCCATTAAGGTCGCTTGCCCCTTGATAGTTTGCTTCTGCAGTCTGATTGAGGCGTTTATAATACCGGGGTTAAATAAATACCCTAGGATTATAACTGTAAACAAACAAATTTTGAATAGCACTTTCCATTATAAAATTATCTTGTTTAGCAGTGGATTAAATAAATACCGGTATTATAAAAAGATCAGGCTGCAGGAGGCTAAAAAATAATTTTTCAACGAAAACTCTATCCAAGTTTTCTAACATTAGGTATGCTTTGGGTATTGCTTCACGTAGTGTGGTTAGTGCTTCCTTGGTCAACCCCTACTACTATTCTTTCTACTATAGGACAGTGTTAAGAAGTCAGTCGTATCAGATCCTCTTGAATCGCCTCCACTAAAAATATTTTTAAAATAATCAGGTACCGGTGGTATTTTGAAATATTGGGCGTAGACGGATCATTATGAGAATGGTGAACGGTGGTCGGGCACAGCCTTCCTCCCGGGCGCTAGTACTGCGTCAGTGTCGGCAAGGCTATCCAGACATTACCATATCCTGTCACGGGTCAAGGCGCTGCCACTTGCATGTTTTGTCACTTGGGTCATTCCCTTACGCTCTCAACAGATCACTAAGTCTTGCTCCAGGTACTAGTATTCAATGAAGTAAGCTAAATCTGCAATCTATCCTAGCCTGAAGACCTCATAGTTTGCTGATCCTAGATAGCACCACTGACGAGTAATGCCTTCCTAGCCAATACCATCGCGATTCGCGCCACTACTCCAACACGCCAAATGGTGAGGATTCAGTGGTGAACTAAAACAAGATAGGGGGTCACCAAGGCACCGTCACCACTCGAAAAGAAAGATATTTTCTGAATGTAGCCGCTTAAAGCTCAGTGTATCTGTCCTGCGTTAAAACCCTTAGAAGCTGGCAGATGTAACAGTTGACACTGAGGGTGTCAGAGTGATAGGTAGAATCAAAAAATGTTCATAATGTCTGTCGGAGTAGTTATACTGTTTGTTAAATTGATCAATTGCGTTAGTACACAGGGGATACACCCCATTTGCTCTGGCGAAAAGTCACTGGTAGTTTAGTGCGTCAATAAAGAAACTGTCTGAGGTGACACTCGGCTCTGAGAGCGTCCCAGCGATAGGAAAAACCACAAAACGTTCATAATGTCTGCCGGAGTGGTTATACTGTTTGCAAAATTGTTCAAGGGCGTCGGTACACTGGGGATATACTCTGTTTGCCCTGGCTCAAAGCCTCTCGCATTTCAGTGTACATTCCCTGCGTCAGAGACCCTAGAAACTGTCTGAGGTGACACTTGGCTCTGAGAGCGTCATAGCGATAGATATAGATAGAAGTTTGTTGTACTAGTAAAATAGATCAAATGATCAAATGCGTCGGAACATTGAGGGTACACCCCGTTTGCCTTGGCCTAAAGCCTCACGCATTTCAGTGCACATTCCCTGCTTCAAAACCCTAGAAACTGTCTGAGGTGACACTTGGCTCTGAGAGCGTCACAGTCATTGAGAGAACCACAAAATGTTCATAATGTCTGTCAGAGTGTTTGTTGTAACAGAAATCAAGTGCGTTGGTACACAGGGGGTGCGCTCTGACGCAAAACCCCTCAAAGTTGTGTGAGGTAGCACTTGACAAATGCACTTGACCGCGTCACATTGATAGCCAGCAATTATATACATTTGCAATCACTTGTGCGCGATGGCTCTGCTCGGAAGGTTCAACAGGTGTCCTGTACTGGCCTCGGTTCGTGCCCTCATGTAAGTCCCATACGGCATTAGCTTCTTTAAATTTTTTCGGGGGGGGGGGGGATCAATAGACTGCAGGGGAGGGGTGTAGTATTGTCAAATCCATGGTTTTTTTCAGTTAAATAGAACTTTCACTCCTTTAGGTTTTTTATGTCGGTACCTAATAAATTATGAACTCAATCAGAACATGTTAAAAAGAAATTGTTACTACAAATAGTAGGTTGATGTGCCACCCTCCCAGGGGGAGTTTTTTTGCTTTCCAATTTATACGTAGTATAAGAAAAGCTTTGTGACGGTCGAAATTTTCGATTCCGACATTTCAACGGATTTACACGTTTTAAGGTCCCAGGAACCCAAAAAAGTGGTTTTACGAAATGTCTGTCTGTCGCTCTGTCTGTATGTCTGTCTGTCTGTGCGTCGATTTCCGGGCAAACTACTCGGTCGATTTTGATGAAATTCGGCATGTAGGTTTATTCTAAAAAAACTCCAAAGAAACTTATAAAAAAATTATACCGGCTCGAAAGATTTCTTTTAAATTCACATATATTGTAGTTGTTATTAATGTTGATAAAATGCGGGGGGTCGCTTGCCCCTTGATAGTTTGCTTCTGGGGGTAAAAAAATAAAAATAACTAAATTTTAAAGAAAAATTACTAAGAAATCATTTTTCTGCGAAACCTTTCTATCGATGATTTCTACCTTCAGGTAGGTTTTAGGTGTTAAATTGAGTAACGAAATCGGACAGGTTGCTTTCCCAGAAAAGTATTTGGTTTTGTACAAAAAAATGTTTTTTTGAAAAAATGATAGAAAATTCACGCTCAAACGCATTGCATGCCCTGCCAATATTGCTGTGTGTTAATGTGTTGGTCTGACCTATCTAGAATTTACCTCACCTCCAGTGACGTCAGGTGGACAACCCCCCCCCCCCAGATATCGGAAATTTAACCATAGGAAAATTATTTACCATGAAATTACTCATTTTCTCTATCTACTAATTTTGATAAGTTGGAAAGTATGTTCGAGTAAATTCGGACCGGTTCTTTTAACTTGAGACACGAAATATACGTAAATAATACCCGAATTATGTTATTCGTTTAGTCAAATCATTTGGTGGTTCCATGTGCAATAGTTAGTATGTTGCCACTTTTGCGTACTTTAACGCTAGGCCACTAATTCTCACAACAGACCTTCAGATTTTTTTGTAAAAGAGTGCTTTTACCCGAAAGGTTGTCGGTTCGAGTCCCACACTTGCAGCATTTTCTGGCCATGCTTCGGGGGACATATAAAGCAGGCTGTCTTCCTTGTCGAGTGTAAGAGAGGGATTTATAGCCACAACTTCTCTAGGTTGGCTTGGTAATAGAACAAAAAATGTCAATATTTATTTATATATTCATTTATTTTTATTTATTTATTTTTTTGCAGGGACCAGGCTTCAGATGCTCCAGTAGCCAAGAAATGCCCCTTCCTCGCTACCTCCTCCCCTCTACTGAAGAAAGCCGATGCAGCCTCCCTCGAAGATGTATCTGACACCAAGCAGGTATGTATTATAGATATCTTATCGCACATAAGCCCATTGTTGATCTATTAAGAATGTACGTCCCGTAGGAAATTAGGATCCCAAAATCCCTTGTTTTTACAGACAAACAAAGCCAGATATTAAAGATTTGGCTCAATTAAGTTGTAGAAGACTACTTCGTGCATCATATAATGGGGTATTTTTAATTTTTGGTACCGTAGCTTTTCATAAAAATGATTAGACCTAAGGATTTTTCGTAAAATAGATAGACCTAGCCTACCATGAAAAAACTGCAAACCAAACATTAATAATAATAGTAATAATCATCTCTAATGAAAACAAAAAATAACAATGTTCGCCCTCTCTTACTATTAACTGCTTAAAATAGTATGATAATCTACTGTAACATTCTTATTCATACAGCCATTCTAGCTCACTCACTCACTCACTCACTCACTCACACTCACAATACCCTATTAAATGATGCATAAAGTAGTCTTTTTGCAATTTAAATGAAGCAATAAGCAATATTTTAATAACTTGCTTAGTTAATTAGGCCTAATCAAAAAATAAGAAGTATTTAATTCCGAGCTACCAATTTTCTACGGGACGAACACTCTTAATACCAATCACATTATTTAAAGTACAGATTTTGAGAAGTAATCTCTACTTGATTAACATGCAATAATGACTCTTACTTCTCAAGCCCATTTCTTGGGATTAAAAACGTAAGCAACATCATTTTTAGAATTCAAAATTGTTTTGTTTACATTTTTAACCCCAAGAATAAGTTAATATATTAAACGGCATTAGGCCTTATAATAAGACTCTTTTTTCAATGCCATTTAGGTCTATAATCTTTTTAAAATGGCATGGATAAGTGATATAACTTCACAGATAAAATAATAATTTCCGAAGTTAGGCTATCAAATGACTGATTAAAAGTTAGGGCCATCATCACGATATAATTGTATATAGTGTAGAGATTTTTGTTTGGCGGGTACACGCAAATTCCAATGCATGTGTCATCATCTGCTGTAGCTTATCGCCCTATAACAATGTTAACAGTGTATGTACATTGATTATTTAGATGCAATTTTTATGTTGAGACCTATCAAAAACCTATCTCTGTGCTATTGTGTCATCCACGTGCTTATCGGCGTAGCTATCTTAATAATTCAAAACATGCTTTCCAGTTCCCTTAACACCCCACGGACACTACCCCCACTATATGTCTTCTTGAACATTTCACCAGGAAATATCTAACTAAATAGCTAACAATTAGCGGACAGTATCCCTTAGCCGTCTTGGATGAAATATTTACATGCACCACTTTAATTTTCTTGAAATATTGCGTTCATTTCAGATGGAACCGTTTGCATATGACGAATTCTTTCATCAGCAAATCATGAAGAAAAAGAAGGACCACTCGTACAGGGTGTTCAAGAAGGTGAACCGGCTGGCGCAACAGTTTCCTGCGGCCCTCGAGTACACGGGCAACGAGAAGTCCGTCACCGTCTGGTGCTCCAACGACTACTTAGGCATGTCCCGCCACCCCGAGGTATGTACATGAGCACATAAGGAACGTTTGGTTGGAGGGGAGGAAGGATCACTCGTATACGGTAGTCGTGGTGAACGGTGGCTAATCCAAGTGAAAATAATGTGATGCTTGCACAAAAGGTCGTAGTCCTTTTGCATAGCGTTTTAATAGGGGGAAAGCGAGGTCGGCGCTTGTGCGAAATGTGTTCTATAGTGTACTTTAATAGTGCAATATGTCATCATTTATAAGGGAACCAGAATCTGCCGCCCTACGAAGCGGAGTCGGTGCTGTTATGAAATCTTCCTACACCTGATCGGCTAGAACCGAAAGGGATTTTTTTTTTAATTCGGTTGCTATAGGGGAATGCCTGCTTAAAGCTCACCATCCTTTGCCACCAGAGCGCTGTGCATACGGACAGGATGTGCGCTACAGTTCTCTTTCCCACATATTCTGAAAACAAACATCCCCTTTCAACCTTTTTGTTACAAACTTATGTTCTTTGTTACTATATTGCTGTTCTGTGTCTTCTGCGGGTCGTTCATTAACTGCGTTTCGTTGCCTCCAGGTGATCAACGCAGTGCGGACGGCGCTTGATACCTACGGCGCTGGAGCTGGTGGCACCAGGAACATCTCCGGAAATTCTCTCCTGCACGAAGACCTGGAGAAGGAACTGGCTGCTCTCCACCAGAAAGAAGCTGCGCTCCTCTTCACGTCGTGCTTCGTCGCCAATGACTCGACCCTTTTCACCCTCGCCAAGGTCAGTATTCGCTGAATCATAGAAGGAAGAAGACCACCAAGGAGGCCGAAAAATACCCTGAGAAGAAAGATCACCGGAGATATGAGAAGTTTGGGGCTTTCAACCGAGGTCGCACCGAAAAGGACTGTGTGGAAACGCTGCTGGCGTGCCGCCGACCCTCCATGAGGAAAAGCGCGGTGAATGTAATGTTAAGGTGACCGAACCATTGCAGTCTCCTTCTCGCTATTCTCTTCACCAATGGTTCCTCAACAGTGATTTCTCTTCTAATTACTTCATTCCTGATGTTATATTCCTACTCGTCTTCTACCGGGTCGTTCTCATACCCCCTCTCCCGTCTTCATTCTGGTTCCTGTATCTCTTCCTTGGTCTTTCTCTCCTTCCTTCTCCCTCTATTTCCTCGTCCATCCACTACTGCACGCACCTGCTGCTATCCATTCTCTTTAGGTGACCGAACGAACAGTCTCCTTCTTGCTATTCTCTTCTCAATACCGAACTCTGCTCAAATCACTGTATTTCTGGTTCTATCCCTTCTCGCCCTGTGATGGGCTCTACAAGGTTCCACCCCTACCTTTCAGCCACTTCTTCGCGGAACGGCCGTTTTTCTTTCTCTTCAGATGACCGAACCATTGCAGTCTCCTTCTCGCTATTCTCTTCACCAAGGTTCCTCAACAACGAACTCTCATCGAATCACTGGATTCGTAGTTCTACCCCTTCTCGTTTTCTCAGGAATTAAATATATTTGGAAACCTTTGCTTTTAGGCTATTCCTGGATGCCACATTTTCTCCGATGCCGGGAACCATGCCTCCATGATCATGGGGATCCGTAATAGTGGCGTACCCAAACATATCTACCGTCACAACGACGTGGACCACCTGCGTCAGATGCTGTCGAAGGTCGACGTCACCACTCCTAAAATTGTCGCCTTCGAGACTGTACATTCCATGACTGGTGCTGTCTGTCCCTTAGGTTAGTATTGGAAAGGAAAATAGACGCCATGGAACGTCAACCCGATGAGGTTCTAGACCGTCTATAGGACTGGTAGTGGATTCTCGTCGTTGAACACTGCTCTATTGGGTTGATTGCTAGAGCCATAGAATAAATATTTATGGTAAGAGCGGGCCGAAAGGCAAAAAATTCGCCCAATTATTTCTTGCGTTTTTTCTATTTGGGATATTGTTGACATGCCCGGCAGCCGGGACTTTCAAGTGATCGTGGGGAGTACCCTAAGAATTCTTATGAAGACTGTCCCTATGTTCCGTCTTTCTTTGTGGTAGTATCTTCTAGTTACATTTTCCAACGTATTTCAACGTTCAGTAGAGGTCAAAAATATAATTGTTGTTGCAGAGGAGCTGTGTTCGGTCGCGCACGAGGCCGGAGCGTTGGTATTCGTGGATGAGGTGCACGCGGTTGGGTTGTACGGGGAACAGGGTGCCGGTATCGGCGACAGGGACGGCGTTCTCCACAAGATGGACATCATCTCCGGCACGCTGGGAAAGGCGTTCGGGAACGTCGGTGGCTACATTGCCGGTTAGTTGGCCTTCACGTCTGACATGTATGTATGTATGATCTTGGAGTTGGGACCCAGGCCACAATTTGGGCCCACTGGTCCTAATTCACGTCTGACATAGTGGCACCGAATAAACATAAACTGACTTGAATAGGTGGGAGTGGTACAGTTTCGTTGGGGTCGCCCGGGTGACTGGAGACTCTATACATTTTGATATTGTATTGCTTGCATGTTCTCATATAACTAGTTTCTGCTTTACTCCCTTTTCCCAAAGAGAAGGGCTGTAGATGCGGTCATTTACACTTTCACTTGTTGAGCAGTATTAAGTTAGACCATGGCGGAACATGTCACCGAGCTTTCTATGGTTCCGTGTATGATGCAACTTACGATATTCTCGTGTCGTAGCAAATGTCCAATCCATCGACCTTTTCTAGATATGAATGCAACCAGAGTTTTACTTTTTCTTATTCTGCTTATACCTCCTCATTGGTAACATGGGCTTGCCAAGGTATTCGTAGCATGCGACGATAGCATCGCATCTCAAATGCTTCGAGGTTTTTTTGGTGTTTCTCAGTAGAGTAACTAATTGTTTTCTTTCAGGAACGAAGACCCTAGTGGATATGGTCCGGTCTTATGCTGCTGGCTTCATCTTCACCACGTCGTTACCGCCCACGGTGCTGGCGGGAGCTCGCCGCTCTATACAGATCCTGCGCTCGGCGGAGGGCCAAGCGCTTCGGGCTAGGCACCAGGACAACGTCCGATACCTCAGGTCTCTACCGATATTTTTGTTATTTGCTAAAAAGGTTAAGTCGCGTGCAAACAGTTGTGTATTCGATTAACCTCTTCAATCGCCTCACTAAGTTACCTAATAGGTACTTGTGTTGAGTTACGACATTACTACCTTGCCACCAATGCCACCGAAGTCGCTGCATGTCACGTGTGACGTTTACATTTTCGGATTGCAGGAAGGAGTTGGTGCAGGCAGGCCTACCGGTGGAGCACACGCCGTCGCACATCATCCCGGTGAAACTGGGTGACCCACGTCTGTGCAGCCTGGTCTCGGACACGCTGCTCCGCGACTACGGCCACTACGTGCAGGCCATCAACTACCCGACGGTGCCGCATGGCGAGGAGAAGCTGCGGCTCGCTCCCACCCCGCACCACACGCGCCCCATGATGGACGTCCTCATCAGGGACATGGTCAAGGTCAGTCCTTTAATATGGCCCTCCTCCACCCCTTCCCAACCCACCACTTCTGATTATTCAGCACTTCCTCCGATTCCAGCCCCACTCTCCTGGCATTGTCCTCAATTTGGGTTCTGTATCTCTTCCTTGATCTACCTCTCCTTTGTGCACTATCTATTTTATATATCCTAGAAGCAACATCGCATACATTTAAAAACAAACACTGAATACCGCAAGTTCAGCACTATTACGTGACTAGATACATGGATACACAGCCACTGTAAGTTTCCCTCATGAGACTGACATACATACATACAAAGACAGGCCATGTACGTATAGGACTAACGCACTATAACAGACTGCCCAGAGACGTAAAGACAGTTCATCAACTGAACGTATTTCGAAGACATTTTATACATATTTCAATGAATTAACTCCGACTAACGAAGAGTATGCAATAAGGTTTACACACGTTATTTACGAATAATTACTTAATGTTAGACTAGGTCTTTTTTTTCAAATGTACGCTGCATCCGGGCTGAGCCCTGCATGGGCAAGGGAAAGACCCTCCCTGTTAGATTTCGCATAGGAAAACCTCCATAGCCTACAAGCGCACAGTTTGGAAGGAAACTGGATGAGTGATCCTCTAGCAACATGCCTTTCCTAGCAATCATGCGAAATTTTAGGTTTTGATTCTAATTCTGTGTTTTCGTGTGACCATTCAGGTGTTCAAGAGCTTGGACATCCCTCTGAAGGGGAAAACCTGCGCGAGCGAGTGTTCCTACTGCAAGAAGCCCTTCGTATTCGACGCACTCGAAGCCCGGACCAGGGCTGGACCCTGTGCCATCCCCAATTGCCCGCAGATGGTCGCCGCATGCTAACTTAGCAGCCACCGCCTGAGTTAACAAGCGTCGCATCTACACCTACAATTCTATATGGGAGAGACAGAACATTGAAGCGCCAAAAATAATTTTTAATACTGGGGCCACCTGGCACGTTTTTTCAATGGCTGGTTATCGGACGCGTGGCAAGTGACAAGATATTAAAAAAAAAAAACTATATATTTTTGGTGGGAAGCGAATTTCCCCATCTCCTGTATAGAGTTCTATCTACGCCGGGTACCGCATGACAAGACGTGCACATATTTTTTCCTATCGGCCCTCTCTTCAATATGGATTACAACGTTCGTTGACTGCCAAATTTTAATAGAGCCACAATAATTAAAATAAATACGTGTGTTGAGAGCTGTTTTATTGTTTGTATTTTCTTTACCACGTGACTTTTATTAGGTCTAGGCGTCAAAGTCAATATTGGCTAATCCCCATGTTGCAATTGTTCCAATATTCGATCCAATAAATATGGGCCCAAGAAATCGTTCGAAAGTGTAATATTATTCAGATTCAAATCGTATAAATTTAATTTATCGTAAACATTCCAAATATTTCTTCGATCGAATAAATATTGGGTCAAATAATTATTATTCTATTGTGTAATCAGGGCCATTAATAGTAGCCAACCTATCATTATTTTACAGTATTTACATAGTAGGGGTATTCACTGAGACTTGGTTTACCCTTTGGGAAAGTAGGAATAGAACTCCAGTTTTAAATAATGCCATAAGGAAACGTATTTCAAAACATTCTCACACTTCACCCAACTACTTGGTAGGGTAAACTGAGCTTTCGAAAACGCCAAACGGCCATATTTGTTGTTGTTTTGCATTTAAATTTTGGTTTTTATTTTTATTTAATTTAAAAAAAAATTAGCTCTGCGAAAGAAATTAATATAAAAAAATCGGTTTACGGACGATCATTTAACGTGACAACGCCTAATTTTCTGAATCTAACATAAATAATACATGGCTGAAAGAGAAAGAAATGTGGAAAAGCCATTAAGTGAATTACTTTGAATGTTTTAAATAGATAATAACGCGGCCAAAAGAGGCCAATTTTAGTTGAAAATCGTGAGCACCCCCTGACGTTTCACACCCCCAAAGCCAAACCCCTTGCTTGATCAGTATGTAGCATGGCCTGAAAGAGGAAGAATAGACGAAGACATAGGTATAATTTAAATTAAGATAGGCCTTCTACATCTGCCCAAAAACTTGCTTGGAGGCCCATTTTTGTTGAAAATCGTGGGCACTCCCAGACGTTTCCACCCCCAAAGCCAAATTTTGTGTTCCACTCGTGTTTAAGGGGTGAAGGGGTAAATTTGAAACTATGTATTTATTACATTTTAATTACATTACTCGTTTGAAACCTTAATTCATACTGCTTCTAATGAGACATTAAAAATTCATTTCGGTTGAAAACTACAGGCTGTGGAATGTTTTTACTCTATGCATGTAAATTGAAAAGTACCTACCCTTTGAACCTGTTTTCCGCCGAAACACGGATGGCTTACCAACTCACCTGACCCTGAACGAAGGGACGGATAGTAAAACTGAATATATGTCTGGAAAGAGTAAGAAAGGTGGAACTAAAGTACCTTGTTTGAAGTTTTCAAATTGATATTAACACCCCCAAAAACGCGGCCGAAAAAGGCCTATTTTCGAATAAAATCGGTAAATTCGGGACAAATTTGGGCGCACCTCCTCACGTTTCCACCCCCCAAAGTCGAACCTCTTGTCCTAACACAACAAATATAGCATGGCCTGAAAGAGGAAGTATAGACGAAGACATGGGTATAATTTAAATTGAGATAGACCGTCTACATCTGGCCAAAACGTTGCTTTAAACCCGCGTTACTGACCACGTGACTCGCGTTCCAATCCCGCGTTCCCCATGAACATCACCACACTTTTCTTACATGCACCTAGTATTCCAGCCAGTAGGGCTCTATATTAGACAGATATTGTCATCCGCCATTTTTTATCCATTATAAGTCTGGTGTATAAGCCAAGCATTAGGCGTTTACCTATTTATTATTAGAAATTTATCGTTGTTTATTTATTTATTTATATAAAAAACGTTCTACCAATTAGGGAAGTGTTTCATAAAAAAACACTAAACTTGTTTTCGTTTTTTTAATCTTTTACTTTTCTTAAAAATAATTACAATACTTAGCATATAGGAAATATGGGATAAAAAATGGCGGATGACAATACCCGGGTATATAGTGCCTTACCAGCCAGCGCTCACCGATTTATTAGACGTTGTCACGTCAAAAAAAGGAAACATAATGGTAAGAGGTAGACCACAGCCAATGTTCATAAGTTAATAAAGCCGAAGCCAAACAAACTTTGGAGGTAACTTCGTAAGTTAGGTTAGGTCGGGTAAAGTCGGAAACGTCGAGATACACGTTTCCATGGCATTATTTTTCTACGTAGAAAGGCTGGCGTTCTATTCCCTCTGTTTCCTACTTTCCCTTAGGGAAAACCATACGCAGTGAATACTCCTAGCTAGTGTAACAGTAGAACAAGATCTTTATCGGCATATATTTAACTTAGGTCATAATTGATAGGAAAAAATAACGTAATGTATGCCGTATATGGTTCATTGGTCAACATTTAAATACATGATTGATTTGATTTGAACAAAAATGTGTTCCAGCCATAAGTAAATAAATATAAATTTCTGTTAAATTATGTAATCAAGTAATCAAAAAGTGCAAGTAGCCTACCTTAGTCAAAATCAGGTGGTTCTGTCATTGTCATTGTCCTAATAAAAACGTAGCATAATGGTAAAACTTTTTTAAATCAAAATTTTAAACTTCCCGCTTTTTTTCTTACGAACAAGGCTGTGCAATGTTCCTGGAAAGAAATATATTACTCTTAGTTTCCGTTGTTATTTTCTGGAATGTTTTGGTCCAAATTTTCAACTAAATAACAGAATTAAAGCTGATTGACTATTATGATACTAAAATTATGCTTCAGAAAGTGAGAAGATAGAAAGCGAAAACGTTAGGTATAAGGCGTCAATCAATGGGAATAATACGTAAAATTCAAATTTCCCGCGTTTTTTCAATCAAAAAGAGGCTGTGCAATGTTCCTGGGAAGATTTAAATTTTATTATGGGTTTGCTTATTTTTCATTGTATTTGCCTGGACTTCTAACAACGCAATTAATTTAAAGTTCTTTGGCTTACTGTATAAATTGTGTTACAGTAGTTATTATTTTACAAAGCATGGGTGGATATGTAACCAAGTATATTCCATTCAGTTCTGAAGGCAGCCGAAAACGACGACACAGTTTTTCTAATGAAAACGAAGAAGAAAATCTAATATGGCCCAGGTTTGTTTTGTTAGGCATTTGTTTTACAACATTTTACAATAGGAAGAAGAAGTACCATTAGTGATAATTTCAACATTACAGGTACTGTAAATACTATGGATAATGGGAGCCTAGCCTAGCCGTTGCGAAGTCGCTTCGAGTTGATGTTGACGTTGCATTCAAGATATTAACAGTAGTCATTGCTAAGGTCTGATTCCTGCGAGCCTACTGTTGTTGTTGCTGAAACCCTGAAGCGCCGTATGCTTATTTAGAATCTCCAACTTCAGATCATTGATTGTCTATTGCCTTTGGTGCTGCATTCTTCCTTCTAATTTTGTTGTTGTTGTTCTTGTTGTTTCCAACGCTTGCTTTCAGCATTTCGGCTATAAGCAACCCTGTCAGCTTAGCGGGGGAGTGATTCTGTTTGTTAACTGGAGGCACCCTTAGCGCAGACTCTTTCACCTCGGGGAAAGGGGAGTTAACTGGCAGTGTGGACCTGATTATAGTGGATTCCGATCCACTTGGGGAACAAGGTAAAATCACACGATTACTTCGGAGGTGACCAGGACTCGACACTCACGTAGACTGACTGGTATAGTCTCAGCGCGTTAGGTCATGTTCCCCTGCCAACGCTGTGTACACTACCAAGTTTGCCGCAATTTGAAACATGCTCTGCTCCCATGGATTCAAAATTATTATTATTATTATATTTATACCAACAACAAAACAATTACAAATTTATGACATCGTTTACATACGGCATGGCACTAGCCGTGTGCGGTTTAACGTTGTTTACCTATCGAAGTCTATCTTCTTCTGTAGTTGCAATCTAGCGATTGGTTTGCAGCAAATCTTTCCACCTCCTTCTCCACTCCTCCCTATCTTGGGCCGTTCTCTTGAGTTCCAAGTAGGTTCCGCATCTCATATCTTTCTTGAGGTCTTCTGCGTACGCCTTCCTTGGTCGCCCTCTTGCATTGGTGCCTTCGATTGTGCCTTCTATTATGGTGCTTAAGAGTCCTTCCTGTCTGATCAGGTGACCCGTCCATTTTGCTCTTCTCACCGAAATGGAGGCAATTAGGGATCTTTTATCATTTATCCTTTGAAGTACCTCTTCATTCGTTATGTGGTCTCTCCAAGATATTTTCAACATTCTCCTATAGCACCACATTTCGAAAGCCTCCAGCTTCTTTTTGCTTCTTTCGTGTATACACCATGTCTCACAGTCATAAAGCAGTATGCTCCATACTAGTGATTTAAGCAGTCTTTTTCTAACATTTATGTCGATGTTGTTAGCCTCGAATATCTTCGACTTTTTGTTAAACGCTAGCCGGGCCATTTGAAGTCTGCGTGAGATTTCGGCGCATGATTTGCCATCGTGCGTTATTTTACTGCCAAGGTATGGAAAACTCATGACGTTCTGTATGGAAACACCGTCGATTGAAATGTTGGTCTGAGTCTCTTCACTGCTGACAGCCATAATGTTGGTTTTTGCCTTGTTTAGTTTCATGCTGTATTCGTTTAGGATGTTCTTCATAGCAGTGAGCGCTTCCTGGAGTTCCTCTTCATTTTCTGCGATTAGCGCTATGTCATCCGCGTACCTAATCATGTCAATTTTTAGGCCATGTATCTTTACGCCTCTGATGTGCTGCAGAGCCTCTCGCATTTTGTTTAGGGCAAACTGTATGTATATATTGAATAAAACTGGGGAGAGCGAGCACCCTTGTCTCACTCCAGATTTAATTTTAGCCCGTCCTTCAGCATTTCCGCACCTGATGACAGCCATCTCTTCTTTGTAAAGGGCCCAGATGATTCGTCTATCTTTATATTTTAATCTCGCCTTTTTTAGGATCTTGAACAGTTTATTCCAGGACACTTTGTCAAAGGCTTTTCCAGGTCTACAAATGCCAAATACGTAGTTTTGTTTTTGTTTAGTCTTTTCTCCAATGTAAGGCGCAAGGCTAGTGTTGCTTCTCTGGTGCCTCTTCCTCTTCTGAAACCAAACTGATCTTCTGTGAGCTGACCGTCTATGGTATTATCGATTCTCTTAAGTACGATATAGGTTAGAATTTTGGAAGCGTGTGACACCAAGCTGAGAGTTCGGTAGTTTTCACATGTTGTAGCTCCCTGTTTTTTTCGGAAGCGTTACGGTTAGGCATTTCTTAAAGTCATCTGGTATCCTTCGAGTGTCGTAGGCTGTCTTCACCATTTGAAACAGAGCGGTTAAGCCTATCTAAGCCTATAAAAGCATGCAATATCAAAATCAAAACATTAATGCAAAAATAATTAAATTAAAGTTCATTTTCTGACCCATTTTTTTTAAAATTACATTTATTAAATTTACATAATTCTTAACTTATAATAAAAGAACATGTAATAAAACGAAACGTTCAGTATGGAGTCGTCTTCAATTAGAACTAAAACTTAAAACTAAAAATGGGAGGGGGGGGGGGGTAGGGGGAGAGGGGATTGATTATTAAAATACTATTTGATGCCATGTAGCTGGTAGAAACTGGTTTTAAGAATGATTTATTTTCAATATGATCCGTGTGTCAAAAATAAAAAAAGAATCCGTCCGACATTACTCGAACATGCTTTCCAATTTATCAAAATTAGTGGATGGAGAAAATGAATAATTTCATGGTAAATAACTTTCCTATGGTTAAATTTCGGACATCTCGGGGGGGTGTCCACCTGACGTCACTGGAGGTGAGGTAAATAAAAGATAGGTCAGACCAACACATTACCACACAGTAATTATGGTAGGGCATGCAATGCATTTGAGCGTGAATTTTCTATCATTTTTTCAAAAATTTTTTTTTGCACAAAACCAAATGGTTTTTTGGGAAAACAACCGGTCCGGTTTTGTTACTCAATTTAACACCTAAAACATGCCTGAACGTAGAAATCATCGATAGAAAGGATCCGCAGAAAAATTACTTCTTAGTCATTTTTAGTGAAAAATGAGTTATAGTTATTTTTAGTGAAAAATGAGTTATAGTTATTTTTTTTACCCCCAGAAGCAAATTATCAAGGGGCAAGCGACCCCCGCATTTTATTAACATTAATAACGACTACAATGTACATGTGAATTTAAAAGAAATCGTTGGAGCCGTTTTTATTTTGGAGTTTTTTGAGAATAAACCCCCCCCCCCTATTGAGTTAGCCCAAAATAAAAAAACAGTCCCGAGGTATGATTTTTGTAAACCTACATGCTAAATTTCATCAAAATGGACCGAGTAGTTTGCGCGGAAATCGAAGAACCGACAGATCGACAGACAGACAGAGCGACAAACACCACTTTTTTGGGTTCCTGGGACCTCAAAACGTGTAAATCCGTTGAAATCTCGGATTCAAAAATTTCGACCATCACAAAGCTTACCTTATACTAGGCTACGTATAAATTGGAAAGCAATAAATACATGTTAGGTACATACAGCTAACAGTTAAAATTAAAATTAAATTTAAATTGGAGAGCATGTTTAGTGGAAGTACCTATTTGGTACATTATTATTTCTGAGACAATCCAGTTTTGCATTTTCCTTTTGAAAAGATTGATGTTGTTTATGTTTTTTATGTCCAAGGGCAGTTTGTTGTAATAGGTTAGTCCTGTGAATTGTCCTTGTCTTTGTGTAAGTTTTGTCCGTGTACGATTTTGTACTAGTGGTTTTGTTTTAATGTATGTTATGATGATGAGTGGTTTCTGGGATGTGTGTTTTGTTTTTTATATTTATATTATGGACTCTTTTACGAACAGTTGTTTTATAGTTTGTACACCTGCTATTTTGAATAGTTCTCTAGATGGTAATGTGTTGGGTTTTCTATACATAATTCTCAATTTTTTTCTTCTGAATTGTACTTAATAACTATGGCGTTTTGATAAGTCCCTCCCCATGCTAAAATTCCATAAGTTAAGTGAGGTTGAGAGCATAATATATTTGTTTTAATAAAATAGGAGTGACTATATTTCTTATTTGTACGAATTGGTATACTGTTGTTCTGAGTTTTTTAGTGCAGCCTATGTTGAATGTGTTCCTCCCATTTTAATTTTTCATCGAGTATTATACCTAGGTAGCCTATTTAGCTGATTTACTTTTTTGAATATTGTTTATAGTGAAAGTTTGGGGAGGCTTTTTGTTGGAAAAATCTATATAGTTCGCTTTTGTCAGATTAAGGGTTAGGCAGTTTTCGTTTAGCCAATTTTGTACCAGTACGAGAGGTCTGAGTTTGCGTACTTTTGAAGTTCTTCACTGGTACTGGCGGTGCAGACTATTCTGCTATGGAACCTTTTGTGTTAATATAAAGTAAGTAGTTTATAATAAGCAGGAAAAATAAGGGGCAGGGACATGGTACGGCCGTTGGCAAAGGCACCTACTGTGGCGATTGGTATTAACTTACTCTTGGGGTTAAAAATGTAAACAAAACAATTTTGAATAGCACTTTCCATTATAAAATTATCTTATCCGGGTTAGGATTAATAATTATCGCCATAGTAGGGCCGCGTAGGCTGTCATTTTATTTTATTGGACTTTTAGGTCTGTTTGCAAATAAATTATTATTAATAAAAATAATTTATTTATATTAAGTTAAAAATAATCTCTTGTATGCCCACAGTGGGCCTATCATGGTGCATATAGTACTAACTTAACTTGGGATTAAAAATGTAAACAAGGTCATTTTAAAATGAAAAGCGCTATTCAAAATTGTTTTGTTTGAATTTTTTAGCGTGGCTATTGTATTAAAATGAGGCTAAGCCCATTTGTCCCATAAAATTGTCTATGGTAAAGCATAGGCACCATAAAAATTGCAATAGCACCTTCTTCCCTATGCCGACTAAAACATAACCTATTCAAAATGTATACAAGTGATAGGAAAAGGACCGTACAATAAAGAAAAGAGTGGAGAAGAAGACTACAACATTTGCTGCAAACCAATCCATAGATTGCAACTCAAGAAGAAAATAAATCACATATTATGTCATGGCAAATGAGATAGGAAGATTCTGATGGCAATTTTTGTTACCTTGTAAAATATGGTAAAATTACGATTAATTTGACTTTAAACGCAATATTTAATTAATTATTCTAATTTTTAATAGAGTATATGCATATATTTCGGAGGCTCCCGGTTAAACGAAAACTGCCGTCATAGATTTAGGATTTAGGATGAAACAGAGAACGACTTTCTACGTAACTTGCAAGCGATTTGTTTGATTGATTGATTTGTTTGATTTGCACTTTTGTTTAGTAAGAGAAGGAAGAGCAGCAAAATATCGACGCCGAAGGTGATATACGAAACGATGTTCAAGACCGGCTCTTACAGCGACATCAAAATAGTGACTTGCGGTCACGAGTGGAACCTCCACAAGCCGATTCTGAAACAGTGCCCTTACTTTGCCGTCATGCTCAGCGAGCCGTGGAAGGAGTCTCAACAAGATGTCATCAACATCGAGATCGTGGACCCAAATATCAACAGAGAAGGTAACAGGCATGAAAATGCCCCTTGTAATTAAATTTTGAGTAAAAGGAATTATATCTTTACCCTTACTCTTAATTGCACTTAACTTGGCTTAGTCACTCTTACGCCTGTTACATTGTGTCAATGGTAAACTTGCCTCAGCTTGTCCATTATGGCTCTATTTAACACCCAAAACATACCTGAAGGCTGAAGTTGGAAAGTATGAATAGAAAAATTATTTTATAGTCATTTTCCATTAAAATTTATTTTATTTTTTATTTTTCAGCCGCACAACCTTTCCTGTGCCATTTTATAACCCCTAGTCTGGCCCGCTATCGGCTATATGATTAGGCGCGATCTATTCTATTTTATTGTCGTTGTTTACAACTTGTTGCAGCCATTGACTTTGTGTTCGGGTCGTTGTACTGCAGTGACCATGAAATTCCGGCTGACAACGTGGTCGGCGTGATTGCGGCAGCTTCGCACTTCCAGTTCGAGTCCGTGGTCGTCAGATGTGCCGAGATGATTAACCTGACTATGAAGAACAATGTAAGTGTTTTGCTATTATAATTGTAGTGCCAAGGGGAAGAGTTATTATACTGGTATGTTCATGCAGTACCTAGATAGAACGAGACAAAAACATAATTGCAATTATTAAGAGAATTTAAATTTTTAAATTAATATAACTATTTTATTTGTAATTATTGTACTAGGCCTAGTATAATTTTTATAAATATATTTATTAATAATCTAGTTATTCTAAAATATTGCAAGGGGTTCATGTGTAATGTGAAACGGCGAGATCACATGAGTTGCCTATGAGTCTATCTTAGTTTGACCGTAGGCTACTTTCCAGGAGAGCTAGAAAACCTATTCTCTCACAATTTCTTATCCTCCTTAACTGACAATTAATATGTGGGAGCCATGTTTGTTATTGTTGGCACGTCATCACAATGGTGGACGCTGAATGGCTGAGGACTGAGGTGGAGCTAGCACGTGTCCATCATGGAATGGGATCGAGATTGAATTGAATTGAAAACGATTTTATTGCAAAAAGAACAAAACAAAAGGCGAACAATAAGACTATAAAGTCTTCTTTTCATGCTAACCTTAAAAAACAAAAATATTGTATTAATTATTGATAGATGCTTAAATTTAAATAGAGAAGAAAGAAGAGAGAAAGAGAGAAAAAAAAAGAAAGAAAAAAGAAGGATAGGGGGGGGGGGGTCCATTGTCGTCACCATTATGAGATTGATTAAAAATAAAAAAAAATAAGTCTGTTTTACATATGTTCGCGCGGCATCTTGTGACCCCCGCCCGTTCTTAGCCTATTGAGGCTCCGCAAAGCCGGGCCCAGGTTTTGATTTCGGGGTTTGGGGGGGGGAGGTCCATTTTTTTTAATGTAATGAATTAATGGATAAATTCTTCAAACCATACAGGTTTACATAAAAAAAATTATGTCGGGGGGTGGGGGTCCGGACCCCATGGACCACCCCCCTGGGCACGGCCATGAGGCTCCGCCATGTAGGGTATGGTAGTTGAGCTCCGGACGCTATTTTTTCACGATGTTTGGAGTTAGGTTCTTCCATCTGTTGATGCGATTTAAGCTGGCTTCATTCACTACTCTTAGGTTCAGGATTACCCTAAACAACTACATTTGATAATTTATTTATTTGTAGAACATCATGAAGTACTTCAGCATTGCGGAGCAGTACGGCGTACCTCTCATCAAAGAGCATGCCATGGTATTACTCCTTCGCAACCTGGTCTGCAACAAGTACTTCTGGCCCATCCTCCACCAAATCAGGTAGGTTGACTTATTGCCACTAGAGTCTGTTTCAAGTATTTGTATTTGTATTTTGTATTTAAATAAAAACTAATCGCGTACAAACAATTCAATGAATGTATTCGATTAAACTCATCAATCGCCTCCCTAAGCGGTACTTGTGTCGAGTTACGACACGTCTCCGATCGCAAGGTGTGTAGAAACTCGCACAAGTATAAACACGATACCACCTTCCCACTGAAGTAAAGAAAAACTCTTTGCAGTGGGTGTAAAAATGGAAACGATAGGAACGTTACTAGGTAACCGTGAGGGGGGGGGGGATATCTAACGGGTGAAACAAATATAGAGTTTGACGGAAAGAGCTACAATATAAAAATGTCTCGTTGCTTAAAAGAAACGTTTACCTACATTTCGATGTACAATGTGTGGACGGTATTAAGTTTGACATAGGAAGGGCATATAGGAAGGTTTCGCCTGGCTTAGAAAACTCCCGATTGAACTGAGAGCGGCGAAAAATGCTTCTAACTTCCCTAAATTGCTTAGAGACCACCATCTCTTAGAGAAAGCTTTCTTTACTGTCACAGGCACTAGCAGTATGACAACCGACAATGATTTGGACGATTTTACATTATACTTTCTTGTCGATTACCTACTCGTTGATTACTGGATTGTATAATTTAACAGAAATATGTTTATTTATTATTTATTTATTTACCTGTAGTTGCCCCTAATGTTCCTACACACAAACCATCACTAGAGTTCTGCAATGCTGCGGAGAGACTTCTCCTTACCGAGACTACACACAAACAAACGATGGTAGGACCCCTTTACTTTACAAGCGATCGAAGGACCCACCTAGTAAATTTCTGTTTGTAGTGTGGAGGTGATGGCGACTCTGGTTGGGTCACCGGACCTGATTGTTAACCACTCGGAGACAAACGTGCATAAAGTGCTCATCAGATGGCTCTACTGTCACCTACAGTCCTCCAGTCCGAATATCCGCTACAATGAAATCTGCGCTTACTTTCAAAACCTGCCAGGTACCTTGTTTACTTGATGAAGCAGTAGAAACCGGTATAATAGGCCGTGGTTGATCTGAAAGCGTACTTCCAAACGTTTCGTCAGCAACTACGGTCGATATCTTCATTAGTACTGAGTAGTATCTAAGATTGTATATCTAAGACTCAGCAGCAACGGTGCGGGAAAGAGGAGGTTTACCGATAATTATTATACAAAGCTGAGGGGGGGGGGGGGAGGTGGAGCTTTCCTCGACCCTGATTGCCCCCCAGCTATATCAACCTGATTTCCAGATTATGTCCACGGCCTACCATCCCGGATTCTACTGCTTCATCACGTAACTCCGGCCGTGAAAGTCTTAGTAAATATGTATTGTTTACAGTTTTTCATTTCTTAGATTGAAACCGGTTTCAAATAGGTTGTAATGATTTCCTCGTTAGTTTTGACCAATGTCGTATTTTTTTAGGTGCGGGGGGGGGGGGGATGGGCAGTCACTTCTCTGGGATATCCCAAATGACGCCCACATACTATGGCGACATACTAAAATATTGCCGTCTAGTCGTCCGAGTGTGATGTACGAGCCTTCTCTTGTTTCTTTCCTTCATGCAATATTGTATAACACCGTATCTCTGTCTGTGCTAGGTACAGTGGACTTTCTGTCGACGGAGCAGGGATTTCCTTTCCAGCCGGCGTTCTCTAGCCTGCGACTCCGCCACATGCTCATCACCTCACAGATCATTCACTCCATCTTTAAGACGAGGGTTATTCCGCACCAGTGGATAAGAAAAGCTATCACAGACAACTACATGGAGTCGCTCCGGGTCCACGAAGGCAACGATCGCGGGTATGTACTTTTGCAACTAATTGAAAGAACCGCCCTTTGTAATAGAAAGAGCATTTGTCGCCATATCGAAGGTGTGGGTCATTCCGCACCAGTGGTTGTCCTACAATTGTAATGTTTCAGGCCCACTGACAGACAAGTGGAGGAGATGGGAGTGCGAGGCTTGCGGTTTGGCAAGATCGTTAAGACGATAGGGGACGTCTCGTGGAGGTGGCACATGCCCATGGTGGGCTTTGACCTGTCGTGGGCTCTACGGAACAAGAGTCTTGCAGTGTGGCGCAGCAGACAGACCGACTACCCCACCACTCTGAGCGACCGCCGGATTATCGTTAGGTAATTGTTGTGTTGGTCAGGGATAGGCCAGTTGGTTGAGAACTAGACTATGAAACAGAAAGCCGAGGTTCGAGACTCGATATAAAAGGAAACTTTGTCCGCCTGGCCGTGGTCCACACAACCCTAATGGGTATGGGGGAAAATACGGCTACCTTACACGTTGCTGACTGCAACGGCGCCACATACCAAATAGTGCAGTAGTGAAGAGGATTCTCTACCATTCCTCAGGCCTGGACCCTCATTGGTTTGTGAAGCCACGGCCTTTCTTTTTAAATTCCATGTGGTTCCATGCTGGAGTCAGTCCAAGCACTCAGCCAGGTCTGGCTCCGGAGTCAGGGGTTCCCTCCTCCAGCCTATGCCTATACTGTAGAATGATTTAACCTTTTCCTGGCATAGTTGCTTGATTGTACTTTTGCGAGACCTAACTCAACTTAACTACAGAGGCGACTGAAGAGGTTATTCGGATACATTCATTGATTTATTATGTACACTTAAAATTATTTGTTTTTTTGAACGTCCTGGTTGAAAAACCTGAGTCAGTCCAAATTGTCCAAATTGCAATGATGATCGCCAATCTTCGATAGAAGAGGCATTTTAAGAAGAAAGAATAATTGATTTTCTTTACTCAAAAAATGCTCGTTAGCTTACATGAAGATTTATAGAAATTTCTTGGCAGAAAATTAAAATTGAAATGTTTTGTGGTCAGGGTGAAATTCATGACATTGGCTGCGAAGGCGACCCCCTGTCATCGGTTGGACCCGTTGTCTATCAACCTGCCGATAAATCATAAGGTAAGACATGAAAATGTAAGTATAACATTAAAATGTACACAAATTCGCCTCATACCGTCTCAGAATTACTTATAGTAGGTGCGTACATGGTAGTTAAATGAAATTGAGTTTATTATTACTAGTAGCTGAGAGAAGAAGACAAGGATGGCCCAGGCTAACCAATAGCAGTGAAAGTCCGCCACGACCTCAGAATTGGAGGAGCAAATGTAGCCGAAGCACACAACCGCAACGAGTAGAAGAGAACCGGCCATATCGCTGACCCCACCAGGGGATAAAAGCGAGGAAAACAAAAGATTATTAAGTTAATTAGCTTAAACCCCAAAAGAAATAATGTGGAGTAAAAAAGTAAAAATCCCTTTCGGCTCTGGCCGATAAGGTGTAGGAAGATTCCGCAGACCCGGCTTTTCCTCTACGCTACCTACGCTATGTATGTAATAAAAAATTAAAAATACTTCATTATTTTCCCGACCACAACATCAACACACAAAACACTCTTGTGTTCCAAATTTCGAACCATTATGCCGACTATGAACTTTTATACTTATTAGGTGGCAATTCCACCGGTGATTTTATTTCATTTGTGATTTGACATTTTTTGTTTTGTTTTAAGGAGACTACTATGTAGATACTTAACATGTACTTAACTTATCTATTATAAATTAAGTTATAGTATGGTAGCAAACATCATTAATAAGTCTCTACCATATTATAACTTAATTTATAATAGATAAGTTAAGTATCTACATAATAGTCTCCTTAGAACAAAACAAAAAAAAAATCTCAAATCACAAATGAAGTAGAACCGGTCCGAGTTTACTCGAACATGCTTTCCAATTTATCAAAATTAGTAGATAGAGAAAATGAGTAATTTCATGTTAAATAATTTTCCTATGGTTAAATTTCCGATATCTCGGGGGGGGGGGGGGGGGGGGTGTCCACCTGACGTCACTGGAGGTAAGGTAAATTCTAGATAGGTCAGACCAACACATTACCACACAGCAATACTGGCAGGGCACGCAATGCATTTGAGTTTTTTGGGAATAAACCCCCCCCCCCCCAAATTGAGTTAGCCCCAAATAAAAAGAAGCTTTATAACTAGGGTCAAAGAACATATAACAGGTATAGGAGACACCAACACCAACAGCACAGCACTGCGAAACACCTTACCTCGGATAATCACACATTCGATCCTCACAATTGGACAGCCCTACATAGTAGGGGAGCCCATGATGCTAAATGGGGATTTACTCGAGCGTCATAGAGACCTGTTGGGTTTCAAAGCTTAGGTGTTAAAAAGAAGAAAATGTTATATAAAGTATACTTCTTCAGCGGTGGAGTAAGCGGCTATCGATTATCAAAAATGTAAAAAAAAAAAACTGCTACATGGACATACTCGAGCGCGTCAGATATTGATAGCATACATGCCCTACGTATTTTTAATAATGTGCGTACGTTAATCTGACCGTTTGCATGGTGGGGGTCATACGTAAGGGTTAAAAATGAAGAAAAAAAATTTAATCGGGCGCGTCAGATTTTTTTAGGGGATGTTAAGTGAACCTATAAGAAGCCCACATTCAATAATCTGACGATAAGGATGTGACGCAAGGTAGTGGCAATTATTTGAATTTGCAAAAAAAAAAGTACCATTTTGAAATGCTCGAGCGCGTCAGATTAAGACATATATGGCTCGTCTTTATGTCCTGGACGTGTTGTTTCATAATCTGACGATTATATGGAGGGATTTGCTTAATATGACAATTTTTGACAATAGAACAATAGATTTTTTAAAACCACTGAACTTAATCAATTGAAAAAGACATTTAATATTAAATATAATATTATATCATAGTAATATTAATAATATTAAATAGTAAGTTTTTATAAACTTTAGTTCACATAACTTTAAATATTAAAATAGCAAATAAGTCAAAACGTTGGAAAAACGTTGTAAATAATAACATGGTGTCATGGCAACAGTGCCACGTCACAGTCACGCTCGAGAATGTCGAGGTGACGTTTTTTTTTTACAACTTTGTAGACCCCTCCTTTCTTTATGTCACTACGAAATTGTCAGATTAGTGAAATATACACTTTTTAGCATGTACTTAACTCACATCCCTTAATCTGACGCGCTCGAGAATATCCGATGATCAATTTTTTTTTACTAATCTGATCCTTTATTCTTGACGGCCGGCCATACATACGGGGCTCATATTTGGTGGAGGCAATTAACAGGTTCAAGGTATTCTCCTGTATCTTAATCTGCCGCGCTCGAGTAAATCCACAAATCCCCGCTTGGGCTCCCCTACTGACACAAAATAAAGAAAAGTTACACTTTAAATTTGTTTGAAAATGTTTAAATCAAAAGAGCTTTACACAATAGGGGAAAATTAACAAACGACATCACTTTCACACAATCATCCCCTCTAATAGATCTAGCTAGTAGGTTAGGAATAGGTAACCAGCCACGCCCCCCCCCCCCCGCTCCCAGTCCTATATTAACCAATGCTTCCTCTCCCTAGTCACATTTTTTCTCCTCGAGTTCAGCAAGTCTCAAATCGCAGATAAGGTGTAACTGTGCTAGTGGGTTTCCCTCTGTAGATGGCAGTTCTTGCCGAAAGCGCTCAGGGTTTTTTACTAACACAAGTGGGTTTCTTAGACAAAGTTAATTTCTTAACGTTTATTTGGGTTTGGGTTTTACTAATTCGGGTTGTTATAACAAGTTTTTCTAAAACTCTAAGTTTTTGTTATTTTTTGTTTACTGGAGACCATCTTAAAATGGTTGATTTGTCGTAAAAAAGTGTTGTTTACCATTATCGTAAATAATAGTACGGGCTTTCAGTCAGATTTTAATTCATTCCTTTGCGACCAATATTAACTGAGATATGAATTATATAAGGTTCCAATCGGTCGCCATCTTGTAACTAAATAGTGGATCTAGTTGGTTAACGAACTCGATCAAGACATTTGTATGATCAGTTTTTGTGCCCAGTTTCATCAAAATCGGATAATATCGATATACATACATAAATACATACATACATACTGTATATATATAACATTTTGAACGGAGGGTGGTTTTAGGCTCAGGAAATGAAAAGTTGTGAAGAAATTTTCCGAAAGTCGAACATTGGTCGCCATCTCAATAGGTAGACGAATCTCCCTAAAAAATACACTCCCACGACTGGGCCCGGTGCCTGCTTATCGTTTTTCTTTAACTATATACGTTGTAAGGGCATGTTGCTCACCACAACATCCCAGGCAGTGGTCATAAGAGAGTATCCTCTACCTGTGCTCATACCTAGACCCTTATTGAGCTGTCGTGCCATGGCGTTCTTACCTTTTACTGTATACGTTGTAACTTATGTCTGTTTGTTTGTACAGGTTGATTTGGTGAAGGTGCCCGAGAAGCTGTCGTTCCCAGCTATGATCAGCGTCCAGGTTCTGCTCACTGCTGACGACCCTTCCACCACGTCCGCTCAATAAGCAGTTGGTATCGTAAGGAAATTAAATGTTTTGAGACTCACTTAAAATGGCTCCATACTGTTTATATAGAGACATTGAAGATTGGCTATTCAAGACTTTGGCGCCGACATAAAAGACGCTTAAGTTCTCAAGGTTCCTAGTAAGATTTCAAGAACGGGACCTGGGACCCCACTACACTTCTCAGAATTGTCCTCTTGTAGTCTTTTATCACTTCAGGGAGCTTACCCATCAGTAGTCTAAAAGACATGTAACTAGCGCTCTGATTGTCTGATTGGCTAACAATGACGCACAATTGATAACAGCAGGCCATAGTACATAGCACTGGTACATTTCTTTGAGACTTTGCTGTCCAGAGTGAATCATTATTGTGCAATTAAGGGCAATTGTCAGCACAACACATTGCTGGCTCTTTCTCGCCATCTTCTCCATCAATGGTTCTATCACCCCGAACTATTATATCATCGCTTCTTTTCTATTCCTATGCCTGACGGGCTGTTCTAATTAACGTGATCTCAGTCGCTTGTATTTAACTGTCTTGTCTGTTGTTTATGTATACTGTCTCTAAACTGTATAGTAAATACTCACCTTTTCGTATGTTATTCATATTCATAAAGTTGCCTAAATAAACCAATATTTTACTAAACTTGCTTAGTTAATAAAAATAAACAAATTAAAATAAACAAAAAATGTTAAAATAAACAATAAGAAGTATTTAATATTGAGCTACCAATTTCCTACACTCTTGACTTAACAATTCCAAAAATAAAATATGTAGGTACTCCTGTATGTACAGTGTAAGTACATATTAGACGGCTATTCCACCGGCCAATTTGCTTCACTTGTGAAGTTGCTGAAGCAGTGAATTTTGCCTTTGACGTTTGTTTTGTTTTTAAGGAGACTATTATGTAGATACTTAACTACACTGTATTATGTGAAATCAAAATGGTTTGCTTATTTTGATGGTCATTAAAATTTGTGTTAATTCCAGTTTATTATTACCTACATACTATGGTACCTACCTAATTAGTTCCCATTGGTTAAACCGACCATATTTTTTTCATTTTATACCCCATCTTAGAAAATAAAAAAATAAAAATTGGTAAGGCAAAAAAATAGAGAAAAATTAATTAAGGCGAAAATTCAAGAAAAGTTGCAGCATTTATTTGTTTGATGACGCCACCCCCAGCAAAAGCTTTGGGGTTGATGACGTGATATTGTATTTTTTTTTGTGTGGCCTATTTTTGTTCAAAATCATGCGCACCCCCGACGTTTCACACCCCCTAAGCCAAACCCCTTGCTTGATCACCACAAATATAGCATGGCCTGAAAGAGGAAGAATAGACGAAGACATGGGTATAATTTAAGTTAAGATAAGCTTTCTAAATCTGCCCATAGAATTGCTTTGAACCCGCCCATGCAATTCAAATGGGATTGATGGAAATGAATTTTTTCGCGTCATATTTTAGAAATTTTGGAAATTTTATGTTCCACTTGTGTTTAAGGGGTGAAGGGGTGAATTTGAAAATATGTATATTTATACTCGTTTAATGAGACATTAAAAATTAATTTCGGTTAAAATTGCAGGCTGTGGAATTTTTTTACTCTATGCATGTAAATTGAAAAGTACCCTTTGAACCTGTTTTCCGACGAAACAGTGATGGCTTACCAACTCACCTGAGCCTGCAGTGCCGGATGAACCCCTGGGGGGAGGGGGCACAAGATATGGGGGGGGGGGGCGTGGGTGCAAACCAGAGGTGGACGAGGCGGTCCCAGACCTAAAAGGGGAAGGCACTTGTCAGTGGCGTAACGGTAGGTTTTCGAAGGTGTGGTATAACTTGGCTTATATAGTACAAAGAATCAATATAATTATGGACAGGGGGGGGGGCGGGGTTTCCCCCGGGAAAAAAAAATTTGGAAAATAGGGCTGAAATAGTGGGGTTTTACTCTCAATTTTTACTTTTAATTTCAAAACTTTTAATTTCTAATGTTTTTATATTTTAATATAAAACTATCTCATTCTGGGGGGGGGGGGGCGGAATTTTAGACATTTCTGGGGGGGGGGGGCGGGGGCCTGTGCCCCAAGTGCCCATGGGGAATCCGGTACTGTGAGCCTGAACGAAGAACGGATAGTAAAACTGAATGCATGTCTAGAAAGAGTAAGGAAGGTGGAACTAAAGTAGTTTGAAGTTTTCAAATTGATTTTAGCACCTCAAAAAGGCCTATTTTCGCACCTCCTCACTTTTCCTCCCCCCAAAGTCGAACCCTTTGCCCTATCACAACAAATATAGCATGGCCTGAAAGAGGATGAATAGACGAAGACATGGGCATAATTTAAATTGAGATATTTTTATTAATTATATAAAGAGAGATATTTAAATTGATTCTACATCTGCCCAAAAATGAGTATCATCCTTGAGTACAGAAATCAGGATGGCGCGTAACAAGATGGCGCGTCACCCACCACGTGAGCGCGTCACAAGTTGGCGCGTAACGAAGATTTTCTCCCTGCGTCGATAAAGAAGTTTCACTTCAATAATCCCCTAGCTGGTAGATTAACCAGTTATGGAAAAATAAAAGTAGCTAATAGTTAGACTCCATTTAAAATAGTGTAAAAATTGGGAGAAAATAATTATTTTATTTAAGAATTTAATTTTAATTTTTACCAACATATGCCTACCGTATGTCTAATTAAGCCGCGATCAAGGTTCATGGGAATTGAAAAAAAATTAAAAATAATAATTTTTATATTCCTTACACTAAACATACAATATTTCATAGTTAACATTTAACTTACACCTATGGTACATATGCTATATAGGCCTATATCCTGTAAATGATATCAGATTTCAGCTGCACATTTATTTGGTCTTAACAAAGGGAGTAGATGAGTTACAAATTTTAATAGGTTTGTGGGTATTCTGCCACCTGTGGTCATTTAAGGATGTGAAAATTGCCGTGTTGCAGGCATGGACAATAAAGGGGAATGCGTTTTCCCATATCAAGTAAGGGCGCTAAGAGGGCTGAAACATTGAAAGAGATCCACTTGGACCCGAAAATAATCAATAAAACCGTCTTTTTAACTTTTTAATTTGAGTCAATTTTTAAAAAATAAATATATTATAACTTTGTCAATATTAGGCTACATAAAAAACACTAAAAAAACAGAAAACAAGTTTTTGACCGGTTTCGACCTTATGTCATCGTCAAGTGAAAATTAAATTGAAACAAGTACTTGTTTTGTGTACGTATAAAGTGTAATAAGTGTTTTCTGTTTTATTGTTTTTTAAAATGTGATATTGACAAAGTTATAGGCTAATTTATTAAAATAAAATGTCTAAGATAATTTCCTCGGAGTAACTTATTCTAAAGAGGGGGGGGGGACTTGACTTGAGATACACAAGACATGCGTCACTATCACAGTGGGATGTCTCGTGTGTGAGCCAGCATTGGCCCTCGTAGGCCCGCTGCGCTGGAGTGTTAAGTATTGAAAAAGCGCCTGCAGAACGGTGAGTTTCATTACTTGAAATGACCGTAGAATATGAAACCCGGCTATAATACATATTTTGTGGGTAAACATTTTCTTTTTACCTCGTAAACCCTGTTAAACTAAATGTTTCAGGGAATTATGAATAAGGTAACTGATTGGACTACGGGTAAAAGGGTACCATGGTAGCCTAATTTCGACTGCTATATATGGCGGCTCCCACCATTGCCGGTAAAGCTATATGGAAAGAGGAATGCAAAGCAGCCATGTTTTTCCCTGTTTCAATGCATGACAACTCTTTCCACTTTCCACATTCTTAAGTAGTATGTTGGGCGCGACCCTAAGACCGCGTTCACTATGCGTCCGATAGTTAAATACAAAAGGAATACAGATAGGGGGGTACGGCCTTGAAAGGGATGGACGTTGATATAAGCAATGGAGAACAGAATCAGTGCATTTGACATGTGGATATTCAGACAAACAAATGCTGCGCATATCCTGGAGAGATCGTGTCCCTAATGCTGAGGTCCTGAGGCGAATGGATACAGAAGCCTAGTTGCTGCTGACGGTTAAGAAATGAAAATTAACATACTTGGGCATGTGATGAGGAACGAAAAGTATCGTCTTCTGCTTGTAATAACCCAAAGGAAGATAGAAGGACTGAGGGCTGCCGGCAGATAAAGAACTCTTCCTGGTTGGAAAACCTATAGGGCAGTGGTTTGGAAAGAGCAAGACTTCCCTTTTCAGAGCAGCAATCTCCAAATCGCTAAGATGATCGCCAATCATCGATAGAAGAGGAATTTAAAGAAGAAGGAAGACTTCTGAACGGTTCTACTACACCAGAAAATAATTTTAGTCCGTTCTTCCCCATCTATTTATTTTAGATCAAAACATACTAACGATAACAAACAAGTTGAAATTGATTCTACTTCGAAAGACTACTTTGTCTCGTATCAATGCACACGCGACTAGGCTGCTAGGCAACCCCCGCCGTATTATAATTTTTAGCCATGAAGTAAAATTATAGGACGCATCGCAAACGCCTATTACTTTTCTGAGTAACTCTTGGTTAGTCTGATACCGCACTTCCGCACAAGACAGACAAGAGTGGAGAAGAAGACTACAACATTCGCTGCAAACCAATCCATAGATTGCAACTCAAGAAGAAGAAGAAGAAGTCTGATACTAACAGCGAACATAAAATCTAACTAGCCTATACGGTTTTAGAAAGATGGGTAATGGTCAATACTATTGGTTTAACAAGGGTAATACTGGTTGTTCAGCCTTTGTTTTGACGGCGGCGTAGGACTCCCTCGCCTCCGAGCATCTTGCAGGGCTACGCCTATGCTGGCCGAGGGAGCGGGGGGCGATCGACCGCCACAAGTCGACCCGGCCCCCCACCATCATGTAGACCTACGCCTGTGAGTGCCTAGGGCGACAGACTCGAACATTTTGAGGATACCTCCGAGCATCATGCATGTCCCCATGAAGTAGAAACACACATCATAGCTTCCGGTTACATCCTTCAAGTAACCTGAAACAGATTGACCCTTCAGACCCGGTACTCACAGACGATTCTCGCAGCCACGATTTGCCGACGTTTGTTCCATTGTATGGATAGGGCTCGGGGCAAAAACACAGAGTCTAATTCTGAAGATTTCTATGATTTGGCGTGTCTAGGGGAAACCGTGCACTTTCGTGCGGTCGGCTTCACGCCAGCTTCGGAAATAGTCAAGAAATCGACATGAAACCTTCTGCTAGCCCTATGGCTGTACTGGAAATGACGTCGGCTAATCCCGACTGCGAGAATCGTCCGTATTCCCGGGTCTTAGTTATTTACACAATATAGAGTTGAAAATAAGCTAGCGTGTCAGAAACAGTATACCTGCCTATACCGGTAACCATTTCCATCGTATTAGCTATGATGGTTAGGGTAAAACGACTGATTTAAATGCGCGGCCGGAGTCACGCCAAAAAAGGGAAATGGTAGAATTATATATTTTGGACTGCTGATGCACGATGGTATGACAAGTATGTATCCCTCAATGAATGCTTTCTTCCTTATCCCTTATGGGTACGACAATAATTTACTTTTACGTCGAAGCACCCTTCATGACGTTTACTTTATGTGGTATGTGCATTAAGTTCATAACCCTAAATAGTAAACATGAGTTCACTACATAAGAGGTTCCGACGAAGACATTCAATCGACGTTGTGACACAAGCGCCAGGAGTGGTTCTAACAATGTTTACAATAAATTCTTTGGTTCAGACGCTGGCGCATTAGGCTTACCTGTTGAGAGAACTGCCGTGGTGCTGATTTTGGTTGTACCATAGTCAAATTAGTCATCAACGAGGAAGACGGGCTCCAGTAAGAGCCCGTGCATGTAACTGTAACGGTAACTGGTTACTGTATGCTTACCTGTGAGAAGAATGGATATGAAAGCGAAGCTTGGAAACAGCCGAACCTGACCGTACGTGGAGCTAATTTTGGTTGCACAATAGCCATCAACGAGGAGGCCGGGAACCAGAAGGGACCACGAGCCCAAGCGGAGCCCCTTCCTCAACTCCCTGTAAGGCTTACCTGTGAGAGGCTCAAACAGCCGAACCAGACCGTATGTGTTGCTAATATTTTGGTACCATAGTCATCAGCGAGTAGGACGGGCACCAGCAGAAACCAGCACTAGCCTTAGCAGAGTCGGGACATGTATAACTGTAACGGTAACCGGTTACTGTAGGCTTACCTGTGAGAGGAATCGATATGGAAGCGAAGCTTTGAAACAGCCGAACCAGACCGTATGTGGAGCTAATTTTGGATGTATCATAGTCATCAGCGAGGAAGTCGGGAACCAGCAGAAACCACGAGCCTAAGCAGAGCCGGGACATGTATAACTGTAACGGTAACCGGTTACTGTAGGCTTACCTGTGAGAGGAATCAATATGGAAGCGAAGCTTTGAACAGCCGATCCAGACCGTATGTGGAGCTAATTTTGGATGTATCATAGTCATCAGCGAGGAAGACGGGAACCAGCAGAAACCACGAGCCTAAGCAGAGCCGGGACATGAATAACTGTAACGGTAACCGGTTACTGTAGGCTTACCTGTGAGAGGAATCGATATGGAAGCGAAGCTTTGAAACAGCCGAACCAGACCGTATGTGGAGCTAATTTTGGTTGTACCATAGTCATCAGCGAGGAGGACGGGAACCAGCAGAAACCACGAGCCTAAGCAGAGCCCGTACATGCCTGCGAGGCCGGCTAGCATGTAGTAGTTGGCTGCGGCAGGCACTATTATGACGGCAAGTCCGGCACCCAGTATACTGCAAGTCAACATCGAAATGTCTGCTGTACATATCTAAAAAATATATCTATCGGTCTGTTGGGCTAGGTCATCCGCAGTTTGTTCGTGTTGGCTAAACGTATTAGCTCAACACTTGGGTATCTTATTCTTCTTCGTCTTGGAAACCCGTCGTTATTGTGAGCTGTGAGCCCTCAGCCCACCCAAAACGGTACAATTTACTTGTGGTTAACAACTTTCTGTCCTACTCAACTCAACCATTAGTTGTATACTCTAGTTATTCTAGCCAACAAAGTTCAATTCCGCATCAGTGCCCGCTTCAAGTTGAGAGCGATTATTATTGATATTCCTATTTCAATTCAGTCACTGATCGTCTGTGGTATCAATGTTTGTACCAGTAACTTACCTGCAGATATAGCCCTTCCTCCGATCGAAGTTGGAGTGGTCTGATATCCATCCTACACCCAAACGTCCAACAAAATCAAAAGCTGCACTGACAACCATTAGTAGAGCCGCGTCTCGGTCGCTGTACCCCGTTGAGGTGGCGTGTGCAGGCAAGAAAAATAACATATAAGGACACCCTGTAGACATAAGCGTGACAGAACAGCACATTATTAGAAATTGAGGCTTGAAGAGGAGAGACAGGTCCAGATATCGCCGGATACGTTCCCCTATGCTCTTTTTTCGACGACCATTGGCGAATTCGGGGATCGCACTCTGAAGACTGTGCAGAATCGCTTGCTCAAGCTTTTTGTCCTTGTACACGCACGTGGAGTCAGTGCTCAAGTCTTCAACACTGTGCAGTATGCTGCAACTTCGTATGAATATTGGCTTAACCTGCAAGAGATCGCCCAGTTTGTCGCGCTCCTCCTCGTTGTCGCTTAGCGACTGGACCGTCTCACTCGTTCCGTTCTCCTGCAAGTTGGGCGTACTATTTGACTTGTGCATGCCGTTGTCCATGTGTTCGTTGATAAAGAGGAACTCGAGCTGTTTCGTGCCCTGCATGGGGTCCTGGCACTGCACAGTGATGTCGACCTCGACATGCTCGCAGTGCACAGACTGCCCGGCGGCCTGTTCGACCATGCGCTGGTGCACGGCTAGGGGGCGGTAGAGGGCCGCGCTCACGCAAACATGGAGCATGCAGCCACCTACGAGCAGCGTCGTGCCGTGGAAGCCGTAGTTGTCGATGAGAAGGCGAATCAAAATGGGAAACATGATGCTGCCAGCGGCTGTACCGGAAATGCAGATGCCATTAGCCAGCGCTCGGTGTTTGTCAAAGTAGCGGGAAACGATCAGCACGCCTGGTGTTGTTGACAGACCTCCTCCTATCCCTGAAATATTAAGTGTCAGTAATTGGGCGCTTCGGGAAGGATATATGGGGTGGACGCTTATGTGCTCATTCTTTGGATTTGTGAAACTTCATCAACAACCTAGTCAACAATGCATAGCAGCGATACAAGCATTGCGATTGACTATACCACTCCAGCTATAGAGGCTAGGCTTAAATACCCGCGCCAAATTACATGAGCATCCCCTCTAATCCTTGCCCCCATAATATTGCTATACCTATAACCTGTCCTAGTTCCATTTAAATGCGACTTACCCGTAAGAATACCGAATCCCAACAACAGGTGGAGTGTGCTTGTTGCGAATGAGCTTGTAATTAGCCCTGCAGCGCAGAATAGGCCCCCGAAGAATACCACTGATCGACATGTGAACTTCTGACAAAGCGCGCTTGCCACTGGAGCTGCAATCAGAAGAGGTTCCATCAACAAGATTCTCAAATTTAGTACTTTATTTAGGGCTACTTCGCTCTACTGCTCTTCATTTTAATTTATCGACAGGTTGAATTTCTTCTGAACCACCTGCTGGTTTTTCTTAGAGCAGTTGACTAGGCTATAATCGAGATACCTATGTAGGCCTACGTACAACATGAGATGAGATGTACCTCATTCTGTTGGGTATTTGTCTATGTAGTATAGTATAGTAGTAGTAGTGTTCGTCGGGTTAATAACGACTTAGAACTCATATTTGGGCCCATAGAGCGACTCCGACTTGACTGTCCTATGCCAGCCCATAGGACGGTGGACCTCCTGATTATAGGGGATTCCGAACCACTTGGGAAACACAGTGAAGTCACACGATTAGTTCGGAGGTGACCAGGACAAGTCCTACCATGTTTCCCTACCGGCACCGTGCACTCGACCAAGTTATCTGCAGCTTTGAACCTGCTCTGGTCCGCTGGATTCAACTTCGTATGGCGGCCGGCTTAGTATAGTATAGTATGTATAGGCTACAGTTTTTGCCTACAGTAACAACGTTTGTGGAATACGCCACATTAAGAAGGGGATAAACTTTGATGAAAACTTGACCTTGGTCTCTAGACTATCTTCTAAAACATGGTGGTTACACTAATGCCCTATTATAAGAAACTGATTTATGCGTACCTAAGGCAAGGCACAGTGTGGAGAGAACTGCCGGAATCCACGCTGCGACAGCTGCCGAAGTGTCCGAGAACGTCCGTAGTACTTCCACGTAGAGCACACCATACGACTTGACCAGGCCAGACACCCAGAAATGCACCATGAAAGCCCCCACGACCACAGCCCAGCCGTAGCCACCGTCCGGAGGTTTGAACCGACGCACACAGGCACGTCGTTCCGCCTCACGAAGTTTCCTCGCTACCTGATGGCCACAGACAATGCATTCGTTGGGGGAGTCTTCCTCAAATGCGGGAGCAGGGTTACATAACAAAAAATTCGTTCCTTTACAGAGTGTACAACATTTTCAATTAAAGCCTGGAAAACTCCTATAAAAGGGTGGTTAAAAAATCGTTATTTTGCGACCTACTTTTCGTGACTTAAGTTCAGCAGCTTTCGCGATGAGTGGGCGTGCAGTGAGGGAGGATATAGTCAGGTGATTTTCATTGTCGTCATCCTCGGCCGTTTCGCAGCTCAGATCTTTGATCAGTATGGGGCAGTGTCTGAGCTGTGCTTCGGCCGCGACCGCCGTCAGGTTGAGCCCTAATGAGCATGGCCGCGTTCGCAGGTCGTCCAGCTGGTCGTCGCCTTCGCCTTCATCGCCCAACACACGAGCACTCACTGCCTCATTGCCGGCGGCCCTCACGAGCTCATCGTCCGTGGCCGCCCACCGCTGTCTTGCCATGGCCCGCCGCACCTGAAAATCGCCAGCCTAACCTGAAGCGCGAGGTCGGGCGGGACCATATCAGAGGTCAGGTTGGATGAGACTGACGGAGGCTGGTGGCGAGTGCGCGGGCGCTCCCCCACCAATCAATAGCCCCTCAGCACTGCTCCCTACGCCAACACATTTCGCCTATTGCAATATATGGCATATGCACTCTATTTCGGGTTCAGTCTCAGTTGAGTCATGAATTAATGAGAATTTTAGGGATTTTCCAGTTGACATACATTTTATATAAACATGAGATTTTGCGGTATTCATTGGTTTCATGGTGAGAACCTATTTGTGCCGCCTACACTCACACGCTTCGGCTTGAGGGGGGGGGGGGTGTCACAGGTTGGACATTTATTGTATGGTATTGTATTTTTGATACAGATACAAACATTAGAGTCCCTGACTAGCCAGAGCCAGATCGACCTTTTCATAATCAAATAATTAATCGGAAGTAAAAATATAAAATATAATAAATTGGAAATAGCCCACACGAATTATTAATTTGCCTACTTGTACAAATTATTTATATTTAGGCCTATATCATTACAGTAGAATACGTTTATTATGACTTCGAAGTGAATGGACAAACACGTCATAATAAGTGGATGTCATACGAAGCGTACATACAATATACTGTATTGACAAACTACCTTGTGCTTTACGTCATAATAGGCGGTTAGTCAATACAGGTGGAGTCATAATAAACGGCTTCTAGTGGATTCTACTGTATTATAATATTACTTATTAAGGTAGGCTATTCCTGGGTAAACAGGAAAGTGTTTTAAAGATAAAATATGCAGGGAAACACAGACGTGGAGTTGGAAAACCCATGGGCGTAGCTAGGATTGGATCCAGAGGGGGGACAGGTGCAAAAGTTCTTATAAGCCGATTGGTTTTCGCGGGTTTATTTGAAATTTTTTGGAACATAAACTAGAGGTGGGGCGTGACAGATATTTCCAGGAGCAACAGTGACCGGTGACAGTGACTCGACAGTCACTGATACAATTACTGGTGATTTCTGTCACTGGAGTGACTGCTTTTGTTCCTGCTATCAAAGCAATGTTGGTACATCTTGGTATGAGTAATCAAAAGTCACTGTCACTAGTGTCACTTCTCTTACTTGACAGTGATTTATACAAGTTACATAGACATATTAGTTTCGCTTAACAATTAAATTCGGTTATTCTTTTGTTTAGTTATGCTAAGAAATTTAAGAAGTAGTAATAAATATATAAACTAAAAGCTAGCCAGTTATGGAGCAGTCACGGTGACAGCCTCGCGCATACCTTATGTTTACCTTACGTGAGACGATCGGAAAGCATTTCGGGGAATTTCGCTTAAGACTGCCTAGTGCATAGGCTAAACCTGAGCGAGTTACTTGCTCTTGCATGCGACTATCAGAGTATTAGATACAAAACTATTTAAAATATAGCCTAAATCGGTGACAGTGAGACAGTGACTCAAATCACCAGTATTTTCTTTGGGTAGGAACGGGTGGTTGCAGTGACCATCGTAGTCACGGTGATAAATCACAGTGACAAAAGTAACGCTCCACCTCTAATATAAACATAAAAATCTTATAAATCACATTGAATTCCATGCACTTTTATACATTGTGTAAATCCATCAAAAAAATTATATCAAGTGTTAACTCGTCAAATCTTTATGAGGGGGGCTACCCCCATTATATTACACCTCGTCTCTGGCTACGCCCATGGGAAAACCCGACACTCAGTCATCCCTGGCCCAACATTTAAACGCCCATATAGCCACTCCACTCCACTCGGATTTCGACGTAGTCGTAATATACAATAATAAACTAAAATCTGCCCTAATTTAATATCTACCTAATGCTATTTAACATTTATTATTTTAAATTAATTAACTTACTTTGAGCATTTAAAAAATTAGGCAGGCTAACTTTAAGAATTAGTGAAATATTGTAGCAGGGAACTTTGTCGAGAGAAATTCGTTCCTGCCACTCCCCTACCACGATTTTTATTTATTTGGAACAGCCATCCTATCGTGATCGGTTATGTTGCCTAAATGTATAATAAATCGGCGGGCTGGATGGGCATCTGGAGCTCAGTCACTCAACGATTCGGCGGTTGTTCCTCTTGTGGGGTACTCGTCATGAGCCTAATCTATAAGTATCTATATATATATAATATCTAATAAGTCAAAAGCAAGCTAGGCATTTAAATTGCGAGTCCAATGCGCTGGTTGAATTATTATACACTTTTTTATTTTTCAGCTATTTCCTTTTTATGTTGGAACCCTACAACGAGGAAACGCTTCCTTTCCTATTTCCCCCATCGCGAGGTTGCTGAATTTCCCCCGACGTTTCACGCTTTCGGCAATACTTAGCTTATGGTTTAGCACCATCTGTTTTATTATCGTTGGTTCGGCTACATTAGCTTTTTTTTTCTTTTTGTGCGTTGGTTGGCATTCGAATATGTGTGCAGTGTGCCAATAGCTGATGTTGCCCCGAGTGTTCCAGAACACCCGGATACCCCATTAAGTGGGTTTCTTACTGCAGCGTCCCTATATTTTATTTTTAGCCTGCTCAGTTCAAAATATTAAAATGTAGGGGTAGGGGAGCCCCAATTTCAAAGCCAGTCCAGGGACCCCAAATGCATCGTTATAGAGAACAATTCACTACAGAAATCGAAATTCATTTTCGAAAGGAAATTCGAACTTAAGTAGTTGCTTTTATGGTGCAGACCAGAAAGTGCCTTAGCCTACCCTTTGAACGCAAATAACCCTATTTGATAGTATAGTGCGAAATCTCTGTCGAATGAAGCAGAAGTGTGTCACAAAAAAGAACTGAATTCAAATTGAATGAGTTAATTATATACCTGAACAAAATTTCTCTACATGTTGTACTGATTGGTATATAAATCCTTCCCTTCGGCTCGATGTATAGGCCTATACATGGCCTAAACAACAGCCTGATTCAAACGAAAGTAATTAGATTTCCTTCAGTCTGGGACATCCAGCAGGCTGATACTGTAGAATCATAAAACGGAAAAAAAACTGGTTTTACTGGCATTTACTCGAAACTGCAAATTTTGTGTTAGCTTCCTTTCAATCAGCAAAGGCTATTATGATCATATAGACATACCTATGTTCCATGAAATTTCGAGTCAAACAGGAATTCTATAAAAGAAACACCATCGTATAATAGTGATATAAAAAAAATAATTTAATAATTCATTGGTAAAATTTTTCTAGAATGAGGTATAAATGCTGTCGTGTGGTCCTGAATGTTCAGCGATGGCCGCCAGGACCGGGGCCTGCCCTCATCCAAAGTAGTACGGGCTGTTGCTGTACCTGCTCAGGCTACGCGGCGGCTCTGCTTGCACACTCTGCAACAAGGTCATAGAAAAAATAGATTAGTGTCCTTGTGAGTGTTTCCTTGGTGACTTCGTGGAACTTGGGGAGCTAGTGCAGTGCTTAGCTTATGTAAATTAATTATTTATGACCGTTTTCGGATCTGATGATGGATTGTCTCCGAAGCCGGTCAAATTAATAGCTAATTTACTGTGGATCATTGCGTTTTTATATAGGTACTTCTCCCTAAGATTTATAAGAAAGAAAGGAAATTGTCTTTATTTTTACATATATATGGGCAAATTTTGGGCCTTATGGCCCACTCTCACGACTAACTCATAAGAGTGGTGCAGTGCTTAGCTTATAAAACCTAATTGAAGAAATGATGCCTTAACATATATGCATAGGATCCTATGGCCTTTTCAATTGTCAGGAATGGCAGGCTACCAGGGTTGCTTAGAGCAGAAATGGGCTTTGGGAAAAAAATATAACAATAATGTACCGTGTTGTAAATTATGAAATTATGATACGCATAGTTAAGTAAGCTAAGTTAAATTTGCATATTATTGGACTTTGTCTGTTTGCAAATAAATGCGTGTTTATTTATTTATTTAACAGAAGCTCCAACATGACCCCAAAAGGCGGGGTTTCCATTGACCTCGTTTTGCCTCCATTTGCAGAATGCACATGACGTTGATGGAAATTTTTGTTTTACTTAGCATACTTAGTATAACATAATAAACAAAAATTTCCGTCAACGTCATATGTGCATTCTGCAAATGGAGGCAAAACCCCGCCTAATTGTAAATTCATACTTGGTTACGGTAGCAAATAGAGCTATACAAAAGCAACAAAGAAGTGTTTGGACTTGTTACGGCTTCGTACCTGGCGAAGTGGTAAGGTGTGGGCGTGATCAGGGGGCACTCGGTAGGGCAAAGTCGCGATGTGGGGCGTCGCCGCCAGTCTCACGTCAGCCTCGATGTGGGGCGAGGTCGCCAGTCTGATGTCTGCTTCGATCTCGCTATTCTCATCACCAAAATCTGAAAAATATCGCAAACATCATCAGGGCTGCTGACTGACAATTGCCCATAAACCGGCCAAGTATATACTGTATATTGTAGTTGAGTACCCCGCTATACGACAGGATTGCACTTGGAGCACTCATTTACTGTTCGCCCAGAAAAGTTTGCAAATGCACAATAGAATATCCCGTAATGCCTTCCCAAGTCCCGCCTCTCCATGTAAATTCCCTATGCTGCATTTTCAAATCAGATAGAACTACTTTGCATGGGTTTGTATACACAAAACTTATGGGGGTTCCATTCCAAATTTAATGCATTTAGGTCACAAGTGGACATTGCTTATTTTTTTTAGCTAAAATTGACCATCTGTTGCACTTTTTACGAATTCACGACTCCTTTGTCAAAATTAAAATTAAAATTCTCTGAATGTTAGTTAATTTTCTTCAACTACTGTAGCACCGTTAGTGGAACGGTCTTAGGGTCATCATGGAACAAAATCAAAGCAATATTTATTATTGTAAATATTATTAGTGTGTTTCTTGATTTTGAGAAATTTATAAAGTTTTCTTCTTACCATACTGTGTTATAAAACCGTTCCACTAACGTTGCTACAGTAGTTGAAGACAACTAACTAACATTCAGAAAATTTTAATTTTGACATTGGAGTCGTGAATTCTTAAAAAGTGTAGCAGATCGACAATTTTAGCTAAATAAATAAGCAATGTCCTCTTGTGACCTTAATGCATTAAATTTGGAATGGAACCCCCATAAGTTTTATGTATACAAACACATGCAAAGTAGTTCTATCTTTTGCCCCACCTGTAGACTGTAGACAAAACCATTCTAAAACACCCTTGACTTCCGCACACACACACACACACCGACCGGCGCAAATACTCGAAAGAGTCCCGCGCCTTAAAAATAAAAAAAAATAAAAAATAAAAGTTCTATCTGATTTGAAAATGCAGCATAGGGAATTTACATGGAGAGGCGGGACTTGGGAAGGCATTACGGGATATTCTATTGTGCATTTGCAAACTTTTCTGGGCGAACAGTATTCGAAAACTTGCATTAATAAGCGGAACACCGAGTTTACTCGACTTTTATAAGTGTTCCAAGTGCCATCCTATCGTGGTCGGATAGTACATGTCTTTTATATCCTCAAGGGGGGAGGTATGGAGGTACGTCGGCATTGACACGTTTAGGGGAGAGTGTCAGTTCCTCAATGGCTCAATGTCTGCCAGGACACTTAGTCGGCAGTGTCAGTTTTTGTTTTCCTCCTCAATCCTTTTCAGTATAGATGAGTCTCTTTCCGCCTCTGCACATGCCCATGCAATAACAAGCGTTCTTCCCAGCAGAGGAGCTTAAGTGGAATATTGATGTTTTCATGTCAGCTCTCATATACTGTATATTATCTTATCTCTGCATGTCTACCATCAGGGTTCCTCTCCCTTCTCATCTCCGCTACATGGAGGAGATTCTGCTCTTTAATTTTCACCGGCCAGTGTGCGCCACAGGGCGACTACTTTTTTATAGGCCTATAGCAGGCCCTTTAGCTTTTGGTATCAATCGGCCTACTAGGCCCATATTAATCCTGCCATTTCTCTGACTTTGTCCCATCCACCGTAAGATATATACACCGATTTGCAAAATGAGCCTAGAAACTTTAAGGTTGCATTCCTTGAAACTAGCAAAGTGGCCCTTTATGCTTGAGGCACAACAGCTGTCGTTATTCGATATTTGAAGCCGGTACCACTGCTAGAGTTCTGATTATTCTTCTGACGTCACAATCTCATCGATTGTTTGGCAGCACCTCCCTATACATGTTATCTCTATTTTATTGTTCTCTGCATGTTATCTTCCTATTCTCTCAATCCAGCACTTTCCTCTTTCAGCCCTTTGTTTAAATATAACCGATTTCTAAGCTGGCTCCTTATTTCTTCTTCTAAGGTCACAATTTTAACGATTGGTTGGCAGCAACTCCCTGTGTATCATCCTCCAGCTCTCTCGGTCCTGCGTCTTCTTCTTCAGCTCTTAGTACGTTCGAGTCCTCCTTCAGTTGATCCATGAATTCCTTCTTCAGCCGCTCTCTTAGATTGGTTCCTTCGTGCTTTAACATCAAATGCCCTACCCATTTCCCCCTTCTACTTTTTAAATGAGGCAGCAGTTGTCTCTCTTCTACAATAGCCTGTAGCATTCTTTCAATAGTCACGTGGTCCCTCCAACTCCTATTAGCTCTGATGTTGATAACGTAGGCTTTATCCAGCGGTGGAACGTCTGTAAGGGATGAAAGAAACGTACCTGGGGGGACAGTGTGGTGGTGCGTGGAGTACATCTTGACCTCCCGCACCCGGTACCTGTGTAGCAGCAGCCTGGCTACCACGATGCAGACTAGTACGAGCAGGGCCGATGTCAGGACCACCACAACGTACAAATATACCTTCTCTTGGTTCTCTGCAATAATACAACAAACAATGTAGTATCACAGATGGCATAGATATAGCGGATTTACAATGTGTAGCATATTATTGCTTTCCTATTTTTACAAAGGGTGGACACAGGAGCTCGAACGTATCAAGAGCTGACGAGGTGGGCGCAGAACCGAGAGAGATGAAGGATGATTTGCAGGAAGTTGCTGCCAACCAATCGTTGAGGTTGTGAAGGCTTTATACGTCAGTTTACGGAAAGCTTTATGATGGTCGTTGGCTAAGTTCCGGGAACAAAAAATATATAAAAAGACACAAGACAAGGTTCACAAAAATATTGTCTTGGTGCGTTTTTTTAAAAAATATTTTTGATAACCAAATTCATTTGAGGGGGTTTCAACTTATATTCCTCAAAATCCGAATGTTATTTTCTCAAAAACGGCTTTACTGTGAAATTCATAGATTGTATAGTACTTATTAATGAAAAACATTTTATCTGCAACACCAAAAATATACATATACAAATATGCAAAAGATACATAAAGCGGCACAGAAAATAGTTCTAGTTATAGGTACAAATTTTATTTTTATTAAATTTACTAATCAAGTTATTCCAGATTTAGTATACGGTACTTAAGTTGTAGAAGACTTTTTCATATTTATGTCATATTTTAGGGTATTTTCAAATTTTCGCACTGCAGTTCTTTTAAGATCGTAACTGCTTAGTAAATTAAAGAACCGGTCCGAGTTTACTCGAACATGCTTTCCAATTTATCAACATTAGTAGATCTTCTTCTTCTTCCCCCAACGCCCGTCCATGGCTGGTAGGCCATTTGACGCACAATAGTAGATAGAGAATATGAGTAATTACATGGTAAATAATTTTTCAGTGGTTAAATTTCCGTTATTTCGGGGGGGGGGGGGGGGGGTTGTCCACCTGACGTCACTGGAAGTGAGATAAATTCTAGAAAGGTCAGACCAACACATTAATTACCACACAGCAATAATTGCAGGGCACACAATGCAATTGAGCGTGAATTTTCTATCATTTATTCAAAAAATAATTTTTTGTGCAAAGCCAAATATTTTTTGGGAAACCAACCTATCCGGTTTCGTTACTCAATTTAACACCTAAAACATACTTGAAGGTAGGAATCATCGATAGAAAGGTTTCGCAGAAAAATTATTTTTTAGTCATTTTTCATTAAAAATTACATATTTTTATTTTTTTACCCCCCGAAGCAAACTATCAAGGAGCAAGCGACCCCCGCATTTTATCAACATTAATAACGACTACAATATATGAGAATTTAAAAGAAATCGTTGGAGCCGTTTTCGGGAAATAATTTTTTTAGACGTTTTTTTTGGAGCTTTTTGAGAATAAAACCCCCCCAAATTGAGTTAGCCCAAAATAAAAAAAAATGGTTCCGAGGCATGTTTTTTGTGAACCTACATGCTAAATTTAATCAAAATCGACCGAGTAGTTTGCCCGGAAACCAACGAACAGACAGACAGACAGACAGACATTTCGTAAAAACCACTTTTTGGGGTTCCTGGGACTTTAAAACGTGTAAATCCATTGAAATCTCGGAATCGAAAATTTCGACCGTTACAAAGCTTTCCTTATACTACGTATAAATTGGAAAGCAATAAAAATATTAAGTATCGGAATGGGGGGTGCCAATTTTCTACGCTCCCTGACCGACCCCCACCGACTGATTTTGGGATGATTCAGGTATCCTAAATATATACGGTCCGCTTCCTCTTAAAAATTTTCTGCAAAACATAAGTTGTGCAATTGTGCAAAAACAAGCATGTGGTGATTTTTAGGTCTTACGTCATTCTCTACATTATGTACTATGTACTGTAGTATATACCTATATCGTATACATGTACAATATAGCACCAAGAATTCGTTCTTTGCCAAACCACAGATAGACCCTTCAAGGCAATTATCCCTTCATTCTAGTCTATCGTCTTTCAATTTTAATAATATAATATATTATCGTGCACACTAAATCTGCAATTTTTAAGTTATGCAACCATTCACTTGGAAATTATAGCTTTACAATAATTTAGGCTACACTAAAGTATAAGCAAAATAGTGCAGAGAGCAGCACACTACAGTACTACACGAAGGCTAATCTACTGGAAAAGAAATTACGCAAACAAACATGCATAAAAACCATGCCTTGCAACCACCATTCTTTATCTGTAACACTTTACAATAATGGTAGCCTATTAGATCTGGCTTAGTTTAAGTTCACGTAGAATGAAAACCAATATAGGCTAATAATGCCCCTGTCTATTGATCGTGTAACTTAATAGTTGATATTACATTGTATAAAGTACCGTACTGTGAATCATTTAAGGCAGAGATTTCCGGATATTTTGTAAACAAAGGATACCCTGGTATTTTGAACGAAGTTAATAACAAATTTCTCGCTCCACATGATATGAAAAATTAACAAAAATACAACTTCTATACATATTTCGCATTGATTTTATACGCTTTTATTTTTCATCTTTAAATACCACATCTTCTAACGAAGATCATTGCAATTTGGACCCTGCTGGAGACTGCTGCTCTGAAAAGGGAAGTTGTTGTGCTCTTGCCAAACCACTGCCTCAGGTTTTTCAACCAACCCTCTTCTATAAAATCGGTTTAATGCACGTTATCGTTCTTTTCTAGAGCAGAAATACAATATTTCAGGCGCGAAAGTGCTAATTGTAGCGCCAGAAAGGTCAAAAGGAGAAAGTGACAAAAATAAACTTTGAAAGTAAAATATTGAGGCTGAAGTTTGTAACTTACTTGACAATGGATAGGTATTTTCCATGAATTCTAGCATTGTCAAAATGACAGATCCCGATGTTCGATCCTACCGTTTTTAGGATAAAGAGCGGCTAGAGCCTAGACGCAGTAGTAGCAGGTGCACTTACCTCCAAAACGCAAAAAACGCCACTTGCACCCCTTGGCTTTTATAGGCGCATCAATTTACTACGCATGCTTGTAATTTCTTGTGCGTTTCTCATAATAAGAACATTTTGATATCTTTGCAGTTGTGGTACGAGGAATTAATTAATTTAGTCAAAAATACCTAGGCCTCCTCTGTTTACAAACTAAGTTATTTGAAAATCTGTCTTTAAACAATTATTGGTGTATACAGTAGTCGCAGCCGTTTTATAGTATGGTTACTTAATGGAATGAACGTTATACGATGATTCAGGCGAAAATGTATATCCTTAACATAGGCTATTTACATTAATGTATTTCCGAATAGGCAGAATACGCATTTCAATTTATTATTATTTTTTTATTAAAAGATTATTCGCATACAAGCAATTCAATGAATGTATCCGAATAAACTCTTCTGTCGCCTCTGTAGTTAATACCTGCGCTGAGTTACGACAGGTCACCGATCGCATGGTGTGTAGAGACTCGCACAATACGAACAAGCTACCTTTATGCCATCGAAGTCCATTTACTATCACGAAGTAGTACAAAGTGAATGCGGAAATTGTATTACTGAAATAAAAACGTCCCTGGCAGGCGCGCATCTAGAATGAGACTAAGGAGGGGGCTAAGATTAAATACGATTTTTTTTTTGAAAAATAGGGCTGAAATATTGGGGTTTTACGCATTTTCAGAGCAATAAGGGTTCTATATTATAGGTAATTAACACAATCGAGGACAAGGCGGGCCCGGGGTCTCCACCGGGGGAAAATTTGGGAAAAATAAGACTGAAATAGTGGGGTTTTACGCATTTTGAGGAACCTAATGGGGGGGGGGGCTATAGCCCCCATAGCCCCGCCCCATAGCCCCATAGTCCAGGGACCCTGGCTATTTAGGAAAAAAAACAGTATAGAAACATACAATGACAGTGTCGCATTGACGTATTGTGTTTACTATTGTTTTCATATTTTGGTCGTAGTCACCATAATACTGCTACGACTACTGTAATATGCCAACGGTTGATAATCGTGTTTACTTACTCACTTTTGAGAAAGGCATAAGTTCTGATCCATTCAGTGAGGAACCCGGTGACTCTTGGAGTTGCAGATGTATAGACGGTAACTGTGCAATTCACATCATCTTTGGTCGAATTCTTTTCTACAATTTGTCGACCAATAGTTTTTGCTTTGAAAACATTGATCGTGCTTACCACTGAAAGGAAAATTAATGTCTAACTGATACGTGTGCCAGTTGGCAAAGCTGTTGAGAGTGCAGGCATAAACTGTATGTACCTATAGCGTTATTCTAACAGGCTTCCTGTCTGTGACTCCGCTTTTAATGAGCCAACTATAATAATTACGATTTCCAAATATTTTGTAAACATAGGAAGGAAGGGATTTTTGGGAGAATAAAGAAATTCCTCGTTCCACAGCCGGAAAGTTATAGAAATGGTGTTATGAAAAATTCATAAGAAATGTTAGGTTTCTAGAAAAGATCAGACTATTTATGTTGGTATAGCCTAATTTACCTGACTGTTTATTTACTACTACTATTCGATAAATCTGTTTAATGCTTCTCATCGTTTTTATCTCAAGTACCTACCTACCTAATATAATATTGCAGCTGCGAAAGAAAATGCAAATTTAATACCGTACGAAAGCTTGTGTTTTTTATATTTTTTCGGAATGAATCTTTGCGGCTGTGACTCGAGGAGTTAGTTAATGAAGTCAAAATTACCTGTTATTTGGAAATTTCTGCCTTATCCCGATAAGACTTTGCTATTGGTATATTATTTTTAAATAAATTATTCTCTTTCACAAAAATATCAAATCAAATTGTTTACAGGCTATGGTAAACTTAAAATGGTAAACAAATTGCCGAGATCTAGCTCGTAGGGTACTCTACCATACATAAAGTGACCAAATTAGCGTCTTTTAGCTTTTCAATTGGTAAATTTCTATGCAGAACAGGCTAATTGAAACAATAAATTGAGGAATAGGACAAGAGGGATAGCCCATAACCAATTCTACTATAAGCACAATACTGATGCAAAAAGGTCCAACTCAGCATGCAAAATCAACATCAACGTTTTCAGTCCCAGCGCAATGGCAGTCTTAGAATTTTATTATCACCGTTCCTCGTTTTTATATTGGAGAATGACATCGCTTAACAATTTGACTGGCCACTGATTTTTGGCACCTTCTGAGATGTCAACTTGGCTGGCTTAAATATTATGAATAGTCGGTTTTGGAGCCGCGTCATTCCTATGATACGAGTACGAAGCTCTTAAGGTGTACACAAGCCTCATTTTTTTTTAAAGCAATGGCTTACATGAAAAAGGAACGCCAGTGCAGTGCTTATGCCCGGTACGGACGATTCACGCTGTCGAAATTAGCCAACGTCTTTTCCATTGTAGCCATAAGGCTAGAAGAATATTTCTTGAAGGGGCGCGAAGCCGAACGCACGAAAGGGTACGGTTTTCCCCTAGACAAGCCAGCACGTCTACTATGGCGTTTATAGTACGGTATTGAATTAACCCGGGATTAAAAAGGTAGGCAAGATAATTTTAGAATGGAAAGTGCTACGGTATTCCAAATGGTTTTGTTTACATTTTTAACCCCCGGAATAAGTTGTTCTTTATCAATAGAAATCTTCGGAAGTATGCTTCGTGACTTCTCATCAACTAGTTACAAAATGGAAAAGACGTCAGGCTGATAGAGGCATATTGTGCAAGTTCTACGTGAACAACAGTCTTCCTTAATGACACATGCATATGAAAGCTCGCATCGCATAAAAAAATCATTTTTTTGTTAGATGATTGTTATTCGCACAAAGTTTTCACAATATACCATATACCTCCGTCAGCATACCGTGATTTTTCTGTAGTGACGTTTGGGTCAACTGGGCTTAATTTTACTATGGCAAGAAGCATGAATAGGAACTTCAACTCTCAACCCATTGGCAATGGCCATAGTTGCATAGCCATTTTTCTGCAGAAACTATCAGACATTGTCCCGGAATTCTGACAATCTTCAGTGCTAATTCCAAGACTGCCACTGCGGGTCATGGTGGGGCACTTACCTGAGGTCTGATCCTCGGCAGTGGGCGTGGTCAGGGCAGGAGCTAGGACGGGGGGCGTGGCGTTGAGCAGAAGCCCGTTATCGCGGTCGGGGGCGGGGGACACGTGCAGCACTTCGTCCAGGTCCAGATACTCGCTGTACTCGTCCCTGCTCGCTCCCACCGTAGTCTCGTCCTCCAAGGTAGGCTCCACCAGCGTCTCCAGCACTACCTTCCTCGGAACTGCGTGCATATTCACATAAATATTACATAGAGTTAATAATACATAGGTATTCAAAGTAGCTGAGGTTCTGAGTAATGCCTTATGGTCTGAGAGGTGAAGACGCGAAAACCTCTACTCTGTACCTAGATGGAAGCGCGTAGTGGTGACTGAACAGATATTGAGTTGAGGCGGGATAAGCAAAAAACACAGTCTTTTCTGCGCAGGGCACTCTTTTGCCCTGGGAATGGGAAACTGGCCCCGGAGGCGGAGAAACTCAATGAAGAGTCAATGGCATAAGGATGCAGAAGCCATCGGGGAACTACAGCATTATAATTCCGTAGTTGTAATGGTTTCACCCTAATCCGCCCCTGCCTGGGCTGGGGTATTCAATAGGTTTCTCACCCAACCCCAGTCCTCAGGCTCTTCAGTATCCCTCCAATACGCGGTGGTGAGACACACACGCCTTACACTTACACATTACACATGGTCAACTGTCGAGACGCCGTGGACCAAATAAGGTAGGTTCATCTCAATATTACTTTCATATACAGTCCACTAATTAAACCTAACGAAGGCGTGTGGTACCGCCACATTTTGGTCCTTCGAGCCGGATATGAACCAGCGACCTATGGATCAAAATGTGGTGGTACCACACGCCTTCGTTAGGTTTAATTAGTGGACTGTATATGAAAGTAATATTGAGATGAACCTACCTTATTTGGTCCACGGCATCTCGACAGTTGACCATGTGTAATGTGTAAGTGTAAGGTGTGTGTGTCTCACCACCGCGAATTGGAGGGATACTGAAGAGCCTGAGGACTGGGGTTGGGTGAGAAACCTATTGAATACCCCAGCCCAGGCAGGGGTCGTTGGTTCATATCCGGCTCGAAGGACCAAAATGTGGCGGTACCACACGCCTTCGTTAGGTTTAATTAGTGGACTGTATATGAAAGTAATATTGAGATGAACCTACCTTATTTGGTGCACGGCGTCTCGACAGTTGACCATGTGATGTGTAAGTGTAAGGTGTGTGTGTCTCACCACCGCGTATTGGAGGGATACTGAAGGGCTGGGGTTGGGTGAGAAACCTATTGAATACCCCAGCCCAGGCAGGGGCGGATTAGGGTGAAACCATTACAGTAGTATAGTCATCATAGCTACAATTGCCATAATTATCGCTAATATTCGACAGAAGAGGCATTTGAAGATGAAGAATAGAGGCCCCAAATTAATTGCTCGTCTTTGCGGATAATATTGTTGTATTAGCTCAAGAATTGCCTACTTCGAAATATGCAGGCGTTATCTTAAATTTACGCAATATTTCAATGGAAAGTACAATAAAAGTAACTTACCGCAGGTATAGACAATTTTCAGGTACATTCTGGAGGAGGGCTGGCAGGGCTTGCCAAAGGTGGAGGTGTCGGCACTTATGCTGCATCTCCGCTTCCCGTGACAAATTCGCATAACGGTTTCTGTCGCGAAGCTGGCGAGGCACGCTGTCAAAAATTATTAAGCCAATATCAATCGGGGTCCTGAATATCCCAAGGTAAAGTGGAAAAAGCCGGGTAAAATACAGTAGATATTCTCTCTCTTCAAGTTACAGCCGGATGATGGCTGGTTAGCAGCAACATATTGCAGCGATGTCTCCAATCTCCGCGATTTTGACATGCCCTCTTCAGCAATAGATATTAGAAATAAGAATTAGGTACAAAAAAAAAACTTTCATTGTTAATAAATGAGTTGGATGGTTTTGATATAGGTATTTAAAGGGAGTGACATATTGTATTATGTTATTGTATGTTATTTATAAATAATAAAGTTAGTCTAATTTGACAAAACCTCTCCGACTGTAAAAAGTGGTACTGTATTTAAAGTTAAAACAATATTCCTTATTCTTTCTTTCTATAGTCTATACAAGAGGTTCTCAAACTTTTTTCGTCGCGGACCCCTAAATGATATAAAATTGCAACGCGACCCACTAAATTGTACATTGCAATTTTCACTTAGATTTTCTTATGCGTATGCAGGAATAGGGGGGGGGGTGCAAGCCAGGGGGTGAATCCAGCGACCAATAAATATGATACCTCGCCTTACTAACTTACTACCCCCCCCCCCTCTCCCCCGAGGCAAATTTTTATTCTAAAGGATAGGCCAAAGGAAACGGGTTTCCATGCATTCTTTCTACAACTCTAAAAATGGGGCCCGGGTGTCTCCCCCGGAGGAAATTTTTTGAAATTATAAACAGAAAATGGTGGGTTTCGGCGCTTTTTAATCGGTTTTGGCCGCCAATCCCGTTCCCACCAATCTTTAAAAAATATATGACTTAAATTTAAAAAAAAAACTTTCAATTCAATTCTATCTAGTGTATAACTGGCAGACGAGACCACGCCGCGACTCACTTGGAAATTTTTCACGACCCATTTTGGGGTCGCGACCCACACTTTGAGAAGCCCTGGTCTATACAGTCCTTCCAACCTGTGGGCTTTGACTGGTAAACAGTAGATAGGGGAGCTTACTTTCGTCCCTGACTCCCTGGGGCTGTGGGCATTGCACACTCTCGTATATGGTCCTGCCGAAGCTTGCCGAGTACACGGCTATCCTCGAGTTGGGGTTGCACTGCAACTCCACTACCTCATTTTCACACGCTACTCTGCTTCTAAACATGTCTGCAACAGGAAATAACAATATTATTCTAAGGCATTACACAGTTCTTTAATTGTTATATTCAGGATTTGAGGCAGTGTCTTAGGTTCTGGAAGTACCTACCATGGCTATGCAGGTACGATTTCCGGTTATACTACCACTTTTCTCCATTAGTCACAGCACTAGCATTTCAATTTGTTAATGAAAATCTGGAGCCCCAAGAATTTGCTAGGTTGGGTTAGGTGGGACACCCTGTTTATGTTGCATATAGTATAGCATAATATTTTATTATATTTATTTATATTGAATAATAAGCACAAGGCAATTCAGTGCCCATGTGCGGTTTTTTATGTCTAGCTAAAATAATGGTTAAATGTACAGGCAAGCAGTGGAATTAAATTAAATACAATTTGAACGAAATAAGAAATTAATAATTGGCTTACTGATTGGAATGGTAAAGGTTTCTGACTACTCACATGGACGGCATTTATATCTAACTTGTCCCAGCTTGGTCACGTGAGGACAGGGGTCGTCCGAAGCGGTTTTCGGACTCGCCTGGAACCGGCACTGCTGCTTCTTTTGGCAGGCCTCCACGACGATCTGCAAGAAAGAGTACTGAACTTTCAGTCGAGATCTGCCCCTGACAGAGGTCACCAAAACATAAAATGGAAACTCCCTAAATAAACACAAAGGGTTCGTATGTTGCGGTATGACTGGCCTGGAACCGGCACTTTTTGTCCTGGGGTTAAGAAACTGGCCCCGAAGGCGGAGGAACTCAAGAGTCAACGGCATAAGGATGCAGAAGGCAACGGGAAATCACTGCAATACAATTCCCTAGTATAGTCATCCTGACTATACAATCATTGCCAATCTTCTATAGCAGATGCATTTGAAGAAGGGGAGCCTAAAATATTTTTTTTTTTTCAGAAACAAATGGTATGGGCATTAATATAAATAATGAGATTACTCGTGACTTCGTGGTATTTCATTTTAATAAACAAAAAATAACAAAAACTTAGAGTTTTAGAAAAACTTGTTATAACAACCCGAATTAGTAAAACCCAAATAATCGTTAAGAAATTAACTTTGTCTAAGAAACCCACTTGTGTTAGTATAAAACCCTGAGCGCTTTCGGCAAGAACTGCCATCTACAGAGGGAAACCCACTAGCACAGTTACACCTTATCTGCGATTTGAGACTTGCTCCACTCGAGGAGAAGATGCAAATGTGACTAGAGAGAGGAAACCTAGGTTTATATAGGACTGGGAGCGGGGGGAGGAGGGGGTGGGAGGGGGCGTGGCTGGTTACCTATTCCTAACCTACTAGCTAGATCTATTAGAGGGGATGATTGTGTGAATGTTATGTCGTTTGTTAATTTTTCCCTCTTGTGTAAAGCTCTTTTGATTTCAGCATTTTCAAAAAAATTTAAAGTGTAACTTTTCTTCATTTTGTGTAGGGCTGTCCAATTGTTAGGATCGAATGTGTGATTTTCCGAGTTAAGGTGTTTCGCGAATGTGCTGTTGGTGTTGGTGTCTCCTATACCTGCTATATGTTCTCTGACCCTAGTTTTAAAGCTTCTGCCTGTTTGGCCTATGTAAATTGCGTTACAATCGTTACAATTTAGACGATAAACTCCATTGCCTTTTTCCTTTTCTGGTTTGGTTTTGCAGTTCATGAGTTTATTGGCCAAATTGTTGCGATTGTACGGGGCTGGTGTTTTGTCTGTTGTAGAAGAAATGAGGTTACTAATTTTTTCTGTGATTTTTTCTATGTATTGTATCCTGAAATATGATTTATTGGTTACCGGGTTTAAGCTCCCTGGGGGGTAAATTAGTTTGAGGTTGTGTTTGATTTTGTGATGTCGTAGGATTCTGTCTATTAGGTTGAGATTGAAATTGTTATTTTGGGCAATTTGTTTTATTGTATTTAATTCATTATTATAGTTGGTTTGATTCATAGGGATGTTAAGGAGTCGAAAAATCATACTATGGAATGCTGCGTGTTTGTGCTGGAATGGGTGAGAAGAATCAACAGGGATTATATTATCGCTATGGGTTTCTTTACGAAATATCTTGAAGTCTAGGGTACTATTATTTTTGGTGATGGTGAGGTCTAAGAAGTTCAGGGAGTTGTTTTCTTCTACTTCCATGGTAAATTGGATTTTTGGGTGAATTGTGTTGATAAAACTTAAGAAATTGTCTAGTTGTCTGTTACTCTCTCTAGTCACATTTGCATCTTCTCCTCGAGTGGAGCAAGTCTCAAATCGCAGATAAGGTGTAACTGTGCTAGTGGGTTTCCCTCTGTAGATGGCAGTTCTTGCCGAAAGCGCTCAGGGTTTTATACTAACACAAGTGGGTTTCTTAGACAAAGTTAATTTCTTAACGATTATTTGGGTTTTACTAATTCGGGTTGTTATAACAAGTTTTTCTAAAACTCTAAGTTTTTGTTATTTTTTATTTATTGGGCATTAATTCTCTCATTTGATTTCATTTCAATTATTCATGCATAAAATTGTAAATCTAACATAATTTAACACTAATCTCGGATGGTAATTGAACATGCTTCTTCGTGCTAGATCTGCAGGAATATAAATAAATAATATTTGTACTCATGAGCATTAGAGCAAGCCTCTCATTGCCAACCGCATTGAGCGCGAGCCTCTTCCGATCCAAGCGCTGCGCTGGTGAGATAATGGTTGTAATTAAAGCGGGGTTGAGGGGAGTCGCAGCCGGGCTCACAAGTCCCATCCTTCACTATTAAATTTAACCGCGGATTTTTTGCCCAGGAGCCCCTTCCGTCAGACAATGTCTCAATGTAGGCTACTTGCCCTTCAGAAGTGAAAATTTCCTTTGGCACCCAACTACCCAGAAGACATAAAGACAGAATAATTTGGGGAGATTTAGGACAGCCTGGCATCAGTTTCTGGGGAGTGTGAGAGAGAATGAATGTTGCATTATATACTGTATGCGATATGTGTTTATAAATTGCTCTTTATATTTGCTACGGCAGCGTCGCCTCAGTTCAGTTCTTCAGTATTGCCACATCACAATTTAAAAAATTCTGAAATGTATTTTAAACAATTAAATTAATACCATCACGAGACATGGTATTATATTAACCCCAGTATTAAAATGATCGGGCTGCTGTTCCAAACAAATTATCGAATATCCGGGAATATAATCCCGAAAAATTTGATATTTACAATATACTGTATCTCATAATCAATACCAATAAGCCAATAGCTACGAGGGTTGAATGAAAGTATGGCTACAAATGCGGTGGGAGGTGACTTGGGAGCAACAAATATAAGAGATTCCATCTATTGAAACTCAGATTTTCCTGTCGGCATTTCAAAAAAACTCGGATGAACACATTTTTTCGATGTTATTAAAGGAATTTGAAATTGAATTTGGATTATTTCTCTCCATGCTGGCCGAATGGGGCCGCGGGAGTTGGTTTTGCAGCCGCAGGCGTCTGTGGTATTTTCTAATAACTCGCGAGATAATGAGTTCCCGAACTGCGATGATTTCTGTAGGCGCAGCTCCAACACAGAATGCTAATTAATCCCGGGAGGTTAGAGGTAAATTAACCCAAGTTAGCACTAATTAACATAATTGAAATAAATTTAAATTAACCGTTTAGCCAATGTTTTTTAATGATTAAAAATGATTTACAGGTGTTATAGTCTGAATTTCATAAATTAGACCGGTGGTCGGCAAAGTGCGGCTCCTTGGCATTGGCGTTAGTGTAATAAAAGTTTACAAAACAAGCAGAGTGGCTCCCATTTTTTTTTTTTAGAAGAATTAAGAAGAATTACATGTACCTATATATTTATTATTTATTACAATTACATACGCCCACATACAAAACTCACAGAGCTAAGCGTTAATAAACAATGCGACGTTTGCGAATTTTTAAATACCATAATCACCCAAATTGAAATATAGCGTACTTATTTCAGCTCAGCCTACTGTCCCTGATGACTGTAAGACAGAGTTCCTATGTTGCCTATAGCCTATAGGTTAGAATAAGAGATCAGTGGATGGTCAAAGTTATGAAATTTAGACCATAGTAGATTTTGCCGCCAAATATTCAGTAGCCCACTTAAGCCCTTCAACATAATTGTCTCGAATTGAACTTGGTTTTTGCTTTCCTATTTATACATAAGTATAAAGGAAAGGTTTGTGGTTTTTCGAAATTTTCGAGATTTCAGTGGATTTACGCGTTTTGAGGTCCCAAAAACAAATAAAAAAGTAGTTTTTACGAAGTGTCTGTCTGTCTGTCTGTCTGTCTGTCTGTCTGGTCAGCTACCTATCCTATTGGTAAATTTGAAAAGCATGTAAGGGTTCACTTGCACCGCTTGTTGCTTTCTAATTTATACGTAGTACTATATAAGGAAAGCTTTGTGATGGTCGAAATTTCCGATTCCGAGATTTCAACGGAATTACACGTTTTGAGGTCCCAGGAACCCCAAAAAAGTGGTTTTTACAAAATGTCTCTCTGTCGCTCTGTCTGTCTGTTTGTATGTCAGTCCGTCTGTTCATCTATTTCCGGGGAAACTACTCGGCCGATTTTGATGAAATTTCGCATGTAGGTTTACAAAAATCATACCTCGGGTCCATTTTTTTTATTTTGGGTTAACTCAATTTGGGGGGGTTTTATTCTCAAAAAACTCCAAAAACGTCTAAAAAAATTATTTCTCAAAAACGGCTCCAACGATTTCTTTTTAATTCACATATATTGCAGCCGTTATTAATTTTAACAAAATACGGGGGGTCGCTTACCCCTTGATAGTTTGCTTCTGGGGGTTAAAAATTAAAAATAACTAGTTTTTAATGTAAAATGACTAAAAAATAATTTTTCTGTGAAACCTTTCTATCGATGATTTCTACCTTCAGGCTTGTTTTAGGTGTTAAATTGAGTAACGAAACCGGAAAGGTTGCTTTCCCAAAAACTATTTGGTTTGTGAAAAAAAATTTTGAAATAATGAAAATTCACGCTCAAATGCATTGCGTGCCCTGCCATTATTACTGTGTGGTAATGTAATGTAATGTCTGACCTATTAAGAATTTACTTCACCTCCAGTGACGTCAGGTGGGCAAATTAATCGACATTTAAGTATAGGAATATTATTTACCATGAAAGTACTCATTTTCTCTATCTACTAACTGATAAATTGGAAAGCATGTTCGAGTAAACTCGGACCGGTTCTTTGTAATGTGTTGTTTGTGTCGTTTCGTTTTTTTTCTGTAGCCTGACGAAACCGGTCGCTTTTATTGCAAATTTTAGTTGATAAGCTATTTTTACATGATAATCTATTCAAACCATAGCCTGAAATTTCATACCCCAATTTAATTCCCTCCCCCAACTTTTCCTATGGACCCCGATGGAACTGTCTGCAACAGCGATTAATAAAACGAATGTCAAGAAACTTTACTTTGTCAGTTTTCCTTCCTTGTTCCATTATAATTTGGAATGGGCTATTGGGTGAGCTTTAAAGCCCTTTTTATCATACTTATATGGTGCGTTCGACGTACCCTACGAGGGATAAGCTGTAAGCAGGCACGTATCTAGGATTTACTTCGGGGTAGGTCATCCATAAAAGAAAATAAAAAAACGTAAGAGAGTTATTCCTGGAGATGGACTGTACCTGTCTATCTGTGTATCTATGAATACAGAAGCAGAGTTGCTGCTGACGGTTAAGAAACGGAAAGTAACATACTTCGGTCATGTGATGAGGAACGAAAAGTATCGGCTTCTGCATGTAATAATCCAAGGGAAGAGGACTGAGGGCTCCCGGCAAAAGAAGGGAAACTAGCATACTACGGTCATATTATGAGGGGCGAAAAGTATCAGGAAGATAAAATGAAAAAATGGACAGTGGGCTTCCGATAGAAGAACATCCTGGTTGAAAAACTTTAGACAGTGGTTTGCCCAGAGCACAAATTCCCTCTTCAAAGCAGCAGTCTCCTAGGTTCAAATTGCCATGATGATCGCCAATTTTCAATAGAAGAGGCATTTAAAGAAGCGGAAAGGAAATTCAAAATAGATACAGCTTGATGGTAGTAAAATAACAGTGTTCTCGTCTATAGGCTTACCCTGACGTCGTGTGGCTGAAGGCAGGATGAGTTACGGTTGAGCTGAGTGCAGGTGCCCACCTGATGTCGGCCCTGAAACAACCAAAAATGAATGAATGAATGAATGAATTAATTAATTAATTAAATATAGAACAATTTAAATACAAATACATACCCAATTCAACTTGTCACTGATACTACCTAGGTAGAGCTTATGGTGCTTTCAATTGATGTTGACAGAGCCCAAATTAGCAGGTTGCAGAACCAGGGGAAGTTGCCGCCATTCACATATATATACAATATGGATGTTAGTGTCTCGGGACTCGTCTCGGTCTCGAAACGAGACTTTTTCGAGACCGAGACTCGAGACCAATAAAACACGAGCGAGATCGAGATCCCGTAGTCTCGTCTCGGTCTCGGTCTCCGACGAACACTAAATTAGATGTGCTTCAGGACTTGGAGAGAGAGGTTTTGACGGAGAAGTGGGTCAGAAGTGGTAGGACGTTTATGTAGTTGCAAATGGCTGTATACCATTAAGTAAAAAAATAAATAAAAATAAAAATAAAAATTGATGTACAACATGGCAGTATCAAATCAAACCAAATTTATTAAAAAACAACATTTACTACAATTACAATATTAAGAACGTAAGGGGGGCCCAAACGGACAAGTCGCGTCCTGGGCCCACCTTTACAAATAAAAAGTTGTTGTTGTTTCCAACGCCTGCTTTCAGCATTTCTGTTTTAAGCAACCCTGTCAGCCTGGTGGGGGGAGTGAGTCAGTTTATTAACTTGAGGCACCCTCAGGGCAGACTCTTTCACCTCGGGGAGAAAGGGAGTTGACTGACAGGGTGGACCTCCTGATTATAGTGAATTCCGAACCACTTGGGGAACATGGTAAAGTCACACGATTAAATCGTCGGTGACCAGGACTCGACACGCACGTAAACTGACTGGTATAGTCTCCGGATGGATGGATTCAACATGGTAAGGCTGTTGGCACAAATAAAAAAGTAAAATTTGTGTAAACAATTAAAAATTAAAAATTAAAAAATAATTGTGCAGGCAGATTGTCTGCGGTCACCTACTTACCGAAATAAGAACAATAGGTAAGCCCACAGTGTGTATGTGTAATACCGCACCTACATCTGATCAGTCTGTATGAATTTAATAACGTTGTAGGCCTACCTCGCCGTAGTGTGTGCTGATGACACTGATGGACGTCGTGTGCGGGCACTTGAGCGTCATGACGTCCTTGTCACACCCCGTTCGCTGGTACGTCCGCAGGGTTCCCAGTAGCAGGGCTGCAACAATACACAATCATATCACTTTCCACTAAGTACTCAAAAGAATATCGCAACCATTTCAAACTGGTGTCTAATTAACAATTTGGTAACAGACAACGGGGGAGGGTGATGTCTCACATGTGCACAAAATCAAATATCTACTGTCACTGATACGTATACAGTTGCAGTTTTTTTTAGAGGACACTATGGACCCAGGTCTAATTATAGGCCCCTTGCCCAATGCCAACGACCCCATGGGTTTCGGGCATTATTTGTGTTGTTTCCGGATGAATTTTTGGCCATTGGCAAACTGGTATACGTTCTCGATGTCTACCTATACCAGCTGCAAGCGATAATGGACAATCTGAGACAAGCTTACCATTGACGTATGTACTGTTAGGTGTAGGCCCTAATCTTGCTGTATCTACATTTTGTTATCAATGAAGACTTCATTATTATCATGTATTATTATTATGTAGAGCTGTCAAAAATGTGAGCACATCCCTTAGGCGCCCATTCCACCGACCGGCTAGGGCTATTTACAAAAACGGTGACGTGGTAGCAGACATTCAAGACTTAGGTGGCGTTTCCACCGACCTCGCATTGCAGAATTCAAATGACATTGACGGAAATTAGAATTTTTCTTTTTTATATAAATCTATTTAAATGTTTGTACACATAACATATCCCATGACGCATTTTTTAATTGTAGTTTGTTTGTTTGTGATTGTATGATCATTGATCAATTTTAACTATGGCATAGAGGAAAATAAACATTTCCGTCAATTCTGCAATGCGAGGTCGGTGGAAACCCCGCCTAAGTCTTGAATGTCTTCTACCACGTCACTGTTTTTGTAAATAGCCCTAGCCGGTCGGTGGAATGGGCGCCTTAGCAGAAAGTTCCCTCTACATTCTGATCTATAGTCTTCTTCTTGTAATGCCTCTTCTATCGAAGATGGTTATCATGGCAATTGCAGTCATGATGACTATACTGGGGAATTATAATGAAGAGGTTTCAGGTTTCCTTCTGCATCCTTATGCCGTTGACTATTCATTGAGTTCCTCCTTCTTCGGGGCCAGTGTCCGAACCCCAGGAGAAATGAGTGCCCCGCACAGAAAATACTGTGTTTTTCGCTTATCCCGGCTCAAACTCAGTCCCCTATCTGTTCAGTGGTCATTACATTTTCACCACGAGGAGACACAGATTAGGGATTTTTGCGTCTTCACCTCTGTGACCAAAAGGGATTACTCAGAAGCTACTTTGAAGCCATGACGCATATTATGCGTCTATAACATAGATTGGCCACTGTTGAATATGATATGTACACAGCACAAAATAAAAAAAAAAACAGTTGGCGAGGGGTTCAGAGGAAGGAGTTTGTTAAGTGTAGAGGAGTATTTCTTCCAAGGGATGCGACATTTTTGTTGGATCTACACTAAAATGGATATTTACTGTGTAATTCAATTTACACAAAAAGTGTCCGATTCCCTCTAACTAGCTTCTACAAGTCAGCCCTTAATTTTTCCGAAATTTTAATACAAATCTTGAAAGGCTGTTTTCTTCCCCCAGTCTTGACCTCGTCGTATCTTTACAGGTGAGGCAAAAAATGAGGCTACCAGGCATATTGCTGACCGCAACTACTCAAGCCGAGAAAAGAATGACGTGGTTTAACGAAATTAAATTAATTCCTCTTTCCACGTACAGTATGCATAGATATGACAATGATTCAATCAATCAATCAATCAATCAGTCTTTGTCCATGACCCACCAAGGTGGGATAGACGGCGTCCAAAACAAAAGAAATCTAGAACAGAAACAAAAACGAACAAAAAATTTCATGCGGAAGCATACGTTAGATGGAGGGAGGGGGGGGGGGGTTATGTTTGAGCATCCCAGCTTATTTCCCTGAACTCGTCCAAGCTGTACAGTGGACATTCTTTAATTTTCCTTGTCACCACGGCCTTGTATCCTGAAAAATCCTTATTAGTAAGGCTGATGGGTAGGGCGTTGTAGTATCTCATTGCCGAGTTTGGGAATGATGCGATGGACCTACTCAGCCTGCATCCGGGCAGATCCAAACGGTGAGCATTTCTTGTGTTATGCAGATGGACAGTATTTCTTTCAGGGAACAGTTCTATGTTGATTATTTTGATTGATTAAATGAAAAATCCGTGAAAAATACAAGCCTTTTAAAAAGCAGAGTGTTTAACCCAGCGACTGATTTACTACTGTTCTATAAAATCTGTTTAACGCACTTTATAGTCGGGTTTTGAAGTAATAATATTTTAGGTGAGAAAATGTAAATTTAGTGCGAAAGCTTTTAACATTTTGTAAATTTATCATCCGAACATTTTCATATCTTTGTGGCTGTGTGGATGAGGAGTTCAAATAATCATGATTTTGAAAAATAACAAAATGACTCTGTCACTCTATGTTTACAAAATATTATTAACTTGTCACACTTGCTGGCCTGATGGGATTTGAGAATTGTGTGAGGCGTTATTGAGTTGCAGGTAAAATGATGCAGTAGTTAAATAGGGCTGATAGGCCGTGGTCGAAAACAATTGCTGTGGTGCCTCCGAGATACAATCTTAGAAGTCCACGAAGGGCCACTGAACATGTTGACTAGACGTTTGGAAGAAAGAAAGAAGAAAGAAAGAAAGAAAGAAAGAAGAAAGAAAGAAAATTGTCTTTATTTTCCATGTGGGCGAATTTTGGGCCTTTCGGCCCACTCTTACAATTAAAACAGAACACGGCCTATTAGTCCGGGTTCCGCTGCTTCATCATGTGAACTCCGTGAAAGTCTTCGTAATTATAACATTTTGCATTTCTTGTATTGGTCGAATGAAGCTTGATAAACCGTCAAGTAGGATAACTTATAGTTTGGCCCAAAACTAAATTATGGACAGACATTTCGCAAAAAATACCTTTTTGGGTTCCTGGTTACTCAAAACTTGTCAATCAGTTGGAATCTAGAAATCGATAATTTCGACCATCATAAAGCTCTCCTAACGTATACAGTCATAGGAAAGCAATAATTATTGTTGTAAGAGGCTGAAGCCAATTGGTTCGGAATCCACTAAAATCAGGAGGTCCTCTCATTTCTATCATAGCAAGTTCTAACTCGAAGGCTTGATGCTACCTAAGTCCCAACGTAGAACCCATACCCAAGCAAAAATCGTACGAACGACTGAGATTGTGTATACCTGAATATGTAGCCTATGCATATCTGTATGAGTTGAGAGTGTTTTGTCATCCTGAAGGGGTTACTAACAACGTATGGGCTGGGACTTACATCACTAATTTAAGGTCACTTATAGTTACGCAAAAATATATAATTAGAACAATAGCCGGAAAACCAAGGATGTGTCCACCACTTCCCCTCTTTGCGTCACTTGGTCTATTCCCACTAAGATACCTTTACCTATACATGACTTTAAAAATATTTTATTCCATCAGTGGCAATATGGTACAGAGACCGAGGCCAGTAAATACCAGACAAATTGAGCACTTCACAGTACCTAGAGCATATATAACAATTTTTACAAAGGCCTACCAATACCTAGCGCCAAAGACATTTAATCAACTAAAATTTATTCGAGAATGGCTGATTGGACGGGAAGAAGTGGAATCTTTGTTTCAAATTATGAATTAGAAAGAATTTTTTCTGTGGACCTGTTATTAGCACGTAAGTTAATGTTAGTCGTTTTTTCAAGGGTTTAATATTTTGTTTTTAAATTATTTATTTATTCATTTTTTAGTCTGTTATGGGCCATCTGGCCCTACAGTATTGTGTATTTGTATTTTCTAATACACTTTTTTTTTCTTTAGGCGCGGGACTCTTTTGATTGATTGATTGATTGATTGATTGAGATGAATTAGAAGAAGACACTACCTACATGCAATAGATTTAGCCTGTTTTCATGGAAAAAGGTAGCCTTATTCAGCCATTTTTACATACCCTTCAAAATGCGATATTAAGACAGACCCCTAAAACAGCATTCAACATTAACATTCCAAAACAATAACATAAAAAACAGATCAAGCTAAACTAGTCTAATATCCAAACACCCTCAAAATGTTTGCAGTCGGCACCAACGGTTCGTCGTTAAAATCCCAGTGGTAGCCCATTTTCAAAACCCTGAATGGGTAAACAGTTAAATTGCAGCGAACAAAAGCCTCATTTACCAAAACTTTAAAATTATTCATGGGAAAACCGATTCAATCTCCAATTAAAAGTTTGATGAAAAGACTTAGACATTGAGTTCATTTTTTACAAGAAACCGCGTTGGGCCTGCTTGTTTTGATAATGTCTCATTTATCAACAGTTTGGCTGACGGCATTGCTAATTGATACTTGTCCCGACCACGACAGCGATGAAAGCATAAATCCATCAGAAGCTTTGACAGCCAGCGACTCAACTTTAATGTATTTTTGCATTTCCGTTTCCTCCAAGTTATTTAAGTTTCCATCAAAAGAGGAGAGTTCTTGTAATTTTCACGAACTACTAAGGTTTCTATGGTTCAATTCAAACTGCATTGGATCAAGTTTTCTTTGAAAGCAACTGCTGTATAGAATGGGTAACGTTATCTTTTCTTTGTCGCAGTGTCAAGGAAAAATGAACCTCAATGTTATTTATGTACTACCCGACCACGACAGGATGACATTTGGTCTTTGGAACAGTTATAAAAATTGAATAAACTCGGCAGTGTCGCTTTGGCATTGTGGGGGTCCCTGGGCTGGAATGAGGTTCATTTGTGACGTCATTTTGTAGATGGCAGCACCAGTTGCTAAGATATCAAAGCGTTGATTTTTCCATAAGCCTCAATAATACTTTAAAATTATTTTATTTATGTATTATTTTAAAGTGATATTTTTCTGTAAATCATGGAGAATATATATATTAAATTATATACAGCGAAATAAGGTCCAGGCATAGTAAAAATATTATAAAAAATATTTAAAGAATTAATTAGATGCTAAGAGCTTAGTTTTCACATGCAAACGGCGGCCATTTTGAATAATATGGATGTCGGTTTGTCGTCAGCGAACCTAGTGACCAAAACTGTCCCTACAAAACCTCATTGTGTGGAGGCCCTTTCTCGGGCAGAAAAGTCTTATACCCTTACACGAATATTCCACTATCATATTTTATAAAATAGAGACTCAGGATTCAAAATAGAATTCTTCATTAATGCCACGGCACGTTCCAATTTCCCGCCAAATATTTCGGCAAGTTAATTTATTTACTTTAGTTTGCTGTTTTAGTTTTTTTATGTATTGCGATTTTGAGTTTTCGGATTTTTGTGGGGGCCCTAGGGCTATGGCCAAACCCGGCATTGAAACTGGGTGTTCCGCTTATGGATGTTTTCGAATGAACAAATTGTTCCAAATGTCATCCTATCGTGGTCGGGTAGTAAGTACACTATGTATGGCATATCCCGCATAGACTGAGTTTATTAACAGGTTCCTATTTTTATTTTATTTTATTTATTTTTTATAAAAAGCGTATTACTGCAGCAATAAATGCTACATATTTAGGGTTTATTCCAACTCGTATCTGTACTTGGTTAAGTCATGCTTTCACCTGCTTGTCTGAGCTTGTCCATTATCGCTTGTAGCAGGTGTAAGTTGACATCGAGGATGCATACCAGTTTGCCAATGGCCGCCAAAAATTCATACGGAAACATTTCAAACAATGTCCGAAATCCATGGGGTCGACGGGGTCGTTGGCATTGCACAAGGAACACCCATGGGCCACAACTGTAAGTAGACCTACATAGGTACATAAAAAGCTCTGCAAGACATTTTTATTATTAGGGTTTATTCCGGAAAAATGAAAGAAAAATGGCCTTCATTTAAAAATTGGGCTAATTTTTCTGCCTTTCGGTTCATATGATGGTTAGCATGAAAACAAGACTTTATAGTCTTATTGTTCGCCTTTTGTTTGCAATAAAGTCGTTTTTTCATTTTCATTTCATTTCATTTCATTTCATATAGCCTATACAATTAATAACCCCATTGCATTGCATTTTATTTATTATTTTATTATTATTATTTTTAGTTATGGAAGAAGAACGTCAGTTTAAATTTTCCGTTTTAATGTTAGCCCTCGCTGTAGCCTGAAGGCCTATATTATTATTATTTAATAGAGACAGTAATATTGATGAAATACTGGCACAGGCCTAGCCGATGTAGATTTTAATCATTTCCATGTTTCTCTCTATACGAATTACTGCAGCAATTTTGCATTTATCAGTGCACCCGGTCAAATTAAAACTTCCCTGTCAGTAGCCCATTATTAAAAAAGGTCGTCATCAGACGGCAAAGCATTCACTTATAAACTGTAGTCCAGTTAGAAATTAGTTATTCTTAAAATTGGGAAACACAAAATTAGCCTAAACTAAAAATGTCAAGTTTTACTCAACCGCATACCCTATGCAGTATTATAGAACAGTCTTTTAAATAGTTTAAAATAGTTTTTTAAATACAGATCAGGTTCTACAAAAACCAGGCCAATTTGTGTCCAGCACATATTATGTATCATTTCTGCTAAGGCGTTTATTCCACTTGTCAATTTTCCGTCATTTGTGATTAAAAAAAGTTGAGATTTTTCACAAATCACAATCACAAATGACGGAATATTGACAAGTGGAATAGACGCCTAAGGGATGCAAAATTATGACAGCTCTACGACCAGTATATTAATAAAATATTTGATTTTGTACACTTGTCAGGTTTTTCTCTAACGACGGTTTCTTAAATTTTTAATATTCGTATCTGAAAAAAAATTAAGTCTTTAAAAACCACTCATACTAAGGCGCTTATTCCACATGCATCAATAGTCAATACCACATTTACTATTGACTATTGACTTAGGTGGAATAAGCGCCTAAATCCCATTCCATATTTTTCTCCCGAAAAAGTGCGCCCCCCCCCCCACTCGTCACGTCAATATCATAAACAATGCAACACACTAAACTTTTTCAGTCAAAAAGTTTGTGTAACATTTATGGGGGAAGGGCGACGAAATGGTAATTCCTATACTCCTGTCAACGTGTTAGGGCTGGCCCTGTTTGGAAAGGGTTCCTTATTCCCTTCAACGTCCCCCAATAACTCTCCCATTTTTTTGGGTGAAATGTCTAGGGGCCAAAATACATCATGAATCATCACGTACAGGGCGAGGGGTTACCAATTGCAGGTGCATTACCATTACAGATGATGATACCAATAATATTAAAAAACATTAAAATTCAAACAAAGTAATTTATTAACTAGGAGTCCTATTACGGCGATTTGGGATTACGTAACACCGGAGCTTATATATTACTGGTTTACCTTTTAATACCACTATGGTAAGATCCCACGTGACGGTGTTAAAATATGCGCCGGAAATTCAAATTAATAAACTATTGGAATAAAAAAAGAATGGTTGAATTGTTTTATTTATTGAAGGAAATATTAATAAACATTATAATGAGCAGGTAGATTTCTGAAATATAATTTTATTATTTATTATTAATTTTATATATTAATTTATCAATTTGAATTTCCCGCGCAATTTGCACTCATTTCTGTAAAACAATTACATAAACCCCGATGTTACATTAATCCTAAATCGCCATAATAGGGCTTCTGAGGAATAGCATGAAAAAAGCTGCGTTTTTCTCGAAATCAGCGTGACACAGGGACGCACTCAGACATTTTTCTCGGGGGAGGGGGGCGGTTTCATGCTATTTGGGTATCTACCAATTTCGATTTGTAGTATCATAGTAGTTCACTGGTTTTTCTCGGGGGGCTGGCCCTGGCTTGACAGTACTTGTATACACTTCTAACCCGAAATAATAATAATTTCTTTATTATACTAAGCTCCCCCATCGCCGGCCGCCTTACCAAGTTGAATCCAGCGGACCAGAGCAGGTTCAAAGATGCAGATAACTTGGTCGTGTGCACAGTACCGGTAGGGAAACATGGTAGGACTTGTCCTGGTCACCTCCGAACCAATCGTGTGACTTCACTGTGTTTCCCAAGTGGTTCGGAATCCACTATAATCAGGAGGACCACTGTCCTATGGGCAGGCGTAGGACAGTAAAGTCGGGGTCGCTCAATGGGCCCAAATATGAGGCCTAAGTCGTTATTAACCTGACGAACACTACTACTACTAAGCTCCCCCAGCGGAGTTAGGGCCTTCGGGACCTTTCTTACACTCAACTTGTGGGCTAGCTAATTAGTGTTACTTATAAATTATTAAAAAAACTCAAATTAAAATAATACAGTTATACATGTATATACAATTATAACACTAAAGTGCAGAGGGACATTTACACATCCATTCACACCAAGGGCGGATCCAGCCGAAAATTTAGGTCACAAGTTTTTTGTAAGTGTAAAAGGTAATTTTTGTTGTTGTTGAAAAGTTGAGTTTTAATCATTTTCTTTTACAAGGTATCTTAAAAATTTACTATGAATTTACTCATTTAGGGGGGGATCGTCATTGTTTCACACATGAATAGCAAAACAATATCAGATCTTGGCGAGTTTAGTTTATTAGCCTAATTAGATGCTCCCAATAGCGAACTTTGAAGAGCTTTGAAAATTGAACCCATTCAATTGCACTTGCGCCACGTCCTAAAGTATGATGAAGGATGGTGCAATGTGTTTCAAGTTTAATCAGCAGTCGGTACCAACAGCACCATGCAAGCTATAACATTAATTTGTCTCAAGTGTCAGCGTCTGAAGCAGCGTGCTGTGAGTAACCGAATTTCCGAGGACGGAAGACGGAGCTATAGCTCGTGGGACATGGTAAAAAAAGGCGAGATTCTTTTTTGAACTTGTCAAGTTCTTTATTAATGTCATTTATTATTTGGAAGGAGCCTTCGATTCCTCTCCAACCGTTTTTATAGGGACGGGAAAAAAAGCATCTCGTATACAAGAGCTTGTTTCGAGTCAGCCAGCTCGCATATTCTTACTATATTTATGCATTTATTATGTCAATTTTCGGTTCCAGATTTTTTCAGGTATACTAGTAGAAATAAATAAAAAGTTGTTCATTTTGGCATGTGGACGCCGATGGCAGTGATATGTCTCTGGATGGCTTGGCCTACTTTGAACCTGCTGACGCCCTCTGGCAATGAGAGCCTAGTTGGTAGCAATGTACAGGGGCGGATAGGTGAGGCCAGGCTCGGAGGGACCAAAGGTCGTAAATATATAAAATATATAATATATATATTATATATAATATATAATATATTCATATTGACACAATCAACCTCGTCTTGTTCCTTAGGGTAAGTCTTATATTCATATTGTATATCGTGTTAAGTTAGTATTAAATGTTCAATGGTACCTCAGACTCACCCTGACCTCTCAGTCTGGGGCATCATACGATACAGGTGAATTTTGCAATTGAAAGGGAATCTGGCATAAGGCGGCTATTCCACCGGCAAATTTGCTTCACATGTGATGCTGCGAATTTTGTCATTGACGTTTGTTTTGTTTTAAGGAGACTATTATGTAGATACTTAACTTATCTAAGTTATAATATTATTAATGATGTCTGCTACCATATTATAACTTAATTTATAATAGGTAAGTCAAGTATCTACATAATAGTCTCCTTAAAACAAAACAAACGTCAATGGCAAAATTCGCAGCTTCACAAGTGAAGCAAATAATGGAATAGCCGCCTAAAATTATAATTTTACCTATAGGTTACATTCCAAAGAAAACCTTTAATAAATCACACTAGCCAAACAAAGTAACAAAATTAACAAAAAAAAAAAAAAAACAATAGCGAAACATTCACATTAATTTACAGCGCATTTTTAAATCAGCAGCCCTATTATGGCGATTTGGGATTATCGTAACACCTTGGTAGTGCGTTTATTCAATTGTTTTAAACAAATGAGTGCAAAATGTGCGGGAAATTCAAATTGATAAATTAATCCTCGGCTATATTTTTGGTGAGTTTTCAATTTTTCTCCCTTAGATGTAGACACATTAATAAAAATTGTTATTAAATGAAATGAATTGGATGAATGAATGAAAAACTACTTTATTGAAAAATAGGCAAATGGTGTATAATAAGACTATAGCCTATAGTCTTGTTTTCATGCTTACCCTAAAAACCAAAAATATTGCATTATTGTTAAGTGCAAAGTTAAATAGAGAAGAAATAAGAGAGGAAGAGTGGGGAAAAAAGAAGGATAAAATATATACGGGGGGGGGGGGGTCCATTGTCATCACCATTACAGGACCGTAGAGTCTCAAGCGTTATCTAAGATATATTGTTTAATTCTGTAATTTTGTTAATTTTGTTTCATTTATATTTCAAAATTCTACCTGTTCAGTATACAAGTAAAGTTTATTAGGCCTAGTATTTCCTTCAATTATAAAACAATGTAACCATTTTCTTGTATTCCAATCATTTATTAATTTGAATTTCTCGAGCATTTTAACACCGTCACGTGGCACCTTACTTATGAGGTATACAAAAATAAACCACGGTATTATATAAACCCGGGTGTTACGTTAATCCCAAATCGCCATAATAGGGCTTCAGAAACATTAAAATCCTATTTATTATTTTTTATTAAATTAAACTAACAAATAAATAAAGAACCGGTCCGAGTTTACTCGAACATGCTTTCCAATTTATCAATTAGTAGTTTTGGAGTTTTTTGAGAATAAACCCCCCCCCCCCCCAAATTGAGTTAGCCCAAAATAAAAAAAAAATGGTCCCGAGGTATGATTTTTGTAAACCTACGTGCCAAATTTCATCAAAATGGACTGAGTAGTTTGCCCGGAAATCGACGCACAGACAGACAGACAGACAGACATACAGACAGACATTTCTGCAAACTTACTGTAGTTCTCTACTTATACATGCAAGTAATCTTAATGCTGATGGCGAATTGATTGTTAGTTCAATGCAAAGACACCATATAAATACAAGACATCGTCTATCGCATAACATATATACTCAACCTGCATTGAAAACTATTTACGAGCATGCTCCAAATTTTATAGCTTGCAAATTATTTAATGCGTTACCAACTGGCCTCAAATCTATAAGAAATCCCAACAAGCAATACTATAAATTATTGAAAGAATACGTAGCGGGCTGTGATGACTTAACATTAAAAATGCTACTGTTCCAATAATTATATTGGGCTATATTTGCACTGCTAAGATGTTTAAATAGTATTTTAACCTATATGTACTTACTGTTGCTGTTATTTTAATTTGTTAATTTATATAGTATTCTTAAATTGTTCAACTCCATTTTGTATTTTTAAACTAACATTTCTTAAATATTTTATACTGGACCAGCATCTGTAAATATTTAATTTTATATTCTAAAATGTACATTTACATTGACTAAGGCTCAATCAGAGCCTTAATTATAATATTGATCGTTTTTGATATTTTTATTTTGACCGTAAGTAATTGTAATTGTTCTCTAATAAGCCTTTAAAATTTAATGTATTCTTGAAACTACCCCAGTGATACAAGTCTCTTTGAGTACTTAGTACTGGGGTAGACTTTGTAAGCTGCACAAGAAAAACTGTAATATACTATTTACTTACTTACTTACTTTACATACAGACAGAGCGACAGACAGACATTTCGTAAAAAACCACTTTTTTGTGTTCCTGGGACCTCAAAACGTGTAAATCCGTTGAAATCTCGGAATCGAAAATTTCGACCATCACAAAGCTTTCCTTATACTACGTATATAAATTGGAAAGCAATATATAAGCTTATAATGTGTTGCCAACAGAAAAAGTCCAAATATGACATCACATACAATGCAAAACATAAAATAATACATTAAAGCAATGTCATATGTTACATACTGTATATATAGTAAGTTATACCGTATATCAAATAAAATAATAGCACTTATGGCGAGCAGCAATAGAAAACCATCGCGCCTGCCACCTATGTTTACATTTTAACCTTTTTGATGTCTCGTTGGTATCTATTCAATGATGTCAGCAGTCTGTCAGGGTGCGAGGTGACTCTTAAATGCACAGTTATAGTGACGGGGGGGGGGGGGTCGTGTGCAAGATAAAGAGTGGGGGGGGGGGGGCTGACCGTGCCTGACTGCACCGCTTTAATGAGGCCCCACATCGTCGCAGTCCAATTATTTCCCATACAAATCTCCTAGCAGAGCTGTTTGGACTTTTCAAAGTTTGCCTGCCAAAATAGAAGACACCTCTCTTAATCTCTCTCTAGTAAGACTTGGTGCGGATTCTAGAATTTTTCCCGTAAAGTACTCTTTAGATTTCTCTTTACGGGTCACTAACCTTCTCCATAGAGTTCTCTTTAACGTCCCTATAACAGTTATGGGACATAATAATGGACTTGACAAAAGAAGAACAAAATCGTCAAACATAAAAAAAAGAAAGTTTGAGTAAGAAACGTGCCATTCAAAGTAAAAAATTAAAATGTCGCTATTATAGCATAGACTATGCGCTATATATACATATATACGATGCATATACATATTATGTACATACGTACACATGTGTATACGTACACGTATTCGCTTTACATGGAAACACTTCGAAATAATTATATATATATGTGTTACGCCCTAGGCCTAACACAAGAGCATACGCTCTTCTCGGCCTAGGCTCAGGGCTGAGGACAGACGGCAAACCTCTGTTGTGTAAATGTTATATCTGTCGTCACGTATGTCCTTAGCCATAATGTATAAATCACGAACCTTGGGTTCGAAGAAGGAGAGAGTTTGGAGACTATGGATAGAGTAGTGAGAGTCGATAGAGTCTAGTGAGACAGAACTGATTCACCATGTGAGTTGATACACGGTGCAAGTAGGAGTAAGCTCCTATGGATGTATGTGTAAGTACGTTATCATGTAGCCCTTATGTAACTAAGTCCCCCCCCCCCAATTCATGATGTTGTCCCTTGTCCCTTAAGTGCTTAAGTTGTCCCTAAGTTATTATGTGGTATTAATGTTAAGTGTATTAATATAATATAAGGTATTTGGTACCATCCTATTAGCTTATATATAATTCCCCTCTCATAAGTCCACTCTGAATACTCTAATCTATAGAAGGTCCCAATTAGTGGTATTCGGAGTGTGACAATATGCTAAATATAATATAATTATTTTTTAATTAATTAATTAACTAATTAGTTTAATCAAACAAGTAAATGTTTGGTTTCCAACGCCTGCCTTCAGCATTTCTGCTTTAAGCAACTCTGTTGGAGGGGGGAGTGAGTCTGTTAATTTACTTGAGGCACCCTAAAAAAAGGAAAAGTTGGATACATTCATCATAAAATTATGTATATTGTATACATGTATTGGGTCAAGCTGGTAATTGATAGTATATAGTTTATCAAATCGGTCATTTGTTATAGTGAAGAATATCGGTAAACTATAATGCTATAGGGGGTATACCTACATTAAAATTATCGCTAAGTACCTACTTTAAAATATCAAGTTAGAGGTTTTATCTACATGCAATCAAGTAAGCAGCTTACGGTTAAGCTGGCTGCAAAAGCAGTAAGGTAACAAAAGTGGATGTCTCTGGTGATATTATATGATGTAGTTTCGCCCCCCCCCCTCTCCTTTAAACTGTGACTTCTAGAGGTGTGCCGTTCCTGTTTTTTTCAGGAGCTTACGTTACCAGTTACCAATAACGGTTCCTAATACTCGTTCTTTTAGGAACCAGTTCCTGACTTAGGCTCAATCCCAATACTGGTGACTGGTAATCGTGCCCTGTCCATACTCTGTAGGAACCAGTTTGCCAATGGTTAGCTTATGTAAAAATAGGTAAAGAAATATTATCATTAACACTAATTTGTTACTAATTTTCCGTGGAGTAAGAACTTGTTCAGTAACTGACAGGAAATCCCCATTTAGAATCGCGTTCCTCAAGTACCTGATATATTTGTATCCGGGAGCCATTGCAACTAGTTCCTAGCTCAAGACCCGCTCTTAGGAACGGCTCCAGTAAGAACGACCCTCTTCTAGTGACTTCGTAGTTCGGTGGCATAGTAGTAGCGTGCTTGTACTTGTGCGAGTCTCTACACACCTTGTGGTCGGTACCTATTAGGTTACTTGGTGAGGCAATTGAAGAGGTTAATCGAATAGATTCATCACCGGTAAATTACTTGTACGCGATTAACCTTTTTCTTAAACAATAAAATAAAAACAAAAACAAACTCACCCGATTACATCCTCTCAAAAACATGACACCTGGTTATTGAACTTAAGTGCAAATAATAGTATTTATAGTGAAATTTATTCCTAACATTACAAACAACCACGAAACTATATAGCTACACCATTATATACAATTGTACTACAATATATATAATATCGCCTTTGCTTGGTCTAAGGGAAGTAACACAAAAAATCGAAATGCTAGTACTTGGTACAAAAAGAAGAAGAAAAATAACAAAAATCTCTAGCCAATGATACAGAAAACTGAAAAATCTGAATTAAATTAAATGAGTTAGGCATTAATCCTCTTTCTCAAGAACAATTTCTCGACATGCTGGGCGGAATGGTATAGAAGTAACTCCGCTTCTTTCACTATTTATATGGCTACATCAGCCTGCTCCGAACGGAAGTAATTAGAATTCTTTCTGTGAGGCGCATCCAGCCGGCTCAAACTGAAATAAAACTTGTTTTTAACATTTACTCGAAACTGGAAATTTTGAGTTAGTTCACTTTGAATCAGTAAAGGCATTACATATTGTATGTATTGTGCTATGTCATACAATATATGCTATATAGTGACAGCGTAAACGTTATGCGAGAAAACTACTATCGAACTCTCGCAAAAGTTATTTTATTCTTATTTTTGGGGTATTTTTGTGGTAAGTTTCATGCCTAGTTATCTACAATCTTATTGTGCCCTAACAGCTGTAACATTGGACTTTTATCGCATACATTTTCAAATTCCCATTCTGAAAAACATAATACACACTAAATCTAGAAGAACAAAATGGAAAGAAAAGCCCACTGGTCTATTAAAATTGAGTGTGCTATTTGCAGAAAGCGAAGCGGGAAAGGGATAAGCGAAGAAACACAATAATCCAATTTGCGTTTGATGAAGAAAAATGAAAACTGCCGGACACGGAAATAGAGTAATGTAACGATGTGCTCTAACGACGCCACCATGTAAATCTACCTGAGAAAATTGTTTCTCTCAGTTAATGATAACAATAATGGGGTGTGTTTAATGATAATTCTTGGTGTCTTGGTGTTCCGCGTTCCAGCAACAATTTCCATCTGGAAAACCTTGTTCTTCCCTCTTGCACCTATCTCACTCTCTTTGCCCTCCCAAGGGAGGTGTTTGCTGAAAATTTTCCACCCTTGACGGATGGGGTGAATGGAAAGGGGGGTGCTCCCACAGGGAGAAAGATAAATGAGAAAAACACTGAAGGGTAGGTAGTTAGTTTTTTTTAAGTATTTCTATAGCTAATGTACTTCAGCAAAGAAAATTCTTTTCAGTAATAATATAGTTTGACGTACTTCCTAAGGGTAGGTTCATTTTGTGGATCTTTGGAGCCTTAAGTATGGTTTATGATTGAAAGTATCTGGCCTAAACCCGAAGAATAAATCTGTAGACGGGATATAGGGTTCCCCTTTAAAAGAGGCACTTGAGGAAGAGGTGTGATTTTGAAAATAAGGGTGGAAATCAAATCATAACTCATAGGCGTATGTATTTTATATTTTCTTCTTAAAAGACCAAAGAAATATCATACCTTCCCCCAAATTATCCGAAATAGTTATCAGAATGGCTATAAAGAAATTTGAATTATGAAATCCCCAAGTAGTGGAGTGCAATTAGACAAAAACCTCAGAATCCACGGACAGTCCATGAATATTTATAAAATTTTTAAAAATGTGTTGTTAGTGGTATATAGAAAAAATGTTTTTTTTTTAACTTTTTTCTATATACCACCTACAACACATTTTTAAACTTTTTATAAATATTCATGGACTGTCCCTGGATTCCGAGGTTTTGCCATTTTTTTGTATAATTGCACTCCACTAAAGCCATCAATACAGCTTCGCTAGACATAAATTACAAGTTTGTCTATAGTGCCTATATATATTATATTTATTTATTATATTTATATATCTTGTGTATGTATATACAGTCAGTATTGTTAAGGGCTCGGCGCTTTGCAACTCACTGGTTTGGAAAATCTTTTTTTTTTGTCCAACCGGGACTCGATTAAGGTCCGCGCCTGGGTTGTAAGCGATCATACTTGCTTACCATTGGAATATACTAGTATCTGTACCTGGTTAAGTCGTGCTTTCGCCTGTTTCATTGTGTCAATGGAAAGGCGGGGTTTCCACATACGTCAATCGTCAATGAAAAATGTTAAAATGACGTTTTAGCAGACATTAAAGACATACTAAAAATCCTGCTACCACGTCAATTTACGTCATTTTTACGTCATTTTCACATTTTTCATTGACGATTGACGTATGAGGTAACCCCGCCTAAGCTTATCTCAGCTTGTCCATTATCGATTGTAGCCGGTGTAGGTTGACATTGAAGACGTATACCAGTTTGCCAATGGCCAAAAATGCATACAGAAACAATACAATGTGTCCAAAATCTATGGGGTCATTGGCATTGGACAAGGGACCTATGGGCTTCGATCTATGGGCTTCGATCTATAAAAAGTCCTTCTAAACAAATAATAGTAAAGGAGGCACCACTGCTAACTTAGCAAAAGAAAGGTGTAACCAGAGGAACGCCAAATTAAACCAGGAGGTAGACAATAAGGTTACAATAAGACAAAGCAAGGCCGTGCCCAGGGGGGTAGTCCAAGGGGTCCAGACCCCCCCCCCCCCCAGAAAGAAAAGAGCTTTACACTGGATAGAACGGACTTTCATGAATAAAAGCGTAATATAAACGTTTAAATTGGACCCCCCCCCCCAACAAAAACCTGGGCACGGCCTTGAGCTAATGCACAGGTTCCCAAACTGTGGTAAAGTAAAGTAAAGTAAATTATATTAAACCATTAAGAATACAAATTGTCAAAAAACACATTCCACACCACGTATATGTATATGCAATACATGTGCACGTGGGGGAACCAGGCCTTTGGATCACATCAAAATAAGTTATTTTACATACTTACTTGTATAGTAATTTAGTACTTATTAATTTTTTACTTAGGTATACCGATTTATTCATTTAATAGTGATTTAAGAAATGTTATTTCCGAATTATTGAGCCAGTTCTTTGTTGATGGTAAAAAATCTTTTTTTCTTAGTAAATCTGTAATATGAGTGGGGAGAGCATTTATAACTTTCGTTGACAAGAAAACAGGCGAGAAAGTCGTGCGGCTTTTGGTGATGTTTTGGAAATAACTAATGGTCCACAGACATATATCAGGCGGTCCATAAGTAAGAAATAAGAAAATAAAACAGCTGAGTGATTGGAAATTTGAAATAAAATACAGTAAGTTTTGGCACTGAACTACAAAATCCGCTCGATACCAGTTCTAAACATTTAGTCAAATATTAGCACGTAATCCTAGGCACAAGCTAATTAATTTTGGTCCTAAAATTTAACTATTTTCCTATCACAGCCATGGTGGTCCACGGAAAATCATAAAATAATCTAGTGGTCCACGGATAAAAATGTTTGGGAACCCCTGAGCTAAAGGATGCAGTATAGGCTATTAAACCCTAGTCTAGCCTAGTGATACACGATAACTTACAAATAGAATAAATGTATAGTACTCTATATTATCTAGAGGCAAATCGAAAGCCACAAATAATAACGTTAGAGACAATATCACAATTGAGAATCCCGTATTTTCATCTTGCGGTTCTGTTTTAGAAAGGCATATATACAGGCTCCCGTGGCACAGAAAACAACACAAAAGGAATAGGGGCAAGAAGTTATATACAGTATTCCTAATGATTTATATACTGTGTGTTCCGGGCATTACAATGCCACAGAGTGTTTATCGCCTGTGAAAATCCAAAGCACGCTATAATTTTATCATTTTCATTCAACTACGATATTAAATGACCAGTTTTTCATTACAATTGCAGGGGTGGACATTTTATGTGTATTATAATTATCCAAAGAAAAGTAATTAATTAGGGTTTAAATGTAATGAATGGCATGAGATAGTATAGGCCTATATATTTAACTACACCAGTATAAATTTATACAATACGATGCAGTCAGCTGGGTTCAATTTTTCTATGGCTGCCCTTTAGGTTATTGTCTGAGGAAATGTGGCGCGAAAACGGCCCGTAAACAAATAGTAGAGGATTTAGAATGCACTGTACTTGTCGGGCTTATGGTCCAGCGGTTAAATGACGCCCCGGGTAGGCGTAGATCGTGTGTTCAAATCTAGCCAAATCTATTTTATTCTATATCCTCTAAGTTCAATTGAGCATGTCCCGACGGGCTGACCCACACCGGTTCTTCCATTAGGAGGATATGCTACGTAGAAAATGAGCACACCAAAATTTGTTGTTTTTATGGACTTTTTATTTTTTATTTAATTAACAAAGCAAGTCATTAAAGATTTGGCTCATGGAAGTTGTAGAAGACTATTTTGTGCATCATATAATTGGGTATTTTTACTTTTCGGTTTTGTAGTTCTTCCAAAAATCCTAGAATACGCATAATTTTAGTCCGTTCTGGTATTTATGAAAGAACTAAGGTACCAAAATTTAATATTTCCTATTACATGATGCGTGAAGCGGTCTTCTACAACTTCCATGAGCCAAATTTTTAATGACCTGCTTTGTTAATTAAATAAAAAATAAAAAGTCAATAAAAACAACAAAATTTGGGGTGCTCATTTTCTACGTAGCATGTCCTCTTAGTAGTACGATTTTGGGGTGACCCGGGGGTGGCCAATAAATACGCATCAGCACCCTCGTAAAGCTTTTGCGGCATCAACTTTGCCAGCCAGTTGTTTGATTGCATCGGGAAACTGAGACGTGGTTTTGGCAAAGCTCGGGTGGTTTATGGACTCAGCAATCCTAACAAATTAGGCCTGTTTACCCAGGTTGGCCTCGGTCCAAAAACATCAATCAGCTGCCAAGCCTTGATTCAGTAACCCCAGCAGCCAGTTTACCCATTAGCTTAATTCGCATTGCTGAATCAGTGAGCGCGGAACAAGAAAACAGACCCAGCATTGCAATTTGTACAATAAATAAGGATGACTGCTGCTGAGGTATTTTTCAGAATCGCTAAGTCTCCAAATCGGGTATTTCAAAATCAAACGATTGGGAAACGAATAAACCGTAACATCAGCAATTTTGCCTTTTATAAGTTCCTAATAAAATTTTATTGCTTATATAAGGTATCGGACGTTGTTTTCTTAAATTCTGCACATCTCCTGGAATTTTATGTACACATATGCTACATACATTATACTAGTATATATGTATATGACTTCTCAAATTATTCAGTTAAATAATGAATGGGTTAATTGTAAGAGTAAAATTCGCTCATATGGAAAAGACAATTTTCTTTCTTTCTTAAATACTGTATAATATACTGTATTATGCTTCCTGCATTAATTACAATGCATCGGCAACATCGGCCTATGTGTTAGGCTTAGGATAGTTTGACATTAAAAAATGCAGCGCAGACATGACACAACGGGGAAAGACGAAAATGACTGTTAGGCGGTACGAAGTTCAGCGGGCCTGCTAGAGTATCATATGTACTATAGACAATGAAAAAGTGCTATAGGTAATTGGAGAAGCAGTGGCGGCGCTACGGGGGTGCCCGAGGGGGCCTGCCCCCCCCCCAACAGTTCCTCAGGCCCCCCCTTTTGAGATATTTTACATGTTGTTAAATTGCAGAATTATTGAACGGTATACCTACTCCCAATGAAAAATGTTTTGTTTTTTCATTGCCCCCCCCCCCCCAGATAGAAGTCATGCCCCCCTTGGCCCCACCGCCTTAAAATTTCTAGCGCCACCACTGTGGAGAAAGGAGACAGCTGCTACCTCATATAAAAAGTAGAAGAGCGAAATGGGTGGGGCATAAATTCTGGTACACGCCATCATTCAGGGCACAGTGGAAGGAAACAATAGAAGTGAGTGGCCGAAGTTGGAATTCATGGATTTACTGAAGGAGGACGCAGGAGCTCGAACGTACCAAGAGCTGAAGATGAGGGCGCAGGACCAAGAGAGCTGAAGTATGATATGCAGGAAGTTGCTGCCAACCAATCGTTGGAGTTGAGACCTCAGAAGGAAAAATAAGGAGCCAGCATAGAAATCGGCCTAATGTAAACAAAGGGCCCCTGTCATCTCGTGTGTCTACTAGTAATAAATATTTAGCGCGTCTTTTATGTATCTGCCTGGTTCCTCCTTCTTCCGAGGCCACATCTTAACGATTGGTTGGCAGCAACTCCTTACATATCATCCTCCTTTTTCTTCAGCTTTTGGTACATTTTTACTTCGGCGTCCTCTTTCAGTTGTTCCATGAATTCCTTCTTCAATAGCCTTACTTACCAAACTAATAAGAAAGATATGGGTGAATTTTGGGCTTTACAATAATTAACCCCTAACTAAACATAGGTACATGTTTTACAATATATAAAATAGCGTATACATATATATTATTATAATTATAACTGAATTAAAAAAATAAGTCAAAGTTCAAAAACTAAACCATTAAATTATCGCCCCAATTAAACTGGACCATTTACAGGATTTACATTTCAAGAGGAGATTTATTGCTTTTTAAAGAGTTTGAACATCGTTGGGAAAGTGTCTTGGACGGCACAGCCATAAACCAAAGCATAGCGGTGCCGTGCAGTATTTTTTTAGCGAGACTTTTACAACCCATGTTGGTAAAATGCACATATAAATTATTATAGTCTTCACAGAATCACAGACCAGTATTTTACCAAAGACGTTGATTTATTGCATAGGTTCAGGGGTGGGGAACATAGTAGAATCTGATGGAATGGAAAACTACAGTAAATACAGTAAATGGAGAAGTGGTACAGTCAATATACGACAGCCGATCTCAACAATTCAGATAAATTGAATTTTTTGACGTGATTGCGATTTATGACTCCAGGCTATTTAATTACAGAGTTGGAATATCGCACGTACCATAATGTACCTGAATGTTTTTGCTTTTTTTGCTGACTTTTAGCATATAACATATTGCTTTAGGAGGGGCCTGGACCTCCCGAAATTTTTGCAGCGTACACTAGAAAGAATGGAGTTTTAAATATATTGAGATTACCTCACCTCTGGTACGTCATATGGATCCCCCCCCCCAAAAAAAAAGTCCAGCTACAGCTACATTATTACACTGCTGTAGAACCTATAGATAAATATTTCCAAATAGGTGCCTTATTAGCTGTCGAGCCGTTTTCTTTTCAGGTAAATTAAGGTACCCCCCACGGCGGTTTGTAAGATTACAGGTAAGGAGTCCTGCACGACACTACAACGTATTTGTTAGGACATGTAGCGTAGTGGTACGGACTCTGACTTTCACCTGAAAGGTTGTTGGTTCGAGTTCCACACTGGCTACATTTTCTGGCCATGCTTCGGAGGGCATGTAAAGCAGGCGGTCCCGGGTCATTCTAGTTGAGTGTAAGAGAGGGCTTTATAGCCCTAACTCCGCTAGGTTGGCTTAGTAATAGAAACAATAAAAAGCCCTTATTTATTTTATTTTATTTATTGGGAAAAATTTTTGTCACCCAGTATTATTTATTACTATTATTATTTTTGCTTTCCTATGTACGCGTTAGACTTCAAAGTATCTTATCTTCTGAGTATTGTCTTATGGTCTCAGAGAGGAAGAAGCAAAATTCCCTAAGCTGTACCTCCTCGTGGTGAAGGTGGAACTGGGAAGCGCGTAGTGGCGACTAAACAGATGTGTGGCCGAGTTTGAGCTGGGATACATGAAAAACACTGTCTCTTTCTGTACAGGGCACACTTATGACCTGGGGTTGTGGAACTGGCCTCGAAGGCGGAGGAACTCAATGAAGAGTCAACGGCATTCGAAGAAGAAGGTAAATAAAAAATAATAATGTACAAGGTTGAGTTCCAACTATCAAAGGAGGAATTTTGGGTTATAGAAGGCATCTCGGAATTTTCAAATACAAACCGTTGTCAAGTTACACATCAAATAAAAGCTCTTTTTGAGACCTTGAACTTCGTAAGCCACTTATGAACCTAAACGTTCCAGTACAATCAGCATAATCTTAATAAAAATAAAAATTTTATGGGCTATTATTAATGAAATAATGATTTGTGCTGGACCTACCTTAAGACTTTTTTTTCATGAAGTGTTCGTGAACCTGACTTGAAATGATCCAGGCATCATAGGATATGCCAAATTTGTGTAAATATGACATGTTGCACATTAAATGAAAGCGCTTGAAATGGCGTTTAATATGACATATTAATTACGAATCTGCTCCTTAAAGCTCGGGATTAATTACGTTTGACCTTATCAATCCGGGAGCTCCATCTCCGGCCCTTTGAAAAAATGCAATATCATCAACTCCACCTTCGCTGTCAACTTCTTTTACCTCATCACAAAATTCTTCATAATAACTGAAATGTAGAATATCCTGGACAGGTGTTGTGAATTAACTTGTAGCCTGCTTATCCGGAGGTGTATTTTTAAGAGTAGTAGAAGGGTGCGGGAACTTTTGCGAGTGATGTAAAAAATAAAATTTCACAAGAAACATCGCACTAGTTATCTGTAAAGTAGCTGAGCTTCTGATTAATGCCTTATGGAAGCGCGTAATGGCGACTGAACAGATAGGGGACCGAGTTTGAGCCGGGATAAGCGAAAAACAGTCTAGAAAAGACTGTGCAGGGCACTCTATATATTAGATGAAGAATTTTCTATGACATATGACATTTAAACGACCACCTTTTCCAGTACAGTTAGCTATAGCTTATTGCTGACAATGGATGAAATGAATGGCAAACATAGCCGTACGAAAGTTGATTCAGCTCAATTATAGCTTGAAAACAATGTTAAACTATTCATCATAATTTGTAAAACAGGTCGAGTTGGTAACAATGACGTATGTGTGGTCGGAAATGGTCATTTACCAGCAGAATGGGACAAACTCACCCCTGCATAACTCAGCAATGCTCACGGAAAATTCGAGAGCCATGAATTGTTGTTTTCAAACATCAATATACTGAAACTCGTGCAGGGTAGAGGTTTCTGTATCCCATCCTATATTCCACTGGGCGGGTTTGCACCGAATATAAGGGCCCGTGTATATGAGTTTACAATACAATACAATATATATTTCCTTTAAATTACACAATACATGTAAAGTATAAGATAAAATCGTCAGAGTATCGTCAAAATCAGGTAGTTCTGTCATTGTCATTGTGCTAGTGCCTCAGTGACAGTGTAAAAAGCTTTCTCTAAGAGATGGTTTCTAAGCAATTTAGGGAAGTTAGAAGCATTTCTCGCCGCTCTCAGTTCAATCGGGAGTTTTCTAAGGAAGGCGAAACCTTGTAGTATAGGATCCAGTTGCTCACACTTGGCTGTGCGTGGCGCTGGCCTTACAAGGTCTCCCCGTTGCCTCGTGTTGTAGGTGTGAGTGTCCCCGTTTTGTTTAAATGTCCTCCACACCTCAGGCTGTAAGATATGTAAGATGTAAATATGTACAGACTTGGGGCTGTCATGATTTTTAATGATTTGTAGTGAGAGCGATAACTGTCACAGTTTGAAACTAACCTTCGCGAGTTGGGAGTCCGGAGAGTTGTACAAAACCGAGATGACTGGAGGAGTGTTGTCAAGCAGGCCAAAGCTCATCAAGGGCTATAGAACCAGAAGAAGAGAAGATATTATGGTAATTCCAATAGTAGGTATATGTGTATACTGTACACAGTTGTGTGGTAGCACCAGTAATAGTAGGTTCCTAAGGTTAGTATTATATAGTATTGTAATAGGGCGGGCATAGTTAGGCAAAACTCTCTAGGCTAGGCCTTTTGTCAGTAACGAAATCGAGATTATCACAACTTGTTGCACTTAATATTATAGTATTGTAGATACAGACATATATATATATATACGGAATATATTTATATTTATTTATTTAACTGATTAGTGACGCGAGTACTCTTTTTTGTAACACCGGTACCTCGTTACTGCCTCGTTACGGCAGTGCTGAGATCCTTACACATTTCCATTTATATATAACCGATAGATTTTGAAACTAATTACTGTTCTGGAAAGGTATTCAAGAGAGAAAGTTAATGAAAGCAAGCAAAAATGAAAAGTTATAAAAAAACTGATGCCCCGTTTTTTAATTAACTTCTGAGTCAATTATGTAACTTTTTCTTATTATTACAAATGGCTACAATGGATTGAGAGTCTATTGTACCTTGGAAAATGAACTAACTCTGCTACCGTACAATCTTTTTATAGGTGTTGAAAGACGTTGGCGCAAGTGCTATTAAAAGAGGCTAATTAAAATTAAAGGAAGGGTTGCTCAGAACTTTCATTCATACCTGAATATTATTGAATATTGGCAGCAGTAGATGACATCTGTCGCCATCTTATTTCTATAGTACAGTCCCCATCACTCTACCGGAATTTTGTTTTGTTTTTTTAATCGTACGTAATCGGTACGGCATTTCAATGACAGTCTAGACCTCTCTTGACTGCTGACTTGACTGCTAACTGATTACTCAATTGGGGATATTGAGATCAGCAACACGCCTGTCGGCCGCGTTTTACTCTTATTAATGAGTTTATTGTATATATTGCAGTATTATACGATGTATAGCACTGGCAATGGATCAAGTAAAAGAAGACGCAGGAGCAATATCATATCAAGAACTGAAGAGGAAGATCGAGGACCGAGTAAACTGGAGGGCGATATGCAGGGAGTTGCTGCCAACCAATCGCTAAGATTGTAACCTTAAGAGAAGAGAGCACTGGCATTAAACTAACTTAGGTTGAAGAGGTAACCTCCTCTTTATAACTAAAATTAGTAGAGGATTTAGCAGACACTTGACTTGTGGCTCAGCGGTTAAGACGACACCCCGGACAGGCGTAGATAGTGGGTTCAAATCTCGTCAAAGCCAGTTTTTTCTGAATCTTCTAATATTGCCCGTCTGTAACACCAATTTGTTGAACTCGATACGGACAAAAAACGGTTACCTATGGGTAAAGGTTAATGGCGATAGTGTAATATTATTTAACAAAGGGTTAGTTGGACTTACATTGCCTGTTATGTTAATAGTAATAAGAGGCAAGGGCCCCACATTCATCGAACAATTAGGGCGGAGCCCATTGTCAGGGGAGGGGGGCGATGTTTAGGGAGTGGGTGCTAATCCCGAAACGTAACCCCCCTCCCCTGATAATGTTGGGCCCATGCCTCTAATGACTATTAACACAACAGGCAATGTAAGTTCAACTAACCCTTTGGAAAACAAAAAAAAAACTGTTAGCGAGGACTGCCGGATTCCGGAGAAATAAGGAATTTGAAAAGAGTGACGCATAGTCTTAGTGCTGACAGTGACACTACATGTTAAATAAATAAATAAATATCGACTTTTTTTGTTCTATTACTAAGCCAACCTAGCGGAGTTAGGGCTATAAGCCCTCTCTTACACTCAACTAGGAAAGCCCGGGACCGCCTGCTTTACATGCCCTCCGAAGCATGGCCAGAAAATATAGCAAGTGTGGGACTCGAACCAACATCCTTTCGGGTGAATGATGGAGTCCGTTCCACTACTCTACATGTCCTGACATGTTATGTATCAGAATGTAGAGGCGTATTTCTTGCAATGGATGTGACAATTTTGATAGCTATAAATGAGAAGTTTCCTACGAAACTCGACTTTGTACAAAGAACGCCTAGAGTGGGGTTTCCTATTAATTGCTATTAATAAATAAACGCTGGACCCCCTCGAAAATGGAGAGCTCGATCCGCCCTTGGGCCCTGAATAACCGTTCACAATTATAAAAGTTTTCTATCCACTTATAATCGCTCGCAGCAGAGTCGCTTTATATATACAATATACAATGATCCCCTAACTGGCCCGAAGGATTTCGATTAAATTTTAGGAGTTTACGAGGCTAATAAATGGAAATATCATTTGCGATGGGGGGCAAAGTTTTAACTTTGAAATGCTCCATCAGGGACACCAGCATTTTGGAAACAACGGCCCAGTTTGCTAACCCCAAAGTTGTAAAATACAAGGTTATTATTTTAAATGTCCTTTTATGTCTTATAGGCTTACTTGTAGTGTCCCATGACTCGTATCTAGACCTTGGTTAAGTCATGCTTTCGCCTGTAGCAATGCGTCAATAGTAAGCTTGTCTCAGTTTGACCATTATTGCTAGTAGCCGAAGTGTAGGTTGGCAAGGAGGGCGTATAACAGTTTGCCAATTGCCAAAAATTAATACGGAGATAGATAGGGCTGATTAAATTTTCCAATTTATAGAAACTGTGATAGCCATAAAGGAAAGTCAACTGCATTTAAAATAAATATTATCGAGTGTGACAATTCTGATTGGTTGATGAATTGAATGTCCCCCCCCCCCCCTAACCAGGTGATTTTATCTGTACCTTTAGGTTTAGGCTCATAATTGGCCTACCAAAATTAAAGGTCTCAAATTGATTGAGCTTTCATTTGATGCGTAAATTACCATTATTTTACATTTGGGGTGGGGGCAATTTATATAACCCTGTAATTTAAATTACCTGACACTTCCCCCTTACGCCCTGCTCTCACTGCTATTTCTTTTAAATACTAAGTCAAAAAAATTGTACAGGTTAGCAGGGAAAAGTAATCCTTCGGGGCTAAAGCTCGCCTGAAATAATGACGATTTCTCATTACATTTCATTTCAAAAAAACGTGGGCAATCAGGGTTAAATATACTATCATATCGTAAATATTATTATGTAGAGAGTTCTACGATTTAGGGCTACGATCAATATTTAATGTGATTATTTATTTTGTGCATTTGTAACATAGACACAGTAAAACTATTGACTCGTCGTAAACATTTGGATTGAAGCCTCTTGACTTCGACTATTTCCGTAGCATAGGAGCAGATTGAGCCTTTTGCCATTTGATACCGTGGTAACATTTTATTTTTTATTAGATTACTTAAAGATTGTTTAGAACGGAAAACCATGGCAGGTAACCAGCAATATTTTTATGCAGAACTTGGAGTACTTTTAATTTATATTTTAAACAATATTTTAAGCAAAGTTTTCCCTACTTTTAGATAAAAATAATTTTTTTTAATACAGATCTTTCAGTACTTTTAATTTAAATTTGAAACAATATATATAATACATGTAAATAATAAATATAATTATATATGAAACAAAAAGAAAACTATAAAGAAAACATATAATAAAACTATTAAATTTGAATTTCCCGCCAAAATGCACCTATGAGGGGGCGTGGTCGTGGCTTCAGTCCTCCAACACAGCCGAAATACGACATGGTGGCTCCATAGTTTTATTAGCTCCATGATTTGTAAGGCTTTCTTTCCTCCAGTTGTCAACTAAGTAAAAATTGGAGGGGTAAAGCCAATTTCTTCTTCATTAAAATGCCTTACCTATCGAAAATTGGGGATTATCATGGCCATTAGGGTCTTGCAGAAAGGGAATTCGTGCTCTTACCAAACCACTGCCTCCGGTTTTTCAAACAGGACGTTCTTTTTCTGGCAGGAGCCGTCTGTCTTCCTATCTTCCCTTGGATTATTACATGCATAAGGCGATACTTCGCGTTCCTCATCACATGGTCAAAGTATGTTAGGGTCCGTTTCTTAGCCGTCAGCAGCAATCTGGCTTCTGTATCCATTCGACTCAGGCCCGCAGCATTAGGGACACGATCTATCCAGGATATGCCTGTATTAGTCTGTATATTATTGCTTTCCAATTTATAGCCTACGTAGGAAAGCTTTGTGACGGTCGAAATTTTCGATTCCGAGCTTTCAACGCATTTACACGTTTCAAGGTCCCAGGAACCCAAAAAAGTGGTTTTTACGAAATGTCTGTCTGTCTGTCGTTCTGTCTGTCTGTCGTTTTGTTTGTCTGTGCGTCGATTTCCGGGCAAACTACTCGGTCGATTTTGATGAAATTCGGCATGTAGGTTCACAAAAATCATACCTCGGGACCATTTTTTTATTTGGGGCTAACTCAATTTGGGGGGGTTTTATTTTCCCAAAAACAGCTCCAAAGATTTCTTTTAAATTCACATATATTGTAGTTGTTATTAATGTTGATAAAATGCGGGGGGTCGCTTGCCCCTCGATAGTTTGCTTCTGGGGGTAAAAAAATAAAAATAACTAAATTTTAATGAAAAATGACTAAGAAATAATTTTTCTGCGAAACCTTTCTATCGGTGATTTCTACCTTCAGGCATGTTTTAGGTGTTAAATTGAGTAACAAAATCGGACAGGTTGCTTTTCCAGAAAATTATTTGGTTTTGTACCAAAGAATGTTTTTTTGAAAAAATGATAGAAAATTCACGCTCAAACGCATTGCGTGCCCTGCCAGCATTGCTGTGTGTTAATGTGTTGGTCTGACCTATCTAGAATTTTCCTCACCTCCAGTGACGTCAGGTGGACAACCCCCCCCCCCCCCCGAGATATCGGAAATTTAACCATAGGAAAATTATTTACCATGAAATTACTCATTTTCTCTATCTACTAATTTTGATAAATTGGAAAGCATGTTCGTGTAAACTCGGACCGGTTCTTTCAAATGCACTGATTCTGCTCTCCATAAGCTTGTTTCAAAGTCCATCCCTCTATAACATATTGAACAATTGGGAACACATAACATTTCACCATTTACAATCGAAGGTACAACCGCAGATTCTGACCTCGAAGTACGTTCTAAATTTTAATGAAGACATTGCGAGCTTGTTCAATGCCGCTGCGAATTTCCTGACTCACCTCCCACTCACTGTTTACAATGAATTACCGGTATTGTTTACATTGCACTACAGGCGCACCACCCTGAACAATATTCAGATTTATTAAATGCCTTATGAGTTGAGTGTAAAAATAAAATATTTAATTAAATATCGATCGTAGAGTCAAAAATATCAAGACAAACAAAAAAGACATTTTTTTGAACATTCTGATATAAAATACAGATGCACCTCTTTCTGACACAGATTGGCCAAACTTAATGACTTTGATTTGGACAAAAACGATCACTGTGGTGGTTTCGAGGAATGTAAAGAACTGTGACTAATTTGTATCAGCGATGGTCACGTGTCATGCATCGAAATGTAAAGGAGCATTTCTGCTAGTCTAATGAGTATTTTTCACGCCACTACGATCGATAATAAAAATCGACTTGTTTTTACAACAACAAAAAAACGTGTAGTTGGAGTACTCCAGTTTGCCCTTAACGTCTTTACCCGACTTGCGTAATTGTACAAAACAGCCTGGATTGTTTTGTAGGTAGGGCCAAGAGATAGTAAATCAGTGGGGGGGGGGGGCAGCTCACACCGATCTCGCTGCGGTTTTGCAGCAGGCCACAACCATTATTTTGTTTTGCTAAGTGCAATAATTTTACATCCCCAGGCTTTGTAGCACACAGGTTTTGTTGTTTTATATACATTCTCAGCAGCACAATAGCTGACTGCGGTGGTTAATTTATTTTATCAGATCCTGGCGCCAGCAGAAGGCGTAAGCTCGGCAGTAGACCTAGCCCTCGGTATTTGTTATAACTTTATTACTATTTTGATCGATAGCTATTCTGCTAATTAGGAAGGAGTTAAATGTAAAAAAAATGAAGTTCACAAAATATTTTGGAGCTGTGGCGTTTTTTTCAGCCTTCAAATGGGGATGTGTCGTAATTCAACACTGGTATTGCTTGTTTAAAAAAAACTGGAAGCGTCTGAGTTGTGGTAATACAGAAGAATTTTACAAATTCCATAGACCACATAACCAACGAAGAAGTGTTCCATAGAATAAACGAAAAGTGAGCTATTATGGCCACCATATCAACAAGGAGAGGCAAATGGATGGGTATATTCTGAGACACGAAGGGGCCTCCTCAAGAACATCATTGAGGGTATGGTTGAAGGCACCAACTCAACCGGAACGCCGAGGAAGGAGTACCTAGAGGTTGTCACGAAGGCTTTAGGGTGCGACACCTCCAAAGGACTAAAAAGGACCGCGCAAAACAGACAAGAGTGGAGAAAAAACTTCAACATTCGCTGCAAACCAATCCCTAGATTGCAACTCAAGAAAAAATTGCTTGTAGCCTTGTTTCTACAAATGCAACTTCTTGAAGAATTGAGGGAGATTGGTTTAGATGTCAACACTTCGCTCCGTTAAAGCTGAGATCAAGGCCGTAGTCAAGGGGGGGAGGTCCAGGGGGGGTCCAGGGGGGTCCAGGGGGTTTGTTTGGACCCCTCCTGAAATATTTGCAGCGTACACTAGATAGAATGGAGTTTTAAATTGAGGCTACCTTACCTCCGGTGACGTCAGATGGACCCCTCTGGCTACGGCCACGGTCTTGAACTCTCTAATATTATTATATCTACTATCTTCTATGTAAACTGGCATACATCATCTAATTTCCCCTAGGATTTGAATTGATCTGAAACCCTATGCAGGCAATTTAGGGGGAGCTACAACACGAGAGTATACTGGGGCCCCAGAAATTAAAATAGACTACCGTGCTTGAACAAAAGAACCGGTCCGAGTTTACTCGAACATGCTTTCCAATTTATCAACATTAGTAGATAGAGAATAATAGTAATTTCATGGTAAATAATATTCCAGTGGTTAAATTTCCGATATATCGGGGGGGGGGGGGGGTGTCCACCTGACGTCACTGGAAGTGAGATAAATTCTAGATAGGTCAGACCAACACATTAATTACCTCACAGCAATAATGACAGGGCACGCAATGCATTTGAGCGCGAAATTTCTATAATTTTTTCAAAAAATAATTTTTTGTGCAAAACCAAATTTTTTTTTGAGATAGCAACCTATCCGGTTTCGTTACTCAATTTAACACCTAAAGCATGCCTGAAGGTAGAAATCATCGATAGAAAGGTTTCGCAGAAAAAATATTTTTTAGTCATTTTTCATTAAAATTTAGTTATTTTAATTTTATTACCCCCAGAAGCAAACTATCAAGGGGCAAGCGACCCCACATTTTGTCAACATTAATAACGACTACAATATATGAGAATTTAAGAGAAATCGTTGGAGCCGTTTTTGAGAAATAATGTTTTTAGACGTTTTTTTTGTGGCGTTTTTTGAAAATAAAACCCCCCCAAATTGAGTTAGCTCCAAATAAAAAAAAAATGATCTCAATGTATGATTTTAGTGAACCTACATGTCGAATTTCATCAAAATCGACCGAGTAGCTTGCCCGGAAATCGATGCACAGACAGACAGACAGACAGACAGACATTTCGTAAAAAACACTTTTTTTGGGTTCCTGGGATCTGAGAACGTGTAAATCCGTTGAAATCTCGGATTCGAAAATTTCGACCATCACAAAGCTTTCCTTATACTACGTATAAATTGGAAAGCAACAATAAAATTGTTATACTCCACGCCCTTCATTAGAGTAGGATCCTAAAAGGGAGCAGCCGTATATACATGTATGCATATACAGTATGTTTGTATATGAACACAATACATACATACATACTAGTATATACATATACTGTATATTGTAAAGGTAGGCTATATTTTTTCAAAATATTTATTGCGTGTACATGATCATACTGATCCATCACCGGATGAAATAAAATCCTAGGTGATATTTGATGCCATATGCATGTTTATTTCAATAGAAGAAAGTGCTGACCTCTAAACCAATCTCCCTCAATTCTTCAAGAAGTTATATAAATAAATATTGACATTTTTGTTCTATTAATAAGCCAGCCTATTGAAGTTAGGGCTGTAAAATGTAATAAGTGTGGGACTCGAACCAACAACCTTTCGGGTGAAATTCGGAGTCTGTACCACTACCTTACATGTCCTGCAGTTGCATTTGAAGGTACAAATAATACTAGTGTAGAATCACGACACGATCGCATGGCGTGTAGAGACTCGCACAAATTGTACAAGCACGCTACCACCATGCCACCGAAGCCCTAGATGGCCCTAGAAGAGACCATAGGGGCGGCAGAATCATAAATAGGCTACGGCCCTGGTGAAATCAAGAGCTCGTTATAAGCCGCGCCCTGAACAACAGTGGTTCCTGAAGGGTGTGGTCGCTGTCTGTATTGATCACAGCTGTAATAGGGGGCAACTTATAAATTAAATATACCCAGTTACTGTTTATAGCCTACGAACTAAGCCCCGAAGGTGGATGTAATGAATCAGCGGCAGGAATAACGATGGTATAAAACCTTTGTTTTTCGAAATTTATTTTGAAAACATTTCATGAACATTTTTAGAATTTAACACCGTTTTTGCGCACGAATGACAGGTTTTAAGAGCGATTAAAATAAATCTGAAACATAGGACGTGAAATCTGAAATAGGACGTTTGGCGTATTCCTGGGTTTCTAATAGAAGTGTATAGATCACAGGCGGATTCAGCTTTTTATTTAAAGGGGGTCTTGGCCGAAATTGGCGCCCTTTGCTGACAAAGTTAGACCAGTTTATGGTGTAATACTCTCCCCGTAAGGGGTAAGGCGCATCTAATATTGTATATAGTTCGCAACAGTTCGCTGCGAACATTGTTGTGTTTTTTTTTTTTTTTACATTAAAGGCGATTATTATTATTATTATTATTATAGTTACTAAGCGTATATCCTTGCTTCCTATACTTATGGTATGTCCGGATATATGTGTGACACTCACTATAGTTAGTACATCCTATTGTATGATTACTGATTACCTAAAATCAGTCTCTGCCTAGTAACGTTTGTGTATAAAACGATTATTATACAACATTTGGTACGGATCCTCTGATTTGTTAATTAGTCTTCTTGGAGAACTCCTTGCCCATCCGTAGTGCGCCCTTCACACCCCATTACAATGGTTCCGAAACTAAGAGACGCCACTGAATGCAATTCAATGAGTTGGCCCATACTGTATACATGAGTTTGAAAAACAATAGCAGTACTGACACATTCTGACACCTTTGTAAACAAAAGACGCAACTTTTAGCTTATATTCTCCATATAAAATACGCTTTGTTAATATTTTTGAACTGGTAGTTGCCCTAGTTATAATGATGGATTACCTCAACATGAGATGGGTACATTTCAACCAGATGAACCATGCTATATTGTAAATCCGGTAGTTTGGTAAACAATGCAGCATTGGAATTCAGTCATGTGAAATCCAGCCAGAAGCAACTCTATTGTGCTGCCGGAACAAGTTTACAATAGATTAAATGCTCCCCTTAAGCGAATCAGTCTATGAAAACACAGGGCGCAAGTGCAAGGTTATATTTCCTCCCTAAAAGTCACTATGGATGGACTATAGACACAGTTATTATTAACCACAACATATGGTTGATACAATTCAAAAAGTTGACCCATACTGTAACACTGTAACTAAGCTTATATTTTCCTAAAAGTCGTTTTAAGCATAGACTTCTTCTGGAATTTCAATCTATAGATTGGTTTGCAGCGAATATTTTTATCTCCCTCTCCTCACTGTCTTGTGCGGTCCTTTTTAGTACCAGACGCAGTTTTGTTGGGTTTGACATGGCATTCCTATTTTTCGTGCTTAGTTACCGATGGATTGATTGCCACAGTATAGATAGATACATTTCAACGAGATACACCATACTGTATAAAGTCGTTTCGTCAACAATACTGAATTGCGACTCACTCAGTCATGTGTGTGCAGCCAGCAGTAGAAACTCTATTGGGTTGTCGGAACAAGTTAGCAATATAATAATAATAATAATAATTGTTTCTTTATTGCACTAGGCTCCCCTAGCGGAGTTAGGGCCTTCGGGCCCTTTCTTACACTCAACTAGAGGGCTAGTTAATTAATGTTACAGAGCTGTGAATACAAAAATAGTTGCAATGTACAAAAAATGATAACACTCATTCACACACTCATTCACACATGGAGAGCGAAACCACATCATATATTGGCGAATCTAGTGTATTAGTCTAATTAGATGCTCCCGATAGCGAACTTTGAAAATTGGAAGAGAGGGAGATTCTTTTATGTGGGTGGGGAGGGAGTTCCATAGGAGAACTGACGAGACGAGGAAGGAGACATGAAAGGTTTGGGTTAAATGAGTAGGTATAACGAGAAGATCGTCCCTTCGAGTGTTGTAGTGTCGGTTTGACAGAGGCTGAAAAAAGGACCGAAAGTATGAAGGAGCAAAGCCATTGAGGATTTTATATATTAAAGTTCCTTGATGCAGCTTTCTTCAGCTTTAAGCCAAGGAATACTAACATAAAATGGGGTGACCCTGTCTCTGTAGGGGGTATTGCAACAAAAGCGACTACAGCAGTTTTGTGCACGTTGCAGTCTTGCTTGCAGGTCAACGGAAAGATTAGTAAGGAGGCTATCACAGTAGTCGAAATGTGGAAATACAAGTGACTGAACTAGCCGAATTTTGAGTCTTTTGGGTAGAAAGTTTTTGAGTGAGCGTAGTGAATGCAGGCTGAAAAAGGCTTTTCTACAGATACTGGATACTTGTTCGTGCCACGAAAGGGTGGATAATACTATGAAATGATATGGGAACCAGTGTATGTAAACACAAGACGAAACTGTAAGCTTATATTTTATATTTTATAAGTTATATATGCATAGACCAGATAGATGCCGTTAATATCGCGACTGGGTATGGTCAGGACATGTAGTGTAGTGGTACGGACTCTGACTTTCACCCGAAAGTTTGTTGGTTCGAGTCCCACACTGGCTACATTTTCTGGCCATGCATCGGAGGGCATGTAAAGCAGGCGGTCCCGGGTCATCGTAGTTGAGTGTAAGAGAGGGCTTTATAGCCCTAACTCCGCTAGGTTGGCTTAGTAATAGAAACAATAAAAAGTCCTTATTTATTTTATTTATTTATTTAGGTATTGATGGATTACCAGTGGAACAGTAGTGTCAGGGCTGACCGGCAGGCGGGCAGGTGGGGGATAGCGAAAAGGTCTAGCTGCCAATATTGACGAGTAAGCAGTCCCCGACAAAGGAGCGGCATAATCGGAGGGTGTGGAGGCTAGTCTAGTGGCGTAGAAAAAGCCACTGTAGCCCGAGGATGACTATGCGACGGGGCGAATAGTTGCCGCCACTAAATAAGCAAACACTGCCAGAGCACTCTTTTGTCCTGGGTTGGGCCCCGAAGGCGGAGGAACTCAATGAAGAGTCAACGGCATAAGGATGCAGAAGGCAACAGGAAACAACTGCATTACAATTCCCCAGTACATTCATCATAGCTATAAGTACATTCGATACTTGTTTCCACATGGGGAGTCCGATGTGTTGTTTCTACTTGTACGTGGCTACAATTGCCATGATCGCCAATCTTCAATGAATGAGGTATTTAAAGAAAGAAGAAGTGTTATATAAATTCAATGCACAATGTACGTGTATTATACTGGCCGCCGTTCCAAGTTGAATCCAGCGGACCAGAGCAGGTTCAAAGCTGCAGGTAACTTGGTCGTGTGCACAGTGCCGGTAGGGAAACATGTTAGGACTTGTCCTGGTCACCTCCAAACTAATTGTGTGACTTCACTGTGTTTCCCAAGTGGTTCGGAATCCACTATAATCAGGAGGTCCACTGTCCTATGGGCTGGCATAGGACAGTCAAGTCGGGGTCGCTCTATGGGCCCAAATATGAGGCCTAAGTCGTTATTAACCCGACGAACACTACTACTACTACTACTACGTGTATTATAGTAAATTACAGCATGATGATTTATGCTGTATACAGTAGTTTGGTAAACAATACAGCATTGGAATTCAGCCATGTGTACTGTAGCCAACAGCAGGTCTATTGTACCGCCCGGAAGAAGTTGCATCGCCATAAAATGCCCCCCCCCCCCCCGCCCGCTCTAAACAGTTTTGCAAAATTGCTGAGTCCAGTAGCATTGTGTGACTGAGCTCATGCGAACTATATAAACCCCGGTCCCCACTGATTGAAATAATATATACAGAATATGCAATAAATTTGTACAGGTGGCAAGGGGGGGGGGATGTTATTGATGGCAGTATTAAAAGCCATCAATAAATTGATGACAGTTAAAATCAATTCGGTTTTATTAATTTGCGTAACCGTAACCCGTAACAGTAAACCAAAACGGATAGTCGGTGTTTTTAAAGAAAATCGTTTTTTATTAGTTGTTTTGGAGTTGGGGTGTGAACCCCCCCCCCCCCCCCCGCAATTGAGTTAATCCAAATCAAAAAATAAACCGTTCCGAGATAGGATTTGTGTAAACCTACATTCTGAATTTCAATAAAAAAATCCAGTTGTTCACAAATCTACGGACAGACAAACTAACCGACAGACATTTCGTAGAAGGCTTTTTTTTTAGGTACAAAATCTGCCGAAATCTCGAAATGGAGAATTTCGATCATCACAATAACATTCCTTACACTACGCATAAATAGGAAAAAAGGAACAAGATACAGTATATCTTATCTCTTATGTTGTATCGAGTGAGATAGGTAAGGGTAGGGGCAGCTATATTAACATGTCTTGAAGAAATGTTCCTCTACATTTCGATGCGTAGTAAGTGACTGTCTCTGACACCGAATGGCCAGTTATCCAACCCGTCCCATCAGACCCGTACTACCCGCTTTTACCCGTTACCCGTGTCACGACTGCGGCCTATCGATCTTAGGGTGAGCTACACATAATAAGTCTACATGAAGATCGACATTTCTTCTAAAGAATATTACCTAATTAGTTGTTTTTTTTCCAACACCTACTTTCAGAATTTCCACTTAAAACATAACTATCAGCCTGGCGGAAGTAGGGAGACTGCGGCAGCCTAAGGGTAGACTCCTTCCCCTCAGGGAGAAGGGGAGTTGACTGACAGGGTGGACCTCCTGATTATAGTGGATTTCGAACCACTTGGGGAACAAAGTAAAGTTACACGATCAATTCGGAGGTGACACTCACTTAAGACTGACAGGGACTGCAGTTTCAACACGTTATCATGTCCCACCATGTTCCCCCTATAGGTATAATTTTCACAACCGTAAAGACTCGCCCTCACTGGTTGCCTCTTAATAGCCTATAACCCCCGAATTTCTTTTGTAAAAATAACCATCAAAAATAAAAAACAGTGAGGGGACTATTTTGGGGTGCCAGACAGATGGTAGACCGTGACTGTCCAGATTTAGCAGCAGTTTTTTTGTCCCCCCACCTATGGAGAGGGCTCCCAGTCGAATTTGGATAAATCGTTGACTGCTCACGAGTCATTGTTCAAAGCGCTGACAGCTACAACCAGCTATTTTTACACACAACAAGACATTCCACATCTATCGAGCAACAAATATCTGATTCCCCGGCAATACGGATCTGTAGAATGTGACCTCACCAGAGATCAGCAACTGACGCTACATAGGAATTTCGCTTCTATGCCTTATTATTGGTTTTAGCTGAATTTTAGCTTGAAACTGATCAGGTTTGTGGCTCTTGCTGGAGTCTTAGGCTCTTGTAACCCGGTTCGCCTGCTTAGTAGTAGTATAGTAATGTCCTGAAGGACTTTTATTGAACCCAGGCCAACTTATAGTGGCCCATAGATCCCTTGTACAATGCCAACGACCCCATGGATTTCAGACATTATTTGTATAGTTTCCGTATGAATTTTGGACCATTGGCCAACTGGTTCACGTCTTCGGTGTCAACCTACACTGGCTACAAGTGATAATGGACAAGCTGAGACAAGATTATCATTGAAGCATTGAAACAGGCGAAAGCATGACTTAACCAAGTACAGATACGAGTCCCTCTAGTTACACCTGCCCTTAGTTCAGGTGCTGCTGTAGTAGCCATGGCAGATCCACGGGGGGGGGGGACCCCCCCCCCAAAAAGAGTAAACTCATAGTAGTAATATGGTTTGACACAGTCCCAGGCCACGGTGTGGGCCCATAGGACTCCAGTGGACCTCCTGATTATAGTGGATTCCGAACCACTTGGGAAACACAGTCAAGTCACACGATTAGTTCGGAGGTGACAAGGACAAGTCCTACCATGTTTCCCTACCGGCACTGTGCACACGACCAATTTATCTGCAGCTTTGAACCTGCTCTGGTCCGCTGGATTCAACTTGGTATGACGGCCGGCTCCGAGTAAACTCATAAGATGCCAAATAAAAAATGAATAAAACTCAACTTTAAAAAAAAAAAAAAAAAAAAAAAAAAAAAAAACATTTTAACTTTCAAACAACTTGTGACCCCCCGCCCCTAAATTTTCCGCTGAATCCGCCCTTGTTTAGTAGCCCCTGGCCTAAGCTCTGTTATTGGTCCATGAGAGAGTTTCTCCTGTGACTTCGCGGAAATGGTACATGACAAATAAGAATTAAATTATAAATAACCTAGTATTAGGCCTATATATAGTAAAATGCCCCGCCCGTCCCCCCTCCACACCAACTAATACTGATTTGTGTAATCTGTACTTGTGGGAAGTAGGTGTCCACCACCGAAACAGCTGTCATAATTTAAAAAGAACCAGTCCGAGTTTACTCGAACATGCTTTCCAATTTATCGATTATTAGAGAGAGAAAATGATTAATTTCATGGTAAATAATTTTCCTATGGACGTATATTCAGTATATATAGTCAGGTCAGACCAGCACATTACCACACAGCAATAATGCCAGGACACGCAATGCATTTGAGCGTGAATTTGTTTTCAATTTTTTGCCCAAAACCCAATAGTTTTTTGGAAAAGCAAACTCTCCGGTTTCGTTACGCAATTGAACACTTAAAACATGCCTGAAGTTAGAAATCATCGATAAAAAGGTTTCGCAGAAAAATTATTTTTTAGTCATTTTTCATTAATATTAAGTTATTTTTATTTTTTTACCCCCAGAAGCAAACTATCAAGAGGCAAGCGACCCTCCGCATTTTATTAACATTAACAACGACTATTTTTTTTTTTTTGAGAGTAAACACCCCCCCCCCCCCAAATTGAGTTAACCCAAAATAAAATAAAATGGTCCCGGGGTATGATTTTTATAAACCTATATGCCAAATTTCATCCAAATCCACCGAGTAGTTTTCCCGGAAATCAATGAACAGACAGACAGAGCGACAGACAGACAGACAGAGCTACAGACAGACATTTCGTAAAAACCACTTTTTTGGGTTCCTGGGACCTCAAAACGTGTAAATCCGTTGAAATCTCAGAATCGAAAATTTTGACCATCACAAAGCTTTCCTTATACTACGTATCAATTGAAAAGCAAAAATATTTTGTGGAATTAAGTACTATATTATTTACAATTTTATTTTCACTTGGCCTCTTGTTGCTCCAGCACTGCAATAAAATCAAATCAAATCAATTGTATTCCATTCTTCAACATAATACATGTTTACATAAATAGTATCACTAAATACAAAAGAAAATAAATTAAATTAAACTTTAACTTATGCGACGGCTGTTTGGGTCAGACAAACAAACGGATTTAGTGAATAAAGAAACTATATAGCTAGCATCTCCTCTATCCGCATTATGAATTGGGACTTGGGGTTTCAGTACTGAATAATAGTAAATCATCAATATATCCAATTCAGAGCGGAACTTTCTTTAACTTGCGTCGACAGCACCTATTGTACCTTCGAAAACTCTGCAGTTGGAAAAGTTAGGCAAAGTTAGCAAAACTGGCTACAAAAGGTTATTCCGGGCAACAAATATCTCATTTCCCAGCGCTGCGGATTTGTAAAATGCGACCTCACAGCGCGAGATCAGCAACTGACACTCTATCGGAATTTTGCTGCTGACACGTTTGATGCCTTCTAAAACCACGCCGTAGGCATACAGATTGCCTGTGTTTGATAGGGAACAACTAGGAAAGCTGGCTATGAACATTTCAAATAATGTAGACGAATATCCCACACTATACCATTACGCTTTGTTCAACGGTTGCTCAGCAGCCCAATTATGGCGATATTGGATTATTATAATACCGAGGTTTATTTTTTAATACCGCATTAGTAAGGTGTCACGTGACGGTTTTAAAATATGCGCGGGAAATTCAAATTAATAAATTATTGAATTGCAAGAGAATGGTTGCATTGTTTCGTTAAAGAAAATACTAATAAACATTAAAATGTACAGGTACCATTTTGAAAGATAATAACAAGTTTTATTAATGTGTCAACATCTAACGCAAATAAAATTGAAAACTCACCATTAAATACAGCCAAGGATTAATTTGAATATCCCGCGCATTTCGCACACATTTGTTTAAAACAATTGAATAAGCCCCGGCTTTATATTAATCCCAAATCGCCGAAATAGAGCTGTTGCTTACCGTTTATGACCAGTATATTAAATCAGGTTCAGGCCGTGTGTTGAAATTTGTAGTGTAATTAATTTTACATTATAATAAACCATTAAAATCACAAGAATGACCTGTCATGTTTATATGCTGAGTCAGAGCGGAAGCAATAATAAATAAATAAATATAAATGGAATATTTAGTTAAATTTTGACAATTTGCATGACTTCAGTGGAATCGCAACAAAATACACAGTTTCGGGCTGAATGCCGGGAGGTATTTATTTATAGCCCTACAACCACCTATGGGTACATTTCATAATTTTTCAGTACATGAACGAATGATCAGTGAAAATTTTATACGGCCTACATATATTGTACCTATATAACATCGAGTAAAAAATCTCTAAAAAGAAGGAAAAATACGTTAACAACCTGTACCTGGGAGAGTCTCTACTAACACACCACGCGATCGGACACGTTTCGTAACTCAATACAAGTACAATTAAGTTTCATAGTGACACTGAAAAAAATATTTCTTACACACGCTGTGTAAGCCGGGACTTGTTTGGATATTACCCAATAAAGTAAAGATTACCCAAATTTGTTTTAAACTAAGAGTAGCAATTGGTTTCCATCAACAAAATGATATGTGTAAAGTCATTAGTGTAAGCATTACACAATGATAGGGTTCTACCAACCTATTTTGTGTAGGGTGACTATTTACACGAAACTAGTGTTAACGCAGGCCAAAAATTGGGTCAGTATTACTCGGTGTTCAGTGTACTTTCTAGCCGTGGGTATTGAGTAAATATCACACGAATAAAAGGGGCTGAAAATACAACGCTGCTATGTACCTTTTACAAAAATTGCGTTGGTGGCTGAAGTTGGGTAAAATCTAAACTATTTGGTTAATATGAGCACTAGAGAATGGTGTAAATGTTAGTCTACAGTTTGTGTTAAAGTTGCAATGACTACTTGTGTTGTCATAGCCGCACCACTTGTGTTCCATACACGCGAATGCATATTTTTTTTTAGTCTACACAACCCTTAGGTGAAATCTACACGAACCTGTGATATACAGTATATCTGTACATGGCCGTCCCCAGAGGGGTGGTCCATGGGGTCCGGACCCCCCCCCCCCCGAAATAAATTCTTGTATGTAAACCTGTATGGGTTGAAAAATTTATCCATTAATTCATTAATAAATTACGTTAAAAAAATTTGGACCCCTCCTGAAATCAAAACCTGGACACGGCCTTGCATCTGTACTATTTATCCAGCGATATTTGTTCACTGCCAATCAAAGAATTGTCAGTTCGAGTCCCACACTTTCCTACATTATTGCCATATGCCTATTACCCTATTATATTAGTAGGTATCATGCCAATGATCATAGTCTAGGTATTGAGGAGAAGTCTCTACTTGCCAAGTTTATCAAAATCGGTTCATAATTACGTATTTTAAAGTGTTGTCAAAAACTGAGATAGGCAAAGGTGTACACGTAGGAATTTAGACTCATGGCCCGTCCCGTATTAAACCTCATCAGTAGCCTAATACCCATGCCACTTGACCGCTGTGGCCAAAGTAGCTAATAATGAACAGTAAATTTACCATTTGTAGAGTTATAGGAGCTCATTTTGAAAGTCAACAGACTAGTCCTTTGATTTTCTTCTGAAAGACATAGGACCTAGGCTATGAAGCATGCAATATGTTACAATCACCTCTCAATATTGAACTTCTTACTAAATCGTGATTGAAATTTTCTTTTAACATTGTCTATGACTTCTATTGCTTTCATTGGTATGTCTACTATCAACTGATAACAATTTAATTTGAATTTATACGTTAATCCTAAATGTTTACTTAACAAATTTGAATTCTGGCGGGAACGCTCTACACGGAGATGTGTAAAATGTATACATTACATAAAATTGATTGGAAGTTACACACATTTGTTTAAACATAAGCCCATCATTTGCAGAAATCACACGAAATCGAGTAAATTCTACACTACTTCTCAGTGTACAATTGAGACTACATTTTATGACAATTTAGTGCATAAATGCATAAATTTTCCATGAAGTCGAACGACGGTCTCGCTCGTAATAGATCTACTGTATGTAGAATTTTCAAATTCTACATATCTAAAACATCCAAACGCGGCCATGTCAGCGGCCTACTCCTATTTCAATCTTATATTTTAGACCCCCTCCCCTCATTCCCCTAGTAACACAGTCTTGTAGCTTTGCCATGTAATTATAATAATATGTGGCGTATCACTGAGGAACCCCCCCCCCCCCCAACTACCCCCATAATATCTGGGATATTGATATACATATTATTGTATATGATAACATTTAATAATAGCTCGATGAAACGCAACAAACTACTGTTATTTGGCGAAAAACCGTTGAAATCTGAATACAAGTTGTGTAATGCTAACACAACTTGGATAGAATCCACGCGAGGGTCGTGTAAAATTTACAGCGGGGTGACACCTGCAAACCTGAAATACCGTTATACCCGCGATGCCTGAGCCCTGATGCTTCCCTCCTCCCAGTCATTGAATGTCTATTAGCAAGTGCGGTAGCCGGTTGTCAAACTGTTGGACTTTATTTTCCTTCAGGTGATTTTAGTTTCAGCGCAATTCAGTCAATGTTCGAAAAAATGGAGGGAGTAGTGCGATTAGATGGCGAGAAGTCAGGTTCGTTTGCCATGAAAAGAGGGGTAAAACAAGGGGACAGTTTAAGCCCACTATTATTCTTGATTTTTATGGATGAAGTAATGAAGACGTGCAAGGCAAGAACTGATCGATCGTTGGTCGGTTTGTGGCGACTTAGGCACGCGTACGTGTAAGCCCTTGCCTATGACGTAGTCCTAATAGCAGACTCTCCAGCAAAACTACAATTATCTGGGTACAGCAGTGAACCAGACAGGCAAACACCAGACCGAAACCGAGTCCAAAAGACAACAGCAAGGAGAACTCGAACGGAAGACAAAGACCAGAGTCCAACAAATCATCTTGGAGCCGATTCTCCTCTATGGGAGCGAAAGCTGGACACCTACAACAAGTGACCTAAGTAAAATAAACGGGACTCAGATGAAGTGTCTAAGACGGATTGCTGGTCGAACAAGATGGGAACGAATCCGAAATGACCGCATCAGGCAAGACCTGCAAGTGGATTCCATAGAGAGAAGAAAGGAGAACAAGCAGTTGCAATGGTTCGGCCACGTTTAAAGGATGGACGAGAACAGGACCACCTGGAGATTGGCGGAAGCAAGGCCACAAGGAAGAAGAACCATCGGCAGACCGAGGACAACTCTCGAGGAAAGGATTGAACAACTCGCCGGAGCAAGATGGAAAACAATTGCCGAGCTCAAGGCGTTAACGTTCGACAGGGGGAATTCAGGAAATGGCACTAGGGGGGGGGGAGAAGAAGGAGAAGTGTTTTTAAAATGGCCTCTTCAAATTTAATGTAAAGTGAAAGTTTGTTAAGTTTAAAGTTCAAAATGGATATATTTAGTTCTCCAAATTTCGTGTCAGCATTGTTCTCTGATGGCGAAGACATGACAGAAGAAATGCTAAGAGTTGAACGACAACAAGAAATCCCTTTTGATAATTACGGTAAAATGTAATGCTTAGTTTTGTTCATTATATGTTATATGCCAATATATAAACTTGTATTCTTATTTGATTTGTCTCAATCCTACTTTTATTTTGTATCAACTGTCGAATATTATTCCTGATACATCGAATGGTTGACGTCACTTTCATATTTTCCTGACGTGCAGCTAATGTTTGTGAGTGTAGAACTTTTACCTACATGATATGTTCGAGACATGCGAATGTCACTAAATTAGGCCGTTGTTGTTGTTATGTATGTATTTTGTTGTGTTTGTTCACAGTGTGAAGAATTTACCGATGAAACTGAGTGGGATAGTGAAAGAAACCTGCGGTTTGGGTGTTACTTGCCTTACTTAAAAAAAAACTCCCTATTCGTGACTGCCAAATGAAATGGAAATAACTTTGAAAAAAAATCGCGAATAATCAGTTTTTTAATGAGAAGATGGACCGTAGGACCTTTGCCTTGGTGGCGTTCAGTTGTTAGCTTTTTATAAATTATTCAGAATATGTAATTAACGTTAGACCCGCTAAATTTATTTGAGGCTCTAACGTTAATTACAAATGCTGAATAATTTATAAAAAGCTAACAACTGAACGTCACCATGGTAACGGCCCTACGGTACATCTCTTGAGTAAGCTAGGTGCAACCCTAACCGAGGGTACAAGTAACACCCAACGCCTTCTGTAAATTCTACACAACGTGTGTTCAAATCCAACCCAATGCATATATATTGCTGTGTTACAACCACACAATAAGGTCGGCTAGATTTTACCCAAGTAGTTGAGTAGCATGAACCCAAACAGGTAGCCTAAACTAGATAGTACTCAAATAGTTGGGTAGAAGATACACATGTCGTATGTTTCAATCTACATAAGAGTTGTGTAAAATAAACACAGATAATTTAGTAAGCATTACTCAATCACATTTACACAACTAGTGTAATTTTTACCAAACTTGAATGGGTAATATCTATCCCAATTATTGTAACAATTACTCTACGTATTTAACACAACTCATTTAGTAGGATTTACACCCTATTCGTGCCGTCCAAAAGTTACACGAAATTTCGTGTTGCAGTAAACCCTGTCGGGTTATATTTACAATAAAATTTTTTGAGTGGAGGCGACTGAAGAGGTCAAACAATTACTTTATTGATTTGTGTGTGTGTTTAGATTAACTTAAAAGAAAAGAAAAGTGGTTCGCCTGTTTTTTAGAGAACAGTATCAGACGCATCCTTAATACGCTTTTGTGGGGAAGTTTGCATTTAAGTACAGAACTTCCCCCGGCTGTTTGGCAGAGGTACAAAAAAAGGTTCAATAAATCCAGTTTTCCGTGATCTGGATTGATTGCAGTTTATCACGATATATCTGGGAGAACCTGGCCCACCAACGATAATGGGGCATCTTTAATGGGGGCCGAGGTCGAGCCAGGGATTAGCGAAAAAAACGGTGCAGGCCACTCTTTGGTCCTAAGGTAGGGAAACTGGCCTTGAAGGGGGAGGAACTCAATGAAAAGTCAACGGAATAAGGATGCAGAAGACAACGGGGAAACCACTGCATTACAATTCCCTAGTATAGTCATCATGACTACAATTCGCGACTTTGGTGGCAAAGTGGTAGCGTGCTTGTACTTGTGCGAGTCTCAACACACCTAGCGATCGGAGACGTGTCGTAACTCGAGACAAATACCTATTAGGTTACTTAGTGAGGCGATTGATCAGGTAAATCGAATACTTTCATTAAATTGTTTGTATGCTATTCACCTTTTATGTATGAGTAAGAAAGAAAGAAAGAAAGAAAGAAAGAAAGAAAGAAAGAAAGAAATTGATGGCCAATCTTGGGTAGAAGAGGAAGAGGCATTGCCTGTCTTGTTCCTTTTCTATTTAAATTTTAAGCATTAATTTATCAATAATACAATTTTTTTTGTTTTTTTAGGGTTAGCATGAAAACAAGACTTTATAGCCTTATTGTTTGCCTTTTGTTTCTTTTTCTGTTTCAATTTCAATTAGAAGGAGACGAAGAAGGACAGTGAGAAATTTGTCCTTTTGGGTCGAGTCTCGAAACCTCGATCTTTCGTTTCATAATCCTATTCTCTACCAACTGGAATATTCATCGAGCTCTGAGCCACAAGAGGGAAATCCATATTATTGCTTGTAAATAACACTGTACGGGGAAATTCCCCAACCCCATCCTTGCACCCCCCCCCCCTCAGAAAAACTCACATTACAGAAACAACATCCATCCATCTACCCTCAGCAATCCCATTTATTGCTCATCCCTTCAAACAATATATTATTGGCGACCACATATATTTTTATACCGCCCCGTTGGAGAATAGTTTCCAAGGCATTGAGGCCTTTATGGTAGATATTGCTCTTTGGATGATGCGAACTTGGTTTATATTGCTGACAGGAACAATAGAGACGACTAAACCGAGAGAAAATAATTCAACATTTGAAACTTGAATGATGTTTTTGATGCAGGCCTGCCTGACTATATGAGCTGTACTTGGGGGGAGAAATGACAATTTTACCGAAGGGTAACTTTGTATTTTTTATTTTTTTAGGATTTTAGAAACAGCCAAGGTCAGGGTTTATCCGTTTATGTTGTTAGACAATCATAGTTTCTAGCCCTGCATCATCCAGAAACCTACCAAGTACCATAGAGACCGGAGGCTGTGAGCAGTCCACCAAGCTGTCCATACTGTCATTGGTGCAAAGATGCCGCCTTATCACTACATCATAATATCACAATATCACCATATCACATGTCGGTCACTACCAGAAAGGGTTCAGGTACAAAAAGGGTGCGTTAAACAAGGGAAAACATAGAAATCCCATTTAGCAGGTACCATGCCTGGACTGAAGACCATGAAATCAAATAGGGCAAAGTAAGGATCATTCTTAGGGAGACAGGTTTCAAGCAGAGGAAGCTAGCAGAAGCCACCGTCATGACATACAGATGCTATAAGCCAGCCCAGCATGACATTAGACACGATATGGTTGCCATTAGTAAGGGAAAAAGTGAAGTTCAAGTAACTAGTATAGTCTGGCGAGGGCCCTGGTCGATTGTTTAGAGAGCTTACAGTTCAATCGGGGGAACGGTAGTTTGAATCCTCTAGGGGATCGGATTTACTCAATAATGCAGACTAGAATACAAAAGGAATGAGTCAATCGTCCAGAAACCATCAGTTCTTATCCAAACCATCAAAGCTTTAAGCACTTAAGGACTAGTCTGATGATGGGAGTAGCCCCCACTCCCGAAAGTTCACCCCCTTCCCCCAGGAGTATTATTTTGGGTTTACTAACTCTAGTTATTATTACAAGTTTTATTTTAATACATTAATATTTGGTTCATTAGGTTCTCACAGGTTAATCGCTCGATGGTGTTAGTGTTCCAGTTTTGTATGGGTTGAAACCCTTTTAACAATTTTACTTGCGTAAACAGTCCGGTGAAAAAAAGGCGCTAATTCGTATTTAAAAAAAGATGAGATTTTTTCATTATTCGCACTTCCGCCCTCTTCTAATGAACCATTTAAATATAATATGTAAAAAGTGGGGTATAACTACCATTTCACGACATGATTTAGTTTGTTTTAAACGCGAGTTAACGCCTTCTTCCACTGGACTTTTCAAGTATTTATTTAGTTGTAAGCCCATCCACCACTTGGCTCAGAGAGGCTGGGGGCAATAAGAAGACAATATACCAACAGGGATTCAGCCTTTTAGTTTTTTTTTTTAAAGGAAGGATATAAAATTAAGCTAAAGAGAACAAAAGAAAGACAGTAAAGAACGGTAAAATGCTGCAAGACTTGTCCAGGGCAATTGGAATTTGTTTCTTTGCGAGTTATTTTATATCTGCTTTTCTGTCGAATATGATTAAAATTTGTTTATAAACTTAGTTATCTCGCTTCTCTGTTTCCGAACTTTTACATTAATTTGTTTTCTTAGACGTGCCAGGGCTATAGCTTTAAATTATATTTATGTATCTTTTAAAGCACGTAATTCTAAATGTTTGGTAAACAAAGAATGGCTGCGTTAATTTCACGTAATTAATTAATGCCTCCTTCCACAGTTCTATAGAAGAACAAAGATGAAAGATATGAAACTGGCCAGATGAATAATTCACTAAAAACAAAAGCTTTGGTAGTAAATATACATTTTCTCACCCTGCGGGTTTATTATGAAAATTAATAATAACTTAACCAGGAATTAAAAATGTAAACAAGTGATTTTAAAATGGAAAATGCAATTCAAAATGCTTTCTTCACATTTTTAAACCTCAGAATAAGTTAATATTAAACGATATAGACTAGTTGTAATATTATATACAGTAGTAGAAGCAGTAGTGGTAGTATAGCACTGAAATAACATATCCCAATAATGTTCAGTGAGAGCAAATCGAAGTAGCCTACTCCCCCCCCCCCCTCCTATGCGTTGTTGTTGTTGTAGTAGTACAAAGTTGATTTTCACAGGAAATAGCGACCGTTGAGCCTTAAAAAATATCCTGTTTATTTTGATTAAATGTTGATTTTGGCCACAGTTCAGGAACTCTGTCCTCGGGAGTACCAGGCCAATCGTTTTTGTACAAACCAAACTCAATAATCAGTGTACGAAAAAGGTATAAATGCTCAGAAAAAAGTCTACTGTTTGTCCTACAGCCCTATTACGGTGATTTGGGATTAATATGTAACACCGGGGTTATATAATACCGGAGTTTATTTTTTAATACTGCATTTGCAAGGTGTCTCGTGACGGTGCTCAAATATGCGCGGGAAATTCAAACCAATAAATTATTGGAATGCAAGAGAATTGTTGCATTGTTTTATAATTGAAGGAAATACTAATACGCATTAAAATGTACAGGTTGGAATTTTGAAATATAATAAGAATTTTAATTATTAATGTGTCTACATCTAAGGGAGAAAAAGATTGAAAACTCACCAAAAATATAGCTGAGGATTCACTAATCAATTTGAGTTTCCCGCGTATTTTGCACTCATTTGTTTGAAACAATCCCGGTGTTACGTCAATCCCAAATCACCATAAAAGGTCGTTGATATTTTTGACAACTCTAAAACTCATATTTCATGAGATTTTTACAATTATAAGATGTCTCCTTCCCATACAGGTTTTTTAGAATAGTGCGGTAACAGTGTTTGATAAGAGGCGATTCCTTGGAGCCCTGGTCACTTTTTCATTGGATATCGACACTTCTTCCTTCAATACAATAAAATTACAAAGGCTTGTACGGCCGGAGTTACGTGTGACCAAGGAGTATAAACAGGGTTGGTGCTGTGCCTCCGAGATACAATCTTACAAGTCTACGCAGTTACACTGAAGATGTCGACCGCAGATGCTGGCGAAACGTTTAGAATTACGCTTTCAAAACGACCACAGCCTATCATCTTGGATTCTACAGCTTTGTCACTTCGTCCTATATCGACACAACCTGTCTGCATATGCTTATCAAAATAATAATTTTATATTCCTTTTTGGCGAGTATACTGTCTAATTTCTTGAGTTGCTTATGCGGTAGCAAATCCGTCGAGTAATTAGCCATTTTTTTAGAAAGCTTTTTTTATGAGACCATTTTCATATTTTTGCGGCTGCGGAACGGGAATTAATTAATTAAGTCAGAAATACACGGTAAGGGTTTATGGCAATGATGTAATACTATATAAAAAAGGGTTAGATGGACTTACATTGCCCGTTGTGTTATTATTCATTAGAGGCATGGACCTCATAGTAATCAAACAACGAGAGCGGAGCCCATATTCAGGGGAAGGGGCGACGTTTCGGGAGTGGGTGCCACTCCCATCATCAGGCTTAGTCCTGAGAGGGCAATGTTAAGTCCAACTAACCCTTTTTTTAAAAATAAATACCTGAAATAATCCAGTTGGTAGTAAACGTGACTATGAAATAGTCCAAGGTTCGCAACTTGGCATAGAAAGAAAAAATTTCAGGTCCACTTAGCCTAATACAATGCCATCATTTGCAGGGGAAAAGCGCGGCTGCCGGCCATGTTGCTGACCATAAGATTATAAAGAGAGTAAGTAGTTGTCAGGGTTCCAGTTCTCATTGGGTTGTCACGCCATGGCATTTTTTAAATTCTATATTTACAAAATATGTTGAAATCTATCCTTTTTTTTAAAATTATTTATCTAACGATGGAGAAAAATACAATTATAAAAGTTCAAACCCGAAAGGTTTGTCTGAACACATGTTCATCGCTCATGAAAAATAAATATTAACTAATATTAATATTCAACTTAATTTTTAAATATAACTAATAATGTAATTATTGACATGCTTTTTAGAAATTTGATTACTTGGTTACATACCTACAGTGTAACAGAATAATATATCAATTTATTTATTTGTATTTAACATTTTATAAAAACGGGGTTCATTGCAACTCTACCACGTCTTGGGCTGTACAGCTATCCAAAATCCGGAGGATGATTGAAGTGCCTTGGGATAATGAAATGAAAAATGAGTTCTAATTCCGCGAGCTTCGGCTTACACAACAGCGGCCAACTAATTTGTCCACCAGATTCAGAGGGGATATTTTCTGTAGTTTTCAGCGCGTTTGTTCAGCAATCTGATGCAGTTATCTCTCTTGTGTTTAACTTATGTAAAAGGGAGCCATTTTCTACTGTGAGAATCGCAGGTTATAGTCTTACACAAGAAGTTATCATATTTAACAACAATTGGTTGCGGAGTATCTATTAACTTCGTTGAAAGCGTCCTCGTAGAGAAGATGTGGAGACTTGTTCACTTTGAACTGTATTTTGTCTTGTAGGGATTGTAAGTACATGATTCATTCAGTCATACATGACTCATTGACTCATTCATTAATTGCTAAGGCCATCTGATGTCAGGTTCGCCAACTACACCTTCTGACTGCGGTGGGGAACCAAATGTTAAGGGTGTTCTGGTGGAATGCATGCCCCTCTCCCCATATCACCGGCAGCCACCCCAGACGACGGCGATTGACAAGTTAGGAGACACAGAGGCGCAAGTGATGGATGTGCTTGCATTTCTGTGCCTTCTTCTGAGGTCACAATCTCAACGATTGGTTGGCAGCCATTCCCTTCACATCAACCTCTAGCTCAGTCGGTCCTGCGCCGTTCTCTTCAGCTCATGATACGTTCGAGCTCCTGCGTCCTCCTACAGTTTATTCATGAATTCCTTCTTCGGCCGTCATCTTTTCTTGGTTCCTTCCACTGCGCCCTGTACCAGATTTTCGTATTTTGATAAATGGCCTACCCATTTCACTCTTCTACTTTTTAAATGAGGCAGCAACATGCAATTACAGAAATCAACTGCAGTAATTGTGAAAATATCAGCTTCGTTTATAGCTTAACTGAAGTATTTTCACGGTCCGTCTCCTGGTACTGGTATAAATGTACATAAATACAACTTTTTATTTCTGACAGTTTGTAATTTTTGATTGAGACACGTGTACAGAAGAGGAGCGCATTGCACGCAAAGGGGGGGGGGGAGAGAAAATTAAGCGATTTACATGCAAGCGGTGACAGCTAAATGTGCCTTCGTCCTCCTCAAAATGCCAGGTCGCTCAACCTATTCACACGCGTGACAGCGCAACACACAATTCCTGTAAACCTCATGCAATTCAATCGTAAGCAGGTTCAATCACTAGTAACTGTGGTCGATCGGTATTAGTCACGGCCACATAAATGTCGTTGTACATCATGTGGCCGTCACAAACATCAATCGGCGACATGATTTACATCAAAATTCAGTACTCAAGTACTCTAGTTCCCAATTTTTAGTAAAACACTTATTTAATTTTGTTCAATGCCTAAAGAGTCCGACGGAGAAAGGAGAACCTAAATCAGGGGTCGGGCTCCGGAGTCAACCATAGCTCCGAAGTACTTGTGGTGTGGCTCCGCTCTGCTGCTATAGATGCCTACTCTTCCACAGAAAAAAAGTAGAAATATGAAAAAATTAGGTAGCCTACTTCTAATACGTATCGCACTAGCTTACTATAGGACTCACTAGGCCCTAGTAGTGCACACGTAGGTTTTGCGCTTTAAAATGTTAAAATGTTTATTATGCATGGCTCCCAGAAGGTTTGTGAGTCGCTGGAACCGTGAAAATTGGCTCCATGTAAAAAAAAATTCCTGTCCCCTAACCTAGATGATGTCATAAAGAACCTGGGATATCTACCTTGTACTAAAAAGTACCGCACAAGACAATAGTGGAGAAGGAAACAATCGCTGCAAACCAATCGATAGATTGAAACTCCAGAGAAAGAATAGCAGAAACTGTACCAATATTTCCAAACGTTTCGTAAACAATAATTGATGACTATCGAATTAGCCCACATTCTACTGAGTCCTTAACATCAAGCAGCCATACCGTCTCGGTACTATCTGACCAGCAATAAAAAGAGCTGAAGCTGTTTTATATTGTATTTAAGACAGGATTTCAGTATTTTATAGTGTTGCACACGGTCATCACGTCCTGTGAATAGCTGGACGTGTCTGGGAATTACGACACGTCCCACCCCCACCCCTGCCCTGTGAAGAATTTCCGTACATTGTTGACAAGAGGGATATATTAATAAGCTTAAATTTCTTCACAACAAAACAGCCACGTGACACGGCAACCCCTTGCTAGCCGAGGACTGTTAGAGGATCCTACCTCCAGCTTTGTCAGACCCCGTTTTTCCCCTGCCTGAAGGTAGGGTACGTATCCGCTATCTTGGGTTAAGTGGAAACAAGTATGATAGTTAGATTAGTTAATAAGGGTGTTCTCAATGCTGGTGTTATCGAGTTATCCCAATTGAAGTGTGTTATATCAAGTTAACACTCGTGGAACAAGATAACCAAGCTAACCAGCGTATTGTTGGAAGGCATTTCAGAACTGGTTAAACCGTGTTATTTAGATAGCGCTGCGATCGACAGTGTGGCAGAAAAATAACATCTTGGTTAAAAAAACCTGAGGCAGTGGTTTGGCAAGAGATCCAAATTACTATGATGATCGCCAATCTTCGCTAGAGGAGGCATAGTTCTTCTTCTTAAGGTTACAATCTTAGCGATTGGTTGGCAGCAACTCCCTGCGTATCGTCCTCCAGTTTACTCGGTCCTCGATCTTCCTCTTCAGTTCTTGATATGATATTGCTCCTGCGTCTTCTTTTACTTGATCCATGAATTCCTTCTTCGGCCGTCCTCTTCGGTTATTTCCCTCTACTGTGCCCTGGATAATAGTGTGTACCAGATTTTCGTGCCTTAGCAAATGCCCTATCCATTTCGCTCTCCTGATTCGTATTTGGGCTACTAACTGTCTATCTTCCCCGATAGCGTCTAGCACTCATTCATTTGTCACATGGTCCCTCCAGCTGATCCGTAGCATCCTTCTGTAACACCACAATTCGAAAGCTTCGAGTTTCTTTAGTTCCTTATCTGCTATAGTCCAGGTTTCACAGCCGTACAATAAAACACTCAGTAGTATAGAAAGGGGGTTTCTGGCGCTTACCCCACCCCCCGTCGAGCTACCCCATCTACCCCACCCCCCGTCATGCTACCCCTCGTGGGTGGTCTGAGTTTCTGGCGCTTACCCCACCCCCCGTCGAGCTACCCCATCTACCCCACCCCCCGTCATGCTACCCCTCGTGGGTGGTCTGAGGTTCTGGCGCTTATCCCCCCCCCCGTCGAGACCCGTGGGTGGTCTTTCTATGGCACCATGATCGTTTTTTTTTTTTTTTTATAATTACTAATTTGTGAGATAGTTATATATTTTTTTTTTTTTTTTTTTTTTTTTTTTTTTTTTTTTTTTTATGGTGTAATTGAATTAAAACATTTCTTTCTTCTTCTTCTTTCTTCTTCGTGGGTGGTCTTTCTATGGCACTATGATTGTTTTTTTTTTATAACCCAGGTAAACATAAGCTAAATATAGACACCCGTAGTATTTAAAAACCTTAAAATAAATTAATATAAATTTTTTTTTATCAGCTATATTTACATCGATGAACACGCTTGAGCTAATGCATAATGTTTAGTACACTACATTGAGTAAACATAAGCTAAATATAGACACCCATAGTATTTAAAGACCGTAAAATAAATTAATATAAGTTTTTTCTTAATTATTTATTATCAGCTAAATTTACATCGATGACCACGCTTGAGCTAATGCATAATGTTAAGTACACTACAATAAGTAAACATAAGCTAAATATAGACACCCATAGTATTTAAAGACCGTAAAATAAATTAATATAAGTTTTTTTCTTAATTATTTATTATCAGATAAATTTACATCGGTGAACACGATTGTGCTAATTAATAATGTTAAGTACACTACATTAAGTAAACATAAGCTAAATATAGACACCCATAGTATTTGAAGACCGTTAAATAAATTAATATAAGTTTTTTTCTTATTAATTTTTATCAGCAATATTTACATCGATGAACACGCTTGAGCTAATGCATAATGTTTAGTACACTACATTGAGTAAACATAAGCTAGATATAGACACCCATAGTATTTAAAGACCGTTAAATAAATTAATATAAGTTTTTTTCTTATTAATTTTTATTAGCTAAATTTACATCGATGACCACGCTTGAGCTAATGCATAATGTTAAGTACACTACATTGAGTAAAGATAAGCTAAATATAGACACCCATAGTATTTAAAAACCTTAAAATAAGTTAATATAAGTTTTTTTCTTATTAATTTTTTTTTTTTATCAGCTACATTTACATCGATGAACACGCTTGAGCTAATGCATAATGTTTAGTACACTACATTGAGTAAAGATAAGCTAAATATAGACACCCATAGTATTTAAAAACCTTAAAATAAATTAATATAAGTTTTTTCTTATTAATTTTTTATCAGCTACATTTACATCGACGAACACGCTTGAGCTAATGGGAGACAGGGATAGATAGACCAGTGAGGGTGAGCGCCATTGAATAATGCACATATTAATTACCTAATTTGAAACAGTGGACTACCCACGAATGATAGACGGTAAGGGTGGGACTCGGCGTTGCACTCAGTATCTTAAAAGAAATGTATTAATCCCACAATAGGTGTTCAATATACCCACCAGCCATGTTTATAAAAATGAATTTTCAATAATCCCAACTAAGTCTCAGTTTCTCACAATGGGTGTGCAATATACCAGGCAGTCGTGTTTTCTATGTTAGATTTAGTTACATTGGGCTAGGACAGGTTAAGTTATAATATTAGGCTAGGTTAAATTTTTATATCAAGTTAGGGTAGGTTACATTGGATTAGGATAGGCCAGATTAGGTTACATTGGGTTAGGTTAGCTGTTTACCTAGATTAAATTCATCATTTTTTTAACAAAAATATTTTTATATCAAATAAATATGATGTTAAGTTAGGTTACATTGAATTAGGATAGGTTAGATTAGGTTACATTGGGTAAGGATAGGTTGAGTTAGCCACAAACAAGCTATTAATAAATCTACCCCTCGCTGACAGTCCATTGTAAGCTAAAGTGATTTTTGTTTTCGTAAATCTATCCAACACTTAGGTTGAAGCATGGTCATTATCACATTATAGATATGTCTTAGGTTTAAAAGTTTGTTTTAAGTGATTGTATGTAAAGACATTGTTTATGAGGGAAGATTTTACTGATCATAATAATAATTGCACAATTATGAGCGGAGGAGCACTATCTAACGAGGGGAACTTTGTATGCAAACATCTATAGCTCTAGATGGTGTTGTAAAATAATACAATTATAAAAACATAACCATACGTCATGATCCCGTTGTATATTTACATAATATGGAAGGTGAGGTTGATTCAATTACAACTGAAAACATAAAACTTTTTAAAGTGATTAAATGGTATAAAGGACAAGTCCCGTGCTGGGCAATTAATAAATCTATCCAACGCACAGGTTTAAGGGAAGTATTGATTTAGTAAACAGATAACCGTGTGCAGATTCAAACCTGTTGAGAATCACCAGGTGCACTCAGTACACCCATCACACCAGGGGGTCCATTGTAAGCTAAGTGAATTTTGTTTTTGCATCAGTTGCACCCGGCAATGATAAAAACTATACTGAAGCATGGTTTCTTGCTAAAAACGAACAACTTCTCCTCACTGATGACTCCACAATAAAATATCAACAAATAAGCAAACAACATTTACAATATTAAAAATGGTAGGGGGGGGGGGCCTTTAAAAGCAAAAGTGAACATTACAATTGCAAATACAAGTAAAGAAAAAATGTACGAATTAAGTAAAAAAAAAAAAAATTTAAACGTTAATAGAAAAACAATTGTGCAGGCAGATAACTGAAGTAATGTAGGCTAATAATAAAATATTGGTTGACAATCGACACTGAGAGAACATCCACTTTACAGTATGTATCCCAATTTTCATTAAGTCTAGTTGCTAAGTAGGGACGTGATGTTATTGGGGTTGGAAGAAATTAGGTATTTTATGTGTCTTGAAACTTGTTATGCTGACGGAGTCCTTTATGTTGTCCGGTAGGGAATTGTACAATGGAATAGACTTATACATAATATGCGAATGCATAAAGTGTTCCGTATTCGGTTTCAAAGTTTTTAGGTTGCGTCCGGTACCAAGTCTGGTATTAATTTTATGATGGACGAAATCACCTTGCCCAAGAATGGTTTTTGCCCTTTTTAAATCGAAAAAGTAGAAGTTGTTTTGCACATAGCAATGGCAATGGGAGGGCATTGAATTCCTGAAAAAGAAGATTTGAAGGGTAGCGGCGAGGCTTCCCTATAGCTACCCTGATGGCTATTCTTACATCAGTTTCTAGGGAGCATATATGGGAAGAGTGAGCACCACCCCAGGCTAATATGCTATATTGGAAAATTGATTGGACTAAAGCATGATAAACTTACCTTACAGAGTGTCAACGTTAAGTGTACACCTTAGCATCCTTAATTTGTTATAGGTTCTTCTAATTCGTTTTGATGTTAGGAGGATTTGTTCATACCACTTGAGATGATTATCAATGGTAACGCCTAAATATTTAATAGTATTTGCTTTTGCGATTATCTGACATGTGCATGGATTAAGGTTGCAATTATTATGGAGTATTAAACTGAGATAGAATAGAAGAATAGAATAATGTATTTCGTTCCTTCAATAATACATATACATGCACACCAATATAATGAGGTAGGGGTGGCCCAAAGGATTTCTCCCGTGCTGGGGACCCCTTAATACTATAATAACTAAGCTAAAACTTTATCGATAATAATTAATTTTATGTAGACTCTAAGTAACATCACTAAGTAAGGAAATAAGTAAGATCATATACTAAGATGGTTTATCACTCTGTTGAATCCGGGGTTGTTATGCTAACACACTATTGCTGGAAGATTTCTTAGTTGATTTTGGGACAGATGAAAGCTAATTTTACTAATGAATTTTTTTTTTTTTTTATGTAGATTTTTTTTATGAACTCAGGAAGGCTGTTATATAATGGAACTGATAGGTAAATGTGAGAATGTGTGAAAAGGGTAGTGTTATGATTGGGGATCTGAAGATTGCGACCAACACCAAGTCCAGTATAGCTAAAACTATGGAAGAATATATAGCCTTCAGTATTGGAGAGTTATGCTTTTAAGACACTTACCAATTTATGGCCTCCTCATTAGATTCAGTAGTTAAAAATCTTGTTGATGCGGATAAAAATAAATTTAAAATTATGAAAACATGTTTTGTGGATGAAAAATTAGACTTGATGTTGAGGAAGGGTGTCTTCCCCTATGAATATATAACGCACGAGTCACAATTTAATGAGGAACACTTACCTACAATCATTGCATTTTTAGTCAATTAACTCAAGAGTGGATTTCACAAGAAAAATATGAACATGCTCAAAAGGTGTGGAATGCTTTTGATATAAAGAATTTAGAAGAATACCAAGACTTGAATGTATTAAACAACACCCTTCTCTTTTGCGATGTTTTTGAAGCCTTTAGAGCCTAATGTTTTGAAAACGATAACCTCGAAATTTGTCACATGTACACTGCACCAGGGCTAGCTCTTCAGAGCTGTCTGAAAATATTAGTGGGTTTCGCTGGATGGAGGAGGAAGAAATCAAAAAATTTTAATGTAATGCTCGCACCTAATGAGGACGATGGTGGGTTCATATTACATGTGGACTTGGAATATCCACAAAAATTACATGATTTACATAATGAATACCCACTAGCAGCTGAACATTGTGTTGTAACTTCAGACATGATTTCTCCATATTGCAAGGAATTTCTCGCTGAAAATAATATATCTTTAACATCCACCATCTCAATGCTTATTCCCAACTTAAACGATAAACACAACTATATAATACATTATCGAAATTTGAAGCAATGTTTAGAATTGGCATTACAATTAAAAATGTATACATAAAATTTTAGCTTTTAAGCAAAGCGCTTGGATGCGACCCTTTATCGATTTTAATTAGCTTGTAATGATTTCGAGAACAAAAGTATGGTGATAAATGATGAAATTCGCATACCAATCCATCAACAAGATATACTTATTACTCTACCATGTGAAAGCCGACTGCATATTGAAGGTGTGCTGGAAAAAGGTGTGACAACAATTGCTTATCAAGGTGAAGACTGGCTTAGCGCTAATGCTATGGCACACTTATTCTCCGAAATATGCTATGAACTCAATGGAATAACTGTTGATCATGTGCGAAACCCTGTGCGAATGATTTCTTCAAGTGAAAAACCACGGTTTGCTATTATTGGCTTCCAAGCAGCACGAGCAGATGATATTTGAAAGACGCTACTGCCTTCGATCAATGTGCTGTACGACAAATGCAACTATTCCTCGGCTCAGAATGCTATCCATACCATCCGCTACAGGCGAACTTCAACAAAAAAGGTTGTTGCTGTATTGTATGAACATTTTCTCAATTTCCGGAAACAATACTACATGCAGGATGAAGCATCCCCGAACGTTTCCCGGGTCATTATCGCATTATAGATATGTCTTAGGTTTAAAAGTTTGTTTTAAGTGATTGTATGTAAAGACATTGATTTCTTTTAAAATATGTGTATTATAAAATTTGTATATCATAAAATGGTTTACATTCGTTTAGCTCATGGTCATTATTGTATTATAGATAAGTCTTAGGCTTAAAAGCTTGTTTTAAGTGATTGTATGAAAAGACATTGATTTCTTTTAAAATATGTGTATTATAAAATTTGTATATCATAAAATGGTTTACATTCATTTACAATAGTTGATGTACAATACCAGTTAAAGGTACATATTCATATAAGCAGTCGCTGATGAGTAGACAGTCCCTTTATTTGCCATGCAGACAACCCTTTATATATTGGAGTGCATAAGGTCGGTGGCCATTTCAGTCCCCCTCGCATTAAGATTATGACACATCGCTATTTATTCAGGTACGCCGATATAATAAGTGCACTCAGCATCTTAAAAGAAATGTATTAATCCCACAATAGGTGTTCAATATACCCACCAGCCGTGTTTATAAAAATGAATTTTCAATAATCCCAACTAAGTCTCAGTTTCTCACAATAGGTGTGCAATATACCAGGCAGTCGTGTTTTCTATGTTAGATTTAATTACATTGGGCTAGGACAGGTTAAGTTATAATATTAGGCTAGGTTAAATTTTTATATCAAGTTAGGGTAGGTTACATTGGATTAGGATAGGCCAGATTAGGTTACATTGGGTTAGGTTAGCTGTTTACCTAGATTAAATTCATCATTTTTTTAACAAAAATATTTTTATATCAAATAAATATGATGTTAAGTTAGGTTACATTGAATTAGGATAGGTTAGATTAGGTTACATTGGATTAGGATAGGCCAGATTACGTTACATTGGGTTAGGTTAGCTGTTTACCTAGATTAAATTCATCATTTTTTTTAACAAAAATATTTTTATATCAAATAAATATGATGTTAAGTTAGGTTACATTGAATTAGGATAGGTTAGTTTAGGTTACATTGGGTGCAATATACCAGGCAGTCGTGTTTTCTATGTTAGATTTAGTTACATTGGGCTAGGACAGGTTATGTTATAATATTAGGCTAGGTTAAATTTTTATATCAAGTTAGGGTAGGTTACATTGGATTAGGATAGGCCAGATTAGGTTACATTGGGTTAGGTTAGCTGTTTACCTAGATTAAATTCATCATTTTTTTTTAACAAAAATATTTTTTTATATCAAATAAATATAATGTTAAGTTAGGTTACATTGAATTAGGATAGGTTAGATTAGGTTACATTGGATTAGGATAGGCCAGATTAGGTTACATTGGATTAGGTTAGCTGTTTACCTAGATTACATTCATCATTTTTTTAACAAAAATATTTTTTATATCATATTTATTTGATATAAAAAATATTTTTGTTAAAAAAATGATGAATGTAATCTAGGTAAACAGCTAACCTAATCCAATGTAACCTAATCTGGCCTATCCTAATCCAATGTAACCTAATCTAACCTATCCTAATTCAATGTAACCTAACTTAACATTATATTTATTTGATATAAAAAAATATTTTTGTTAAAAAAAAATGATGAATTTAATCTAGGTAAACAGCTAACCTAACCCAATGTAACCTAATCTGGCCTATCCTAATCCAATGTAACCTACCCTAACTTGATATAAAAATTTAACCTAGCCTAATATTATAACATAACCTGTCCTAGCCCAATGTAACTAAATCTAACATAGAAAACACGACTGCCTGGTATATTGCACCCAATGTAACCTAAACTAACCTATCCTAATTCAATGTAACCTAACTTAACATCATATTTATTTGATATAAAAATATTTTTGTTAAAAAAATGATGAATTTAATCTAGGTAAACAGCTAACCTAACCGCTTCCGCCGTCGTCTGCTAGCTTGTGTAGAGTCCGTTAATTTTTGAATCAAGTATATTTAATTTTTCTTCGGTTGAAATCTTATTATTTTGTGCGTCAAATAATCGAAATTGGGCAGATAAGGGTCAACGCTGAAGACAACAGTACTTGGAACCAAGTAAAATTGACGGAATATACCTGAATATTGATATTTATTGTATCATTATATCATCTTTTGGACCTCAACCATCAGACGGACAACTTGTCATAGTCAGCTGAGTAGTGTTGTTATTTGACTTGTTTCGTAAATAATAACAAACTGATACGAGAATACGACTACTACTTTGAAAAGTCACTCACCACTGGATGAACCATCAAGATGAAGGGAAACTATTGCAGTACAACGCTTGCAAGACCAATTTCTCATCACTAAATACAAATAGCCACGGCTGAACATCACCATTCACCGCACTTTGTAGTAGCCTGCTTGACTAGGACACCACACTGTAGGATCAGAACACCACACTACCGAACTGAGCAGGAAAGCATCAACCAAATACGGTAATATCACACAAGTACTTTTAGTGAGGCAATTTGCTAGCTTGCGTTGTAAATTTTTTAAACTGCATGAACTTTGTTAACTTGTTGTGCCGCGTGTTTACTGTTTATATTTACAATTTTCATTTCTGAATGACGTGTCAATAGATAGATTCTGGTTACTGAAGCGCCCACATACTTTTAGGCGGCAAATTCAAAATTAAAATTACAAACGGGACTATCTTAAATTAAAATTACAAACGGGACTATCTTAAAACTATTTTGTGAGTTATTAACCAGTACTTAATTACTTTTAAAACCATTTTTATAAGTAACCTGAATTGAATCTGAAACTTATTGACTATATTGAGAAATTGTTATAACTGATTGGTAAGTTGTACTAACTTACAGTAGGTATATTGTATACATAGCCTACATATTGCACAGTATATATTTTGTATCGTTCAATTATCTAACTCACTTGACCCATCAATTTAAGCCTACCTACTTCAGAATGTCTTTGCTAGATCTGAGTATTCCAATATCAAACAATGACTCTAGCTTTAATGTATCTATGTCAAACGACACTTTTATTGAATCTAAGGCAAATGAAGTGTTTCAATACTATGCTGATAATCGAGATAGCCTGCCTGTATTGCTGTATGATAAGACAATGGGCTTCTTTAAGGAGATTTTTGACCTGGCGAACAAGGTTACCCTTGAAAATGAGCGCTTGCAGAATACCATCAGCGAGAAGTCGGTAATATACGAAGAGCTGGATAGAGCTTATCTCCAGTCTCTTAAAACAGCTCACCTCCTGCGTAGCCAGCTTCAGTATATCGAAAAATCTGTATCTTGCGCCACTATTGCAACGCAAACTCCGATTGCTGAAGCTGCTATTGAGCAGTTCAAACCAAAAATTACTTTCTCTAACGCCCATACCTCTACTTGTGATTTAAATGTTTTAGACGACTTAAAAATGCAGGTAGGCACAGAGAGTACTCCGTTGTTAGCCAAACGACCAAGTCACGCTAGTGAAATTTTTAATATTGTAAAAACTCGAAAAATCACTAAACCTACAACAGTGACTTTAAGAACTATCGAAGTTCAGCCCTTTGAGGCTTTGCCCAGCACTGTCTCTTCTCCCAACCCTAAAATTTTTATCCTTAGTGACGAATATGGTAAAGGGCTGGGCCCATTGTTAAATACCCAGATCCAAATGAGTGGTTCATCTTCTGTGGCCCTGGGCGTTACGAAAACTAATGGTAAGCTAATGGATGTGGTTGAAAGTCTAGCTTCCATTTCTCACAATCTATGTACGAACGATACTGTGATTATACAGGGTGGGTCAAACGACGTGCATGGTATTTACTCATTCCCTATCTCTCTAAGCCGTGCCCTGCAAAAGATTTTATTGTATAAGGACAAGTGTAAAACTATTATGTTAAATATCCCGTACCGATTTGACAAACCTGAACTAAATAGCGAAATATTTCACGCAAATGAACAAATAAAAAAGTTCTGCTTAAGAAACGGCATTTCTTACAAACTGGTTGAGTTACCCCGTTCAGACTACTCAAAATATGGTCGTAATTTGTCTCGTCGGGGGAAAAATGTATTAGCAAGGAAGTTAGTTGACTATTTATTACCGAACCTCATATCTCAAAGCGAAAATGTTATGGATACCCCCACCCAGATAGCTGCAGATATCTTAAACGTCATTTTTGAAAATGCAACCAAGGCAGTTCCAGTGCTATCCCCCTCTCAAGCAAATCAAGTTAATGAGAGTGAATGCCAGGTTCAAACTGGCCAAAAAATTCAGATCGTTGAGGGCAGGGGTAGGCGATTGGAGCATTTTTTATTCAAAGGTCTATCTACCAAGAAAGGCCGCCACAAACGTATATAGCCGTACCTGTTACCGTGACGAGGACCAACGACGCTGCACAGTGGTCAAATCTCAGTCTCTTACACATTAACATTCAATCACTAAATTCTAAGTTGTCATTCATTAAATCACTCCATACAATTAATACCCTACCTACCGATGTACTGTGCATTTCTGAGCACCATATGCCTCAGCTTCAAATTAATACAGTAAACTTTGAAAATTTCTTCTTGGCCACTTCTTTTAGTCGCAAAAACCACGGCCGCGGAGGTTCGTGCATTTTATTGGCAAGTAGGTGGAAAGACAAAAATCGTCCCCGTACGGATTTAATGGCTAGAAATAGCGAATTTCATTTTGAGATATGTGCTGTAGAGCTTGTTGAGAGTAAATTAGTCATCTTGTCAGTGTATAGGTCCCCAAATTATGGCTGCCGCAATGTCTTTCTAGAAAGTTTAAATTGGGTAATAGAAGAAATTGCTACTGAGGGCAAAAACATAGCCCTCGCCGGAGATTTTAATTTCCACTTCTTAGATCCTAACGATGCTTTACCACTTACTGATCTCACTTTCTCTTACGGGCTGGCAAAAACCGTACAATGCCCCACAAGAGGCAACCAGTGCTTAGACAATATTTTTACTAATTTAGCTTTTAATGACCCGGATGTTTTTGAAACGGGCATGTCTGATCATAAAGCAATCCACATAAAGCTTAGGATATGTAAAACTATACGTCAAACGGTTACACCGCAAATTAGACGGAAACTAAATAAAGGTAATTTGGAGAACCTATCTTCATATTTAAAAACGGTATGTTGGTCGGATATATATGAATTGCCCTGTCAAGATGTAAGACTTCTTGCAACACTTTCAAGGAGCACTAAATTTATTTTGTCCATTTACTCCCCACTGGAAAACTCACCGTATTTCTGTCAATTCCCCTGAACTAACGAGTATTTATGCTAGAATGAAAGACACTAATGTACTAATAAAAAGTTGCCAGGACCAAACATTGAAAACTGCCCTTCGTAAGCAGTACAGGATACTAAATAAGTTGGCGGAATCCACTGTAAAAAACATAAATGACGGAAAGATAAAAAACGATTCTAACTTATCTCGTGGTGCTTGGAAACTAATAAGGGAAACTGTGCACATAAAACCGGTTAAAACTGGGCCGAAGGAATTGTGTGTGGGAGGTTCGGTCACCTCAGACGCAAATGAAATGGCTAAACATTTTATAAACCACTTCTCGCAACTACCGGTACCGCCTAAATCAGACCTATCGCCCATTGACATCATGAGGAGAGTAACAGTCAGTCCGGTCGACTCATTTTTTTGTCGCCCAGTGTCTCATGATGAACTAACTCGTTTATGCAAGAGTTTTAAGAATAGTAAAGCTCTAGATACATATGATATGTCATCCACACTAACAAAACTTTGTTGGCCTTCTATAGGTGAAATTGTAACTTATTTAATAAACACGGTTATATCAGAGGGTGTTTTTCCCTCTTGCTTGAAAGCTAGTGAAATCGTACCTGTATATAAAAAGGGGGACAAAACTGAGGTAGGAAACTGGAGGGCTATCTCCATCTGCCCATTTCTTTCAAAGTTAATAGAAAAAGTATATTGTGACCAATACTTAACCTTTTTAACTACAAAGGACATCCTTAGTCCCGATCAGTTCGGTTTCCGCAGGAGGCGGAGTACAAATGACGCACTGTACTCTTTCCTGTCATCAGTATATGAACTTGTGGACAACAGAAATACACTGGGTGGCATTTTCTGTGACCTGAGTCGTGCCTTCGAAATGGTCCCCCATTCTATATTGCTTGATAAATTAAGTCATTACGGTCTTCGTGGACTACCTCTTCAATTTTTATCTTCATACCTCGAAGGTCGGGTACAGAGGGTTCGTTTGAATCAGGACAGTGGAGACACAGTTCAGTCGGAATGGGTACCAGTAGAAAGGGGCGTCCCGGCTGGTTCAGTTTTCGGTCCAATCCTGTTTATCTTATTCGTAAATGACTTGCCTGCGTCCATGCGCCCCCACTGTACACAGTGCACCTTATTTGCCGACGACACCAGCCTGTTAGTGTCAGGTAATAGGAACGCAAATTTAAGTCAGTTAACTGAAGTTTCGCTACTGAAGGCACAAGAATGGTTTGACGCTAACCAATTGGTGCTTAATACTAATAAAACGGTGCTTGTGAACTTCACAAAAAATGATATTTCGTCGTCATTGTCAGTAAATGGTCAGGTTCTCGCGCTTAGTGCAAAAACTAAATTTCTGGGCTTAATTATTAACAGTGGTCTAAGCTGGACTGATCATATTGACGCACTTAGTGCTAAGTTGTTATCAGGGCTGTATCTTCTCCGTACGCTTGCCAGTCAGGTCAGCAGAGAGGCTCTTAAGCTAGTATACCATGCCTGTTTTGAGTCCCATCTCAACTATGGAATAATTTTTTGGTATGGCTCGCCTCAAAATGTTTTAAATCGACTCTTAGTGTTACAGAAACGAGCCATTCGTACCATGTGCCGCCTCCATCCTCGCACCCATTGCAAGCCATACTTTAGGGATCTGGGGATTTTGACACTGCCAGCACTCTATGCGTTAAACCTACTTATGTTCGTGAGAAAGGACCTATCAATTTTTGATACTAGAGATGGAAGGAACGGTAGAGTGTTGCGGGGGTTGAGAGTGCATTTTGAGAGCTTTCGCTTTTCCCCGCAGTACCGGGGAATAGCGCTCTTTAACAGTCTTCCTCGGCATTTGAGGGACGAGCCTAGTGTCAAGATCTTCAGAGTTTCAGTTAGGGAATTATTATTAAAATTGAGCCCATATGATGTGCGTTTCTCCTTTGAACAGTGAATCTCTTATATTTTTAAAATGAAATTATTTAATATATACACTGTGCAATATCGTTGGTTTTTAGGTTTTAGCTTTTGACTACATATATATACTGTATATACATATATTCATATTCCATAAGATTGTTTGACTTAGACAGTAAGGGGTTGGAGAAATTTTGTTACATTGAGTATCTATCCTCTGTTGCTTGTCCAAATATATACATTACATTACATTACATTATATAACCCAATGTAACCTAATCTGGCCTATCCTAATCCAATGTAACCTACCCTAACTTGATATAAAAATTTAACCTAGCCTAATATTATAACTTAACCTGTCCTAGCCCAATGTAATTAAATCTAACATAGAAAACACGACTGCCTGGTATATTGCACACCTATTGTGAGAAACTGAGACTTAGTTGGGATTATTGAAAATTCATTTTTATAAACACGGCTGGTGGGTATATTGAACACCTATTGTGGGATTAATACATTTCTTTTAAGATGCTGAGTGCACTTATTATATCGGCGTACCTGAATAAATAGCGATGTGTCATAATCTTAATGCGAGGGGGACTGAAATGGCCACCGACCTTATGCACTCCAATATATAAAGGGTTGTCTGCATGGCAAATAAAGGGACTGTCTACTCATCAGCGACTGCTTATATGAATATGTACCTTTAACTGGTATTGTACATCAACTATTGTAAATGAATGTAAACCATTTTATGATATACAAATTTTATAATACACATATTTTAAAAGAAATCAATGTCTTTTCATACAATCACTTAAAACAAGCTTTTAAGCCTAAGACTTATCTATAATACAATAATGACCATGAGCTAAACGAATGTAAACCATTTTATGATATACAAATTTTATAATACACATATTTTAAAAGAAATCAATGTCTTTACATACAATCACTTAAAACAAACTTTTAAACCTAAGACATATCTATAATGCGATAATGACCCGGGAAACGTTCGGGGATGCTTCATCCTGCATGTAGTATTGTTTCCGGAAATTGAGAAAATGTTCATACAATACAGCAACAACCTTTTTTGTTGAAGTTCGCCTGTAGCGGATGGTATGGATAGCATTCTGAGCCGAGGAATAGTTGCATTTGTCGTACAGCACATTGATCGAAGGCAGTAGCGTCTTTCAAATATCATCTGCTCGTGCTGCTTGGAAGCCAATAATAGCAAACCGTGGTTTTTCACTTGAAGAAATCATTCGCACAGGGTTTCGCACATGATCAACAGTTATTCCATTGAGTTCATAGCATATTTCGGAGAATAAGTGTGCCATAGCATTAGCGCTAAGCCAGTCTTCACCTTGATAAGCAATTGTTGTCACACCTTTTTCCAGCACACCTTCAATATGCAGTCGGCTTTCACATGGTAGAGTAATAAGTATATCTTGTTGATGGATTGGTATGCGAATTTCATCATTTATCACCATACTTTTGTTCTCGAAATCATTACAAGCTAATTAAAATCGATAAAGGGTCGCATCCAAGCGCTTTGCTTAAAAGCTAAAATTTTATGTATACATTTTTAATTGTAATGCCAATTCTAAACATTGCTTCAAATTTCGATAATGTATTATATAGTTGTGTTTATCGTTTAAGTTGGGAATAAGCATTGAGATGGTGGATGTTAAAGATATATTATTTTCAGCGAGAAATTCCTTGCAATATGGAGAAATCATGTCTGAAGTTACAACACAATGTTCAGCTGCTAGTGGGTATTCATTATGTAAATCATGTAATTTTTGTGGATATTCCAAGTCCACATGTAATATGAACCCACCATCGTCCTCATTAGGTGCGAGCATTACATTAAAATTTTTTGATTTCTTCCTCCTCCATCCAGCGAAACCCACTAATATTTTCAGACAGCTCTGAAGAGCTAGCCCTGGTGCAGTGTACATGTGACAAATTTCGAGGTTATCGTTTTCAAAACATTAGGCTCTAAAGGCTTCAAAAACATCGCAAAAGAGAAGGGTGTTGTTTAATACATTCAAGTCTTGGTATTCTTCTAAATTCTTTATATCAAAAGCATTCCACACCTTTTGAGCATGTTCATATTTTTCTTGTGAAATCCACTCTTGAGTTAATTGACTAAAAATGCAATGATTGTAGGTAAGTGTTCCTCATTAAATTGTGACTCGTGCGTTATATATTCATAGGGGAAGACACCCTTCCTCAACATCAAGTCTAATTTTTCATCCACAAAACATGTTTTCATAATTTTAAATTTATTTTTATCCGCATCAACAAGATTTTTAACTACTGAATCTAATGAGGAGGCCATAAATTGGTAAGTGTCTTAAAAGCATAACTCTCCAATACTGAAGGCTATATATTCTTCCATAGTTTTAGCTATACTGGACTTGGTGTTGGTCGCAATCTTCAGATCCCCAATCATAACACTACCCTTTTCACACATTCTCACATTTACCTATCAGTTCCATTATATAACAGCCTTCCTGAGTTCATAAAAAAAATCTACATCAAAAAAAAAAAAAAATTCATTAGTAAAATTAGCTTTCATCTGTCCCAAAATCAACTAAGAAATCTTCCAGCAATAGTGTGTTAGCATAACAACCCCGGATTCAACAGAGTGATAAACCATCTTAGTATATGATCTTACTTATTTCCTTACTTAGTGATGTTACTTAGAGTCTACATAAAATTAATTATTATCGATAAAGTTTTAGCTTAGTTATTATAGTATTAAGGGGTCCCCAGCACGGGAGAAATCCTTTGGGCCACCCCTACCTCATTATATTGGTGTGCATGTATATGTATTATTGAAGGAACGAAATACATTATTCTATTCTTCTATTCTATCTCAGTTTAATACTCCATAATAATTGCAACCTTAATCCATGCACATGTCAGATAATCGCAAAAGCAAATACTATTAAATATTTAGGCGTTACCATTGATAATCATCTCAAGTGGTATGAACAAATCCTCCTAACATCAAAACGAATTAGAAGAACCTATAACAAATTAAGGATGCTAAGGTGTACACTTAACGTTGACACTCTGTAAGGTAAGTTTATCATGCTTTAGTCCAATCAATTTTCCAATATAGCATATTAGCCTGGGGTGGTGCTCACTCTTCCCATATATGCTCCCTAGAAACTGATGTAAGAATAGCCATCAGGGTAGCTATAGGGAAGCCTCGCCGCTACCCTTCAAATCTTCTTTTTCAGGAATTCAATGCCCTCCCATTGCCATTGCTATGTGCAAAACAACTTCTACTTTTTCGATTTAAAAAGGGCAAAAACCATTCTTGGGCAAGGTGATTTCGTCCATCATAAAATTAATACCAGACTTGGTACCGGACGCAACCTAAAAACTTTGAAACCGAATACGGAACACTTTATGCATTCGCATATTATGTATAAGTCTATTCCATTGTACAATTCCCTACCGGACAACATAAAGGACTCCGTCAGCATAACAAGTTTCAAGACACATAAAATACCTAATTTCTTCCAACCCCAATAACATCACGTCCCTACTTAGCAACTAGACTTAATGAAAATTGGGATACATACTGTAAAGTGGATGTTCTCTCAGTGTCGATTGTCAACCAATATTTTATTATTAGCCTACATTACTTCAGTTATCTGCCTGCACAATTGTTTTTCTATTAACGTTTAAATTTTTTTTTTTTTTACTTAATTCGTACATTTTTTCTTTACTTGTATTTGCAATTGTAATGTTCACTTTTGCTTTTAAAGGCCCCCCCCCCCCTACCATTTTTAATATTGTAAATGTTGTTTGCTTATTTGTTGATATTTTATTGTGGAGTCATCAGTGAGGAGAAGTTGTTCGTTTTTAGCAAGAAACCATGCTTCAGTATAGTTTTTATCATTGCCGGGTGCAACTGATGCAAAAACAAAATTCACTTAGCTTACAATGGACCCCCTGGTGTGATGGGTGTACTGAGTGCACCTGGTGATTCTCAACAGGTTTGAATCTGCACACGGTTATCTGTTTACTAAATCAATACTTCCCTTAAACCTGTGCGTTGGATAGATTTATTAATTGCCCAGCACGGGACTTGTCCTTTATACCATTTAATCACTTTAAAAAGTTTTATGTTTTCAGTTGTAATTGAATCAACCTCACCTTCCATATTATGTAAATATACAACGGGATCATGACGTATGGTTATGTTTTTATAATTGTATTATTTTACAACACCATCTAGAGCTATAGATGTTTGCATACAAAGTTCCCCTCGTTAGATAGTGCTCCTCCGCTCATAATTGTGCAATTATTATTATGATCAGTAAAATCTTCCCTCATAAACAATGTCTTTACATACAATCACTTAAAACAAACTTTTAAACCTAAGACATATCTATAATGTGATAATGACCATGCTTCAACCTAAGTGTTGGATAGATTTACGAAAACAAAAATCACTTTAGCTTACAATGGACTGTCAGCGAGGGGTAGATTTATTAATAGCTTGTTTGTGGCTAACTCAACCTATCCTTACCCAATGTAACCTAATCTAACCTATCCTAATTCAATGTAACCTAACTTAACATCATATTTATTTGATATAAAAATATTTTTGTTAAAAAAATGATGAATTTAATCTAGGTAAACAGCTAACCTAACCCAATGTAACCTAATCTGGCCTATCCTAATCCAATGTAACCTACCCTAACTTGATATAAAAATTTAACCTAGCCTAATATTATAACTTAACCTGTCCTAGCCCAATGTAACTAAATCTAACATAGAAAACACGACTGCCTGGTATATTGCACACCCATTGTGAGAAACTGAGACTTAGTTGGGATTATTGAAAATTCATTTTTATAAACATGGCTGGTGGGTATATTGAACACCTATTGTGGGATTAATACATTTCTTTTAAGATACTGAGTGCAACGCCGAGTCCCACCCTTACCGTCTATCATTCGTGGGTAGTCCACTGTTTCAAATTAGGTAATTAATATGTGCATTATTCAATGGCGCTCACCCTCACTGGTCTATCTATCCCTGTCTCCCATTAGCTCAAGCGTGTTCGTCGATGTAAATGTAGCTGATAAAAAATTAATAAGAAAAAACTTATATTAATTTATTTTAAGGTTTTTAAATACTATGGGTGTCTATATTTAGCTTATCTTTACTCAATGTAGTGTACTAAACATTATGCATTAGCTCAAGCGTGTTCATCGATGTAAATGTAGCTGATAAAAAAAAAAAATTAATAAGAAAAAAACTTATATTAACTTATTTTAAGGTTTTTAAATACTATGGGTGTCTATATTTAGCTTATCTTTACTCAATGTAGTGTACTTAACATTATGCATTAGCTCAAGCGTGGTCATCGATGTAAATTTAGCTAATAAAAATTAATAAGAAAAAAACTTATATTAATTTATTTAACGGTCTTTAAATACTATGGGTGTCTATATCTAGCTTATGTTTACTCAATGTAGTGTACTAAACATTATGCATTAGCTCAAGCGTGTTCATCGATGTAAATATTGCTGATAAAAATTAATAAGAAAAAAACTTATATTAATTTATTTAACGGTCTTCAAATACTATGGGTGTCTATATTTAGCTTATGTTTACTTAATGTAGTGTACTTAACATTATTAATTAGCACAATCGTGTTCACCGATGTAAATTTATCTGATAATAAATAATTAAGAAAAAAACTTATATTAATTTATTTTACGGTCTTTAAATACTATGGGTGTCTATATTTAGCTTATGTTTACTTATTGTAGTGTACTTAACATTATGCATTAGCTCAAGCGTGGTCATCGATGTAAATTTAGCTGATAATAAATAATTAAGAAAAAACTTATATTAATTTATTTTACGGTCTTTAAATACTATGGGTGTCTATATTTAGCTTATCTTTACTCAATGTAGTGTACTAAACATTATGCATTAGCTCAAGCGTGTTCATCGATGTAAATATAGCTGATAAAAAAAAATTTATATTAATTTATTTTAAGGTTTTTAAATACTACGGGTGTCTATATTTAGCTTATGTTTACCTGGGTTATAAAAAAAAAACAATCATAGTGCCATAGAAAGACCACCCACGAAGAAGAAAGAAGAAGAAGAAAGAAATGTTTTAATTCAATTACACCATTAAAAAAAAAAAAAAAAAAAAAAAAAAAAAAAAAAATATATATATATAACTATCTCACAAATTAGTAATTATAAAAAAAAAAAAAAAACGATCATGGTGCCATAGAAAGACCACCCACGGGTCTCGACGGGGGGGGGATAAGCGCCAGAACCTCAGACCACCCACGAGGGGTAGCATGACGGGGGGGTGGGGTAGATGGGGTAGCTCGACGGGGGGTGGGGTAAGCGCCAGAAACTCAGACCACCCACGAGGGGTAGCATGACGGGGGGTGGGGTAGATGGGGTAGCTCGACGGGGGGTGGGGTAAGCGCCAGAAACCCCCTTTCTATACTACTACACTCCACACACATGTTTTTAGAAATTGCTTCCTGATGGTTAGTTTTATGTTATAGGATTCCAGAATCCTGGATTTTTTATTGAATGCCACCTTGGCTTGTTGGATACGGCTGTTTATTTCAATCGCTGAGCTATTGTCTTCTGTTATTGTGCTGCCCAGGCATAGTTATTTCTCATTTATTTAAAAACTTTGTATGGACCCAGGCCTATGTATAGGTCCCTTGTCCAACGCCAACGACCCCATGGATTCCGGACATTATTTGTGTTATTTCCGAATGAACTTTTGGCAATTGGCAAACTGGTATAAGTTCTCGATGTCAACCTACACCGGTTACAAGGGTTAATGGACAAGCTGAGACAAGCTTACCATTGACCCAATGAAACATGCGAAATCATTACAGATACGACTCTGGAGGAGGCATATAAAGAAGGAGAAGGTATGCGATATGATTTTTGAAATGGGTGAAAATACGAAGAATTCAGAAGAAATTAAAAACGGGACCAAATGAAATACATTGCATTAAAGGAGTAGGATTTTTAAATAGTCCATTCCCTGATGGGTTGTTGTGTTGCGATTTCCCATCTATCCTGAAACCGCAGCAGTGGGGGCACCACACGACACTTGGGGGGGGGGGACACTACTTGACACTTGGGGGTGACGCCGGAGACAGCAGCCTGCTGCCAACTTGTCTCATCAGCGCTTTGTCTGTGGATTTCCAAAAGTCAACACAACTTTCTCTTTTGACTTCTTAAAGAATTTGGAGCTGCAGAGGTCAGCACAGCACCCCAACAAGGTGGGGATTTGAGTTCGTATACCGTACCGATTCTGTCGTCGATTTTTCCATATCTATCAGCATTCCGTAATTTTTAAATGCATATACTAGGCTAAATGTCGAAATAATCACTTACTCCTCTACAATATTTTGCTGCGTTTTTTTGAATAAAATTAATTTTCACATGAAAAATCGATCATTTGGAAATAAGTGAATCTAGAAGTATGGGTATAGTGTGGCCGGCCGCCATACCAAGTTGAATCCAGCGGACCAGAGCAGGTTGAAAGCTGCAGATAACTTGGTCGTGTGCACAGTGCCGGTAGGGAAACATGGTAGGACTTGTCCTGGTCACCTCCGAACTAATCGTGTGACTTCACTGTGTTTCCCAAGTGGTTCGGAATCCACTATAATCAGGAGGTCCACTGTCCTATGGGCTGGCATAGGACAGTCAAGTCGGGGTCGCTCTATGGGCCCAAATATGAGGCCTAAGTCGTTATTAACCCGACGAACACTACTACTACTGTTATGGGTATAGTGTGTGTACCTCTGCATTTTGATGAAGATGATTAGCTACAATTAGGCCTATTGCCTTACTAGGACTACAACAGAAAACAATTTGGGGAGATTTAGGACAGACAGCCTGCCATCAATTTCTAGGGGGGGGGGGGGTGATGTTGAAGTAAGGTTCGAGTAATTAAGCACTCGATATTAACATTTCCGTGATCACTGTATTGTACACACACACACTAACCTACTTTCAGTTCAAGCCACACCCATACTATACCACAATGTATTAGAGTGAATGAATGAATAGAAATGTAGAAGCAGCTTTTACACCTAACTGTATATGTATTAACGATAATTTCATTGAAATATTTTTCTATAATAAACTACAGGCATACCAAATAGGCAAATAGGCTAATAGTGTATATAGGTATATATAGATAGTATAATCATTTTTTTATCTTTTTATTTTGTTATTGTTCTTTTTGCTAGAAAAAAATCTAATGTACCTATATTGATTTTGTAAAAAAAAAAAAAAAAAAAAAAAAAAAAAAAAACTGGAGGAGTAGCCATTTGGGGCTACAGCTCTCCTAATACAATATAAAGAAGTTTTACATTTCATTTCATTCTACTTATTCAATTCATATTATTGCTAAAACTGTTACTCCAAGCAACCTTTTAGGGAAATCTCTTGTCATCAATGTAAATTAGAAATAAGTTAAAGTTAACATAAGCTTACAATTATTGCATACACACATTTAGTGCTATGAATAATGCCAAGTACAGTTTACAACTGGCTACTGGCGCTATATACAAAATATTTAATATTAGGCTACATGCACAGTTGACTGAGTTTAGTGTAAGAATTCTTTTATTGTAAGATGTTTTCCAAAGGAAACCAGCTGCAAAAGACGTCTGGAAAAGCTGACATTTTGTTGTTGTCTCAAACAAACAAATCAAATATTTTCCCTCTGTGATTGCTTGTACGACAAAGAAAATGGATACGATACGACCACTGGTTCTGTCAATAGCAGCCCCCTACCCCCAAATCCCATATTACAACCTACGTTTAGCAGTCAAAGTCTGCGTTTTATCTTAACCTTTTGCATAAATTGAAAATCAAAACACGTCAACAAGTACTAGCTACTACGACCAGTACACTATTGGAGATCTTGTGGTCAGGAACATGCCCAGCAACCGCATTTCCATCTACCAATGAATAGCAAGTGCTGCTGAGCCTCCCGTATTTTCTTAAAAGTGTAGAAAAATCAGTTCTCATGGACGTACTCTGCCTTTAAATTAATGACCTTATTGTAAATATACAATAATTACAATTTTCACCTTGTTTATCATATGGTAGGGCTCTATATTAGACAGGTATTGTTATCCGCCATTTTTTATCCATTATTAAGTCTGGTGTATAAGCCATAGAAATACATTAACTGGAGCGGCGGGAGCCATAATATGCCTTACGAGGCACCCGTTAACCATAAGCCAACTATCAGAGATAAGTACCAACGTAAAAAATATCGAAGTCTTACACATTGCAGCATAGCAGAACGGCTACCTGGAACCGGTCAAAAACTCTGTACTTAGCTTGTGCAGGCTACACTTATCACTGGTTTTCACCGCCAAATTGCGTACTTATCTTGTGCAGGCTACACCAGCAGCCATATTGATAACGGTCTCCAGCCACGGGATGGTATAAGCCAAGCATTGGGTGTTTACCTATTTATTATTAGAAATTTATCGTTGTTTTTTTATTATTATTTAGAAAACATTCTGTCAATTAGGGAGGTGGGTAAAAAAATACTAAAACGGGTTTTTGTTTTTTTCAATCTTTTACTTTTCTTACAATACTTACCATATAGGAAATATAGGATACAAACTGGCGGATGACTATACCCTGGTATATAGTATACGGAATTTCTGGGGCTACTGCTGTAGGTGAGCCTTCACTCAGTTTCGAATTACTGTACATTCAGCACAGATAATAGGCAGTAAGCATGGGCGAAGGATGTAGCGGCTTAATTTCCGACGATGTTGATCTCGCCGACGCTTACAATGGATTGCTTTAATATATTAGGTCACCAGTCAGCACTAAAATTGAGATTCCTGACTAAATCCATTTGACTGTTGACAATCGGACTGCTGACGTTATTAAAGGAAATCCTATAATTACTGAACCATAAATTCCGGATTAATGACAGCCAATGTGCCGGATATTACCGGCAATTTCCGCGAATTCAAGTAAATTTTTATATTGTTAACGTCGAGAACTTGCTGTATTATAGTCAAGCACAAGGTCGAAGCCAGGATTTTTTTTTTTTGGGGGGGGGGGGGGTTCAGAAATGTCTTTGGAAGTTACATAGTAGTTTTCATTTTTCCTCTCAAAATCCGATTCTATCTAGTGTCAAGCCATTTCGTTTAGGGGGGGGGGTTAACCCCCATGAACCCTCTGGTTATGGCCTTGGTTGAGATGGGGTGGATTGTTTTTTTTTTCTTTAACTCAAATCATATCAAATAAATTTATTCCAATTCTTCAACAATTATTACAAACATTTTATCACTAAAGTATACAATTAATTAATTTAAAATTACTGAATTAAATTGGCGCAGAAAGACCATAGGAACTTTTGTAGTTATTGCTTTCCAATGTATACTTAGTGTAAGGAAGGCTTTGCGATGGTCAAAATTTTCTATTCTGAGATTTCAACGGATTTACACGTTTTGAGGTCCCAGGAACCCAAAAAAGTGGATTTTACGAAATGTCTGTCTGTCGCTCTGTCTGTCGGTATGTCTGTCTGTCTGTATGTATGTCTGTCTGTCTGTATGTCTGTCTGCCTGTTCATAGATTTCCGGGAAAACTACTCGGTCGATTTTGATGAAATATATAGGTATGCATATAGGTTCACAAAAATCATACCTCTAGAAAATTTTTTATTATTTTGGGCTAACTCAATTTGGGGGGTTTTATTCTCAAAAAAACTCCAAAAAAACGTCTAAAAAAATTATTTCTCAAAAACGGCTCCATCGATTTCTCTTAAATTCTCATATATTGTAGTCATTATTAATGTTGACAAAATGGGGAGGGTCGCTTGCCCCTTGATAGTTTGCTTCTGGGGGTAAAAAAATAAAAATAACTAAATTTTAATGAAAAATGTCTAAAAAATAGTTTTTCTGCGGAACATTTCTATCGATGATTTCTACCTTCAGATATGTTTTAGGTTTTGAACAGGGTAACAAAAACGGACAGGTTGCATTCTCAAGAAAATTATGGAAAATTCACGCTCCAATACATTGCGTGCCATGTGTCATTGTTACTACTGTTACAATGTATTGGTCTGTTCTTTCCAGAATATGCAGAATATGCAAGGGGTTTTTAATATATTGAGGTGGGCCATCCCCCACCCCTGAAATTTAACCACAGGGAAATTATTTCCTGTGAAATTAAACATGTCTACATCTGCTAATTTATAAATTGGAAAGCATGTTCGAGTAAACTCGGAACGGTTCTATATTTTTGCTTTCCAATTTATACGTAGAATAAGGAAAGCTTTGTTATGGTCAAAATTTTCGATTCCCAGATTTCAACGGATTTACACGTTTTGAGGTCCCAGGAACCCAAAAAAGTGTTTTTTAAGAAATGTCTGTCTGTCGCTCTGTCTGTATGTCTGTCTGTATGTATGTCTGTATGTATGTATGTCTGTCTGTGCGTCGATTTCCGGGCAAACTACTCGGTCGATTTTGATGAAATTTTGCATGTAGCCTAGGTTTACAAAAAACGTACCTCTGAAAAAAATTTTCATTTGGGGTGAACTTAATTGGGGGGGGGGGGGGGTTTATTCTCAAAGAACTCCAGAAAAACGTCTAAAAAATTATTTCTCAAAAACGGCTCCAACGATTTCTTTTAAATTCACATATATTGTAGTCATTATTAATTTTAACAAAATGCGGGGGGTCGCTTGCCCCTTGATAGTTTGCTTCTGGGGGTAAAAAAATAAAAATAACTATATTTTAATGAAAAATGGCTAAAAAATAATTTTTCTGCGAAACCTTTCAATCGATGATTTCTACTTTCAGGCATATTGTAGGTGTTAAATTGAGTAACGAAACCGGACAGGTTGCTTTCCCAAAAAACTATTTGGTTTTTCACGCTCAAATGTATTGCGTGCTCTGCCATTATGGCTGTGTGGTTATGTAATGTCTGACCTATCTAGAATTTACTTCACCTCCAGTGACGTCAGGTGGACAACATCCCCCCCCCCCCCGTGATATCAGAAATTTAACCATAGGAAAATTATTTACAATGAAATTAATCATTTTCTCTCCCTACTAATTGATAAATTGGAAAGCATGCTCGAGTAAACTCGGACCGGAATTTTTCAAGTCAGTGTGTATTGACGGTGTTTTTGTTATATTACGTATTGCACAATACCTTCGTATTAAACGTACGCCGTATGGTGTTGTTAATAATAATAATTTCGGGTGTTAGGCTATATCTTCTCCTTGAATTTTACATTGGGTGAATTGATAGTCACTAGTAATTTTAATGATAGAACGGTGTTTAAAGAATAACAATCCAGGAATTTAGAAATTCAGGAACGACATTCCTTTTGTTTTTGTCATGATGGTGCCACTGAGCACGGAAAAAGTAAGCTACATATACAGTAAATTAAAAAATATGCAAAAATAATCTCTATTGCCATAAAAATCTGAATTAGAACCGAAATTAGAGGATATGGAAAAAACTGGGCTTGGCGCGATTTGAACCCACGATCTACGTCTAACCGGGGCGTCACGTCGTCTTAACCGCTGGACCTTAGACCTAGCTGTCGAGGGTGAATCATTATAATGCACAAAGCGCCGAAAAAGTAAAAAGCAAGTATTACACACTTAGTAGTAGTAGTGTTCGTCGGGTTAATAACGACTTAGGCCTCATATTTGGGCCCATAGAGCGACCCCGACTTGACTGTCCTATGCCAGCCCATAGGACAGTGGACCTCCTGATTATAGTGGATTCCGAACCACTTGGGAAACACAGTGAAGTCACACGATTAGTTCGGAGGTGACCAGGACAAGTCCTACCATGTTTCCCTACCGGCACTGTGCACACGACCAAGTTATCTGCAGCTTTGATCCTGCTCTGCTCTGCTGGATTCAACTTGGTATGGCGGCCGTATTACACACTTAGTAGTACGAGGAATTTTTTAGTTTAGTAGCAGGGATTTCCATGAAAGAGATAGGAATAGAGATAGAGATCAGAATAGATGAACAATTGAAATTGGAACCCCATACTCAACTGGTTGCCAACAAACTAAGAAAAACTATATATAAATTTGTCCAACTTCGTAACGTTGCACAAGAACCTCTAATTAAATCCTTTTATTACGCTATAGCGGAATAGCGGAATAGATGGTTAGATAATTCCCATTATCAAATTCATTGAAAAATTATCTTCACAGTAGATGAGGTTTTGAGTATTGCCTTATGATCCCATAATCGAAGACGCAAAAATCCCTAATTTGTTCCTCCTGGGAAATTTCATTTTGTACTTAATACTTGCAAATGTACTACGTCATGACGCACGTGGTATAAAGTAGAAAAGTAAAAGTATATCTTAATTATTAAATTTTAAACACATACCGTACATTTTCAGCACTGGTGGTTCAGAGGGGCACCGTTAGGATTTACCGGTGAGGGGCCCCTCAAATTAAAATAAATTACTAATTGCAGAAACTGTTGCTGCTGAGCCCCCGAGATACAATCTTAGAAGTCTATGCAGTTCCACTGATGATGTCGACCGCAGATGTTGACGAAACATTTGGAGGTACGCTTTCAGAACGACCATGATCTATCATCCCGGATTCTACTGCTTCGTCACGTAACTCCGGCCGTGAAAGCCTGTGTAATTACATTATTCACATGGGGCAGCACTCAGCAGTGGCCATACAATATAGGGCGTCCTATATGTGTTTAGTGTTTTCAGGGGAAACAAAAGTTGTCAGCAACAGCAGCACAGGCTCGTGTTGTCAACAAAGTCGTAAATTAGTTAGTGCGGCTCGGTAAAATTGTCATGGCGTTTGTTTTCTTGTGGCAAAACTTTCCACAAAGTCCCATCGCCCCCTCCCTTTACCCTGTATTTGCTGTTATGGACCTGAATATAGATAAGAGGCCTGTCTGAGCGGTTAGTGACATCCGATTTCTTTCAAGTCGATTCCAAAATCGGGTAATATTTGTAATATTAGTATCTTTATTGGGCCTACATTATATAAACTACTTACTACATTTTCAGGCCATGCTTCGGAGTGCATGTAAAGCAAGCGGTCCCGGGCCTTCCTAGTTGAGTGTAAGAGAGGGCTTTATAGCCCCAACTCCGCTAGGTTGGCTTAGTAATAGAACAAAAAAACAATATTTATTTATTTAAATACTCCTAAAGAATCAAAAGCTTTTATGATATATATATATATATATATATATATATATATATATACACCATTATCTATTAATTCTAAATAATTTGGAAAACAAACATAACGTCGTTCGTTTCCGAAACCGTGTAATTGGTTTGAATTGGATTGCCCTTCACGTGGTTACTCTGTAAGTTATACCTACAATACAATAAGAGACAGCACCGAGCGAAATTGGGACCTTGTAAATGCTAGTCTTGCATAAGTTATTAACATACAGTATATCAGCATGCAAATTGGTTAGGGACACATAGGGGTGAGGTAAGCAAGCGTAATAGGGTTACTCTCCGCTGTAATCAGCATCAGGAGCTATTAAATTAGAAACAGTAAGCCTTTGACCAATAGGCATGCGACTCAAAGCAACTATAACTTGGTCACGTGGGCTCAAATAAGCCTTAGCTATTTAATTACCTTTTATAGGAGGGGGGGGGGGCACAGACCCACTGTAGAGTATACCATGTCAACTTAGTTCTTGTTTCTAACGCCTGCATTCAACATTCCTGCTTAAAGCAATCCTGTCAGCCTGGTGGGGGGGAGTGAGTCTGTTTGTTAACTTGAGGCACCCTAAGGGCAGATTCTTTCACCTCGGGGGAAAGGGGAGTTGACTGACAGGGTGGACCTCCTGATTATTGTGGATTCCGAACCACTTGGGGAACATTGTCAAGTCACACGATTAAATCGGAGGTGACCAGGACTCGACACGCACGTAGACTGACTGGTATAGTCTCAGCGCGTTATCATGTCCCACCATGTTCCCCTGCATTTGTGGCCCGCGTCCCAACTCCAGGCTCAAACATGTGTACAAACCCTTTATTACATATAGCCTATAGGATGGTCAAGATTCTGTTTTTTTTCTTCTAGATCTCTGAAATGGTTGAGGACAGTGAAAATTTGAATGGTTTAATTAAATCTGGTAGCTCCGGTACAAAATCGGATGTCTGCATCAACTTTTAATTTTTATGTGTACGTGGTTAAATATTCGTTCATTTCTGAGCTGACGTATGGTAAAATGGTTCCAACATAATTTTCTCCAAAATGCACCGTCTTCGAGATATTTAATGGTTATTTTTATTATTATTAATTTTTTTTCATAGTTCACAAGTGCAGGAACGTTGGGAATCAATATAGGAAAAGCATAATGTTGGATCGATTAAATCAAATTAAATTACAATAGATTTACTAAAATCCCCTGTATCCGTCCATGCACAAGTGTCCCAATGTTTAATGTTTAACAAAATTTGTGTGTAGCCGTGCGTACATGTGTACATGTGTGCTCATTGGCCGGGTGCTGCGTATAGGTATAGTGGTTAAAGAAAATGCACTATATACATTTAACCAAGTTTCAAGAACGATTTAATAATTTCGGAAGCATTTAAATAGGACATTAGTATGTTTAGCGTATTCTTGCAGGGTAAAGAAAGTGTAGATACCCCATATCGCAGAGGCGGACGCAGCGACCGGCACTGCGGGCAATTGCCCCCATTGCCCCCCCCCCCTCTTTTGGACAGCAGTTATATTCTTTGCCTCTAAAATCTAAGTGTTACAGCACTCAAAATGCGCAAAACCTCACAATTTCAGCCCTATTTTTCAAAAGTTTTCTCCCGGGGGAGAACCCCGGGCCCCCCTTGTCCATAATTATTTTGATTCTTTCTTTAACAACTTTTATGAAATTGGGTGGAGCGGCGCCAAATTATACACCTTCGAAAACCAATCATTACGCCACTGAAAAGTGGCTCCCCCATTTATGAGGTCTGGGACCGCCTCTGCCATATCGCTACCCTAATTAGCCTACCGGTAACTCCAAAAATATCGAAAATGAGTTGTTGGTACCCTCGTGCTCGGGAAAAAGTCCTCTACCGACTGGCAAAACTCTTAAATCCCGGAAAAAAACCATAGGCTCTATCGTTGAAATAGAAAAGAACCTAACTCCAAGGTGTTTGATTTGGCAAGGAAATATCATTAACTCCAGCAGTAAACAAAGAAAATGTTATCACAATTTTTATGACACGTTGACATATTCCGAACTTAGTTATTATAAACATTAGCGTGAATGTCAAATTACTGAGATTATTTTTTTTTTCTTGCGTAAATTTGTAAGTTTTTTGGCACTCTTGAAAATTCACAATTTTGGAGTTAAAAGGTTCGCTAGTTAGGGTATCGATGTGTGTAGTTTGATGCAAACAGGCGCACCCATTTTCTGTACAGAAACACCCTCGGCGAATTAATATAGGAGAGATTTCTGAATTTAGCAGTCGCCGCGATCTGGACGGGAAGTTTTTCGATATAAGTAAAAAAAAAATCATGACATTTAATATCCTTCGTTTCGACCCCAGGGGCTTTTTGACCCCAAACCAATTAGTCTCATAAAATGTTCTAAATAAATCGCGGTTTCTATTTGAGACCCATTTGTAATGGAAGTGAGAGGGGAGGAGGAGGAGGAGGAGGAGGAGGAGGGGGGGGGGATGCATTCCTGTAAAACTATGCCTTTTGTGTTTTTCCATTACAATGAGGTATAATGTACCTCTCGGTACCCGCCTTTTTAATTGCTATGGCTGCGTTAAAGAAAGTACAATACATATCACTAGGTATTTTTTCCTGGAATTCTTGTAGTTTAGAACGATATTGAAAAACCTGGTTTGAAAATTCGCGTTCCCGCGTTTGAATTTGACAACCCAAAGCAATGTTGTTTTTATGTTCATTCCGTTTACAGAAACTTTTTAGAAATTACACGCCCCAAGACACTATAGGGACAACACTGGAGTTGGAGAAACCTTACCTACCTTCTTAGACAAAGTTAATTTCTTAACGATTATTTGGGTTTTACTAATTCGGGTTGTTATAACAAGTTCTTCTAAAACTCTAAGTTTTTGTTATTTTTTGTTTACTTACCTACGGGCTTAAAAAAAAAAATTCACAAAAAATATAAAGTAAAAGAACTGTTTCTCTACATTTCAAGGCACATTATGTGACCGTCACTAATACCGATCGGCCACAGTTATTGAACTTGATTTCTAAAAAATAACGGACATTGAGGATGTCTTTAAAGTAGCTGAGTAATGCCTTATGGGCTCAGGGGAAATCACGCGAAAAGCCCCAAATCTGTACCTCCTCGTAGTGCTGACAATGGAAGTGCATAGTGGCCACTTAACAGATAGTGAACCGCGATTCAGCCGGGATAAATGAAAAATACAGTATTTTCTGTGTAGCGCACTCTTTTGTTCTGGGGTTGGGACACTGGCCCCAAAGGCGGAGGAACTCAATGAAGAGTCAACGGCATAAGGATGCAGAAGGCAACGGGAAACCAATGCATTAACATTCCCTAGTATAGTCATCATGCCTACAATTGTCATGATGATCGCCAATCTTCAATATAAGAGACATTACAAAAAAGAGAAGGTTAAGTCAGGTCGAAGGTTTTCCAAAACGGTTAAAAAATCAATTTTTTTTTTTTTTTTAAAGCGCCAGACCCGTGTGGGTAAACGCGCTTTCTGGTTTGTAGTTGCCGGTGTTGTTGTCTGTGTTGTGTGTGTATGGTATTAGTTGGTGGTGTGTGGCAAACTGCGATCAGGAGGGCATTGGACAACGGGTTGCCCAGTGACCGTCTAAGGGCAGTTTGCCAATGCTTGTATTAAAGCAATTTATATATTTATATTTATATATATTAAATCAATTTTAAATGTAGAGGAACACTTTTTCTACTTAAAGCCATCTCATTTATGACTCGGCTTAGGTACAAACGATATTTCCAGTGAAATAGGATTTTTTTTTTCTAAATTGATTTTCCCTTTTTTATGTCAACTTTCGACCCTCGACCTTCCGCTCCATAGCCCTTGTCCATGAATTAACCAACTTAAAAGACACTGGAGACTGAAGAATGCTTACCTAGATGATCTATGTTTTCAGCTAGGTTGGCTTTGCCGAAGAAAAGAACCGCAATTGCTACCCAAGTCCAAACCATGGTCACACCTGAAACAACCACAATACAGTGTAATTACAAAGGCTGCAATTGCTGAGCATTTTCTAACAAAAGCAGGTCATACAATACGTTTTCAGGATGCTACAGTACTATCTACAACTTCTTCATACTACCCCCAGTTTCACAAAGAAGTTATTCAAGTCTACAAGCAATCTGCGGTCTAGGTATATCTTCAGTGGAACTGCGTAGACTTCTAAGATTGTATCTCAGAGGCTCGGCAGCAAGCAGGAAGTACGCTTTCAGAACGACCACGGTCTATAATTCTGGATTCTACTGCTTCATCACGCAACTAAAATTTTTAAAAAAATTTCTTTCGAATAGTTCGATGGACAATGACGAGTGGGGCTCAATTAAGCCTTCTTCTCTGTCTTCTTGGGCAGGAGAACTGCCTGAATGTTGGGCAATACACCACTCTGGGCAATGGTGACGCCAGACAGTAACTTGTTCAATTCTTCGTCATTTCGGATGGCCAGTTGGAGATGTCGCGGAATGATACGAGTCTTCTTGGAATTATTTATAATTGTAGGTTCGCAGATGAGGTACATATGTACCTAGAGTTCTTTATGGGATGGTTGGGACACAAAAAAATATTTATTGAATCATGGGGCCACCTGTTACGTTTCAATGCCTGCTGGTCACAGGAGACGTGGCGAGAGGCAAAAAAATATATATATATATTTTTGAAGGGAAGTGACTGTCCGATCTCTCATATAAGGAACTCTAAATATGTCATTTAATTTTCCAAAGCCAAAGATATTAGCCTGTAAGCAGTGAAATCAGGGGGAAGGTGAAGAAGGTGGATAAAGGTAGGAAGATGCTCGACAACAATCCAATCGGATGAGAAAGGTCAGCAGGGACCAGGTGCTTATTTACCGTCAAATTGACCCACCCCCACCCCCCCTTCTCTCCAGTTTAAACATTTGCAACTCCAACTTCGTCTCGGGCTAGTTGCTCACTTTACCAAACTGTGAACCGAAACGTGCTGAGATAAGTGCGCTCTACTTCAAAAACTGAAGGGTATCATTTCAAGCTACCCTTTCTTTTTTGCAATATAAACAAAATTAAGCGGACATCATCGAGATTCGAGATGAAAATCAACGTAACTTGTATCAAAAGGGACATATTAAATAAATAAATAAAAGCATCAGAAAGGCGAGCTATTGGATAAATTAACAAAAATGGGGCTTCAGCCCAGAAACGGGTCCAGGTCGTTTGGGGAGGGTAGTTGTGGGTCAAAATAGAACAAACATACAGTAGTATGAATATTTTTATATTAATATTATTAGAGCGTACCTATAGCAGCAAAAGCTCAGTTGCTGGGCAATCAGGGCTGTGACGTCATCCGATGGCAGAAGATAAACATAATGTTGGTCCCCCAACTTTCTCATGCAGTGCATCTAGAATGCCGTGTCTAGAGTATTATATCGACCTCGATGGCCAGGTGGTAACGTGCTTGCACTTGTGCGAGTCTTTAAAAGCAATGCAATCGGAGACGTGTCGTACTCATCACGGGTAATAACCTACAGAGGTGACTTAAAAGGTCAACCGGATACATTCATTAAATTGTTTGTATGCGATTTATTTTTTTATAAAAAAAAATAATAAAAAAATAAAAAATGAAAAAAAATATGGTCTAAGATTTCATTGGTTGGGTGCCTGAATTTCCCGATACAAAAAAGGCTAATTACCATGAGACATTTTCTCCAGTCACTTCGTGGAAGTGATACATTACAAATAAGAATAAAATTACAACATTTGCACTAATTCCACAAAATAAAATTTATATTGTAACAGCTGGTTCGGTGGTGGACATCCACCGTCTTCCGACTTTTAGGTTAATTACCAGTACTGGGCTAATGTAAAATCCCACTGCTGACGAGAAAGTAGGGCAAGAAATTGAAGAATTACATTGCAACATGCTAGGTAAATTTGCAAACACTTATGCAGAATTACAACAAAACTACTTTAATTCCCAGGAAGCGCTCCAAGAAAATTAAATTTAAATTGCTGTCTCTACAATTCACCTCCGACAAGAGTACACAATACCTGAACAACTTGTATAATTTTGAGGTTAACTATATACGTAGTTGCTTACAAGAGTTGCTTCCCCTTCAATTTGAATTCAAAACCTATCTGAACCACACGGGCGGATCCAGAGCCGCAGGGCGGTTGAGAACATCGGTGGAATTAGTGGAATCAGGAAAAATTTGGGCTCTATAGACACATAGGGGACCGAAAACGGGTGTATGGACCAGTGCAAAATCAGGGGGAGAGGAAGGGGCAGAGAGAATGGCGTATCCGTAGAAATGACGAGCTCTACGCGATTTACCGAGAACCTCCGATAGTAGCCGAAATTAAGGGAGCCCGCATCAGGTGGCTAGGGCACGTGAAACGGATGCCAAACAATAGGGCTACAGGAGCAGCCTTACACAAGGTGCCCCAGGGGAGAACACGAGTGGGACGACCACGGATGCCATAGCTGGACGACGTCGAGGTGGATCTGGCGACCCTTGGCGTCGATGACTTGTGAAGGAGAGTGCAAGACCGCGCAGGTTGGCGCGATGTGGCAGAGCAGGCCAAGGTACTTAACGGGCTTAGCGCCAAGGAGTTAGTAAGTATACACACACAGGGGGTCGAAAATTTTCATACCAGACATTCGGAGGCTAGAGAGTTCAGTCGAATTTTACATGCTTACCTGGCGAAGGATGTGTTCTATTCTCTTGACTAGTTTCTGGTGAGTACATAAGTAATGTCATCAAAGTAGCTGTGCTTCTGAGTAATGTCTTATGGTCGCAAAGGGGAAGACGCAAAAATCTCTAATCGGTACCTCCTTGTGGTGAAGATGGAACAGATAGGGTACCGAGTTTGAGCCGGGATAAGCGAAAAGCACAGTCTTTTCTGTGCAGGGCACTCGTTTGTCCTGGGGTTGGGAAACTGGCCCCGAAGGCGGAGGAACTCAATGAAGAGTCAACGGCTTAAGGATGCAGGAGACAACGGAAAAACCACTGCCACCGGAAACCACGGCGTAGGTGCGACATTAAAGAAATGGAGAGTATAGTAGTGTTCAACTGGCCTACAATAGCGATTTTTTTAAATCATAACTGGGGATTCCACCTGACGTCACTGGAGGTGAGGTAACCTCAATATATATTTAAAACACATTACAACACAGTAATAATGGCAGGGCAGGATATGCATTTCAGCGTGAAGTTTCTATCATGTTTTAAAAAAAAAAAATTGCGCAAAAGCAAATAGGTTTTTGGGAAAGCCAACTGTCCGGTTTCGTTACTCAACATAACACCTAAAACATGCCTGAAGGTAGAAATCATCGATAGAAAAGTTTCGCAGAAATATTATTTTTTAGTCATTTTTCATTAAAAATAAGTTATTTTTATTTTTTTACCCCCAGAAGCAAACTATCAAGGGTAAGCGACCCCCCGCATTTTATCAACATTAAGAACGACTAGAATATATGTGAATTTAAAAGAAATCGTTGGAGCCGTTTTTGAGAAATAATTTTTTTTGACGTTTTTTGAGAATGAAACCCCCCCAAATTGAGTTAGCCCCAAATAAAAAAAATGGTCTCGAGGTATGATTTTTGTGAACCTACATGCCGAATTTCATCAAAATCAATCGACCGAGTAGTTTGCCCGAAAATCGATGCACAGACAGACAATTCGTAAAAACCACTTTTTTGGGTTCCTGGGACCTGAAAACGTGTAAATCCGTTGAAATCTCGGAATCGAAAATTTCGACCATCACAAAGCTTTCCTTATACTACGTATAAATTGGAAAGCAAAAGTAACATCTACTAGAAACATGATTGGACTTACATAGACATGATGTGGAACTAAGCAACTGATTACTGACATTTTTGTTATGTTCTTCGATGCGCATAGTTTTCCAAATTTGTTGCGGATGCTAATAAAAGTATTACCGTAGTTATGTTTATGAATGTTTTGGAATATATTTAAGTTATGTGAACCGCTATCGTCTTTGTTATGAAACAATACATATATTTTCTATTCTATTCCATACTAGGCTACCTAATGTATACCGCTTACAGAGTCGAGAACTTAAATGATTTTGCGATATTCCAAGAATAGGAAAAGTGAGACAAGGTTTTATATAGAGAATTTGTAGCAGGAGAGGGGGTAATAACAAACTTTTTCCTCAGACTGCATTGCCAGTAAAGTTGGGGGGATGTGCTGCTAAAGAAACTTTTTTGTGATGCTTTACGATTCTTTTTATCATTTATTTACTTTTTGACAGTCATTTAGAAACACTGGGGCATACCACTGCTCCATTTTCAGTAAGAACATTTCTTCTACTTACTAAGTAAATAATAAATAATTAATTTTTTCCTGTATAAGTGAAACAACTTAGCGGCATATCAGTCAACTGGGAAGGCCCGGGACCGCCTACTTTACATGCCCTCCGAAGCATGGAAAGAAAATTTAGCAATCCCAATCCAACAGTCCTTCGAGCGAAAGACAGAGTCCGTACCATTACTCTGTAAGTCCGCTTTTAATGTTCTTCGATCACTTATAATGTGGCTGTTTAGAGCGTACAACAAGGGCGTATCCTTTGACCGTAAAATAGATAAATGACTATATGCAGTAACATTTTTTTAAAAAGAAAATCACTGCGATTACACTGTAGCCGAGGGCGTATCCATAAGTTTTGTCCCCGCATGATGAGGTGGCTCGCTAGTAGATTAGAAACTTTGGAAACCACCTGAAGGAGGGGGGATATGAGAGAGATAAAAAGTCATACGAAAAATACAAGGTTTTAAGAATCTGCCAAATGCTTTTTAGTCGAATTCCCCCCTCTGAATCCGCCACTGGAACACTCAACATTTAAAGAAAATCCTAGAGAGAGGACGACATGTCGAACAGATGGATAAATTTCTGGCTGACTTTCAGTTTTTTTGGTCCTATTGAATCCCCCCCCCCTCTACGCCTTTGTTGCTACCTGTCTCTCATGTATTATGTTTCACATGATGAATTATTATACAAATTTATTCAGCAAACTTTCTTGGCCGACTTTGCCCACAACTTTTCATTACTTCTTTTGCAAAGTTGGTATATTCAAATTTTTTTGGGACGGTGGGCTCTCTGGACGAGAATACGGTGTTGTGTTTTCGAGATAAATTTGAGGGAGCCTGGTGTCCCTTTTTCCAATTTATCTGGTGGGGTTCCCGTTGATAAAACGGTTAAATTGCATTAGAGCGTCCCGCGAGAGGGTCGCCCCCCTAACTATGGAGAGAGCGCCGCGTCGGTTTTCAATTTTTCCCCGTTTAACCATGTTATTGCATAAAAGGGGTTTTTGTCACTCTTGTGATACTGACCTTATTAAATATACACAGGGGGAAAATAGGTACGATATCTTATACAAATTTCAACACGGGCTGCGGCGGGTAGAAGCCCGACCAGAGGCGTCATTTGTTGTCCTTAGGAAGGGCAATTTATGGCAGAGAAATATAGGCTATGAAACAGAAGGTTGAGGTGCGAGAACTGGGTCCTTCAACCCTAATAGGTACATTAATTAATAAATAAAAATACTGTGTATATTTCTGTTAAATTATCTTCATCTGCTTCTTCGGCCAATACCCGTCCTTGGCTGTAAGGCTATTTGACGCCGCCGTGCCGCATTGTAGAGCTGGGCCAATCCCTCTTGTGGCGTAGTTCCGTTTTCTTCCTCAATGCCAGTCCAACTGAATAGGTGACCAACATTCCCTTCCCCTTGGAAGTAGAGGGGGCATCCGGATGAATCAGCCTTACATATTCTGTGGAGGTAAGTCTGGAGGTAGTCATGACCTGTGGCCTTTCGGAACGCTGCCACAGCGATGTCCTGGGGCAAGTTGCTGGGGATGGGTTAGGTTAGGTTAGGTTAGGCTAGGTTAGTTGCCTGCTGCTCTCACTTTCCAGGCATCTCTGGTCGTGTTCCTGACATTTGCTTTTATTAGTCTGCAGGTGTTGGAGAAGGCGAGAGGATGTAGTGGTTGCGGTAGTAGACACCCCCCCCCCCTTTGCTAGTTTGTCAGCCTCCTCGTTCCCAAGGATGTCACAATGGCCACGGACCATTGTAGGTAGATATCTGGGGCGGTTTGTAGCTCTAGGAGCCTAGACTGTTTAATTATACATTCTAGTAATCAAAAAGTACAACATGTAAAAAAGTATAAAGCACAACAGTCAAAATCAGGTAGTTCTGTCATTATTATGGTGCCAGTGCCAATCCTTGTAGTATAGTATCCAGTCGTTTACACTTGGTTGTGCGTGGTGCTGGCCTTACAAGGCCTCCCCTTTGCCTCGGGTTGTATAGGTGTGAGTGTCCCCATTTTTTTTAATTTCCTCAACACCACGCCTAACCTTCCTCGGTAAGATAAAACGCGGCTGTCGGACATGTTGCTGACCACAATATCCCAAATATGTTATGATATATTACACTATTACTAAAATTGTGTATTTCTTCATGTAGTAAAGATTTACTTTACTTTACTATCACAAATCCAATTTTATACCATTTTTTTTAATTTCACCGCGGGAGATTTCCGCACAGGGTCAGTTACCACGAAAGATGAGGCATTTTAAATTTGTAGTCAACTACTTCAGCTTTGCGCAAGGGGGGGGGGGGGTACTTTCAATTTGGACGTGGACCCTATTTTTGACCCATGCTGACGAAAATCCTGGGTCCGCCCCTGTTCTATGGGAGTTAATTGAAATCTGGAGGGAGCGCACATACAGAGTTGTAGTCAGGTAAATTTAGGATTGTCTCAATGGAGATGATATTGCTGTTGTATGTTGCCATGCTTGGTAACTGGAAACAACATCATAAACTAATTAATTACGCCTCCTGAGTGCAATGGTGCAGTTCAAGGGTGCTTGGATTCCTTGCATTTTGGCTTGGATTCCCGGTATTTTGACACTAGTCTGAATTGATAACTGAATTAATGAATGAATAAAGTTTCTAATTTAATTACAGATTAGAAACTTTATTCATTCATGTATATTCATGTATTAATGTACAAAGCAAGCATGACGGGAAGACGACTGCCAGGACGGCCAAATGTACAAAGCAAGCATGACGGGAAGACGACTGCCAGGACGGCCAAGAAACCGCTGGAAGGACGAGTTAGAGAATGACCTTCGCGAGTTGGGAGTCTCCAGATGGTGGAGCGTTGTGCAAAACCGAGAAGAATGGAGGAGTGTTGTTGAGCAGGCCAAAGCCCACCAAGGGCTGTAGAGCCGGAAGAAGAAGAAGAAGAATTTAATTACAGATGGCTGACGACCGGTTCCATAACTATGATGCAGAGACGGATCCAGCCCATGTGTGGGGGGGGGGGTAGTTGGGGTCAAAATTGAAGGAGCATTGTGTATTATCGATTAAATAAGAGCGTAATAAATTCGCTTAAAATAGATTTACTAAATTTGGTGGGGGAGGGGGGGGGGTGTTTGCAAATTTGAAATCGTGAATCGCTTTGCTAAGACTGCCGATCCACCAGTTGCTGAATGCGTTAAGCATGAAGAAATATTAGTAGCGACCCCATACAATGTATATCAAAATGTAGAGGAAGGATTCTTAATTCTTATACCTACTAACTTCTCTCTACAAAATATCGAACACACTACTATCAATATTTTGGAAACAGCCAACGGCCTTATTATACCATGTTGAATCCATGAGAGCAGAGCATGTTTCAAACTGCGGCTAACTTGGTAGTGTGCACAGCGTTGGCAGGGGAACATGGTGGGACATGACCACGCGCAGAGACTATAACAGTCAGTCTACGTGCGTGTCGAGTACTGGTCACCTCCGATTTAATCGTGTGACTTTACCATGTTCCCCAAGTGGTTCGGAATTCACTATAATCAGGAGGTCCACCCTGCCAGTCAACTCCCCTTTCCCCCCGAGGTGGAAGAGTCTGCCCTTAGGGTGCCTCAAGTTAACAAACAGACTCACTCCCCCGCCAGACTGACTGGGTTGCTTAAAGCAGAAATGCTGAAAGCAGGCGTTGGAAACAACAACAACATATTTTGGAAACAACGGATGTAGTTGGGGGTTACATCATAATTAGGGTTAGTACACAATGAGTCAGTGAACACACTAATTTAACGAAGTAGAAACTCCCAAGCAATTCATATAGTAGTGCGTACAATACATCGACCTCCCCTATTGGAAAAAGTTAATGGCAATGGTGTAATACTATAACAGTCATGGCCCTGAATACTGATGCCATATGCCAGCCCTGCATGACATTAGACACGACATAGGGTTGCCATTGGTTTGGGAAAAAGTGAAGTTCAAGTAGAAGTTTCAAACTAGTATACTCTAGTGGGGGCCGTGGTCGACCAGTTAGACAGCTTGCATTTTAATCGGGAGAACGGTAGTTCGAATCCTCATGGGGATTGGATTTACTCAATTATTCAGACTAGAATACAAAAGAAATGAGTCAATCGTCCAGAAACCACCTTCTCAGGACTTAGCCTGATGATGGGAGTAGCACTCATTTCCGAAACGTCGCCCCTTCCCCTGACAATGGGCTCCGCTCTAATTGTTCAGTGATTATGAGGTCCATGCCTCAAATAACTATCACTATCAACACAGAAGGCAATGTAACCCTTTGTTAAATAATAAACCTCCCCTTCTGATTCTCTTCAGGCATGTACGTCAGAACCCAGAACCAACCTTAGCAATGGCTCATTAAGAGCAGATTGAAGTACAAGCAGAACCCCCCCACTACGCGTTTGTGTACAAAGTAGATTTTTTCAGGAAATATCGACCGTGAGCTGTTAAAAATAACTGTTAAATGGGCAGAGTTGCTACTCTACATTTCGATACATGACATGTCGCCAAAACTAACACCCAATTGGTCACAGTTCGTGAACTTCTTCTCGGGACTACTTCACCAATAGTTTTTTCTACAAATCAAATTGAAGAGTTGTGGGCAGTCTGTATATTAGAGAGAGATACGAGTATATGTATATATCATGAAGCGGCACCCACACTCTCAAACACAGACTATAACATACTATCTCAGACGGTCCCTGGGCAACCTCGTTGTCCATTGCGCTATTAAAAACTACTTACCGAATAAATACAATAAATAAACAAATATTTATTTCTGTTAAATTATACAATACAAGTAATCAACAAGTAATTGACAAGACTTATACAGTAAAATCGTCAAATATCGTCAAAATCAGGTAGTTCTGTCGTTGTGCTAGTGCCTCAGTGACAGTGTAGAAAGCTTTCTCTAAGAGATGGTTTCTAAGCAATTTAGGAAAGTTAGAAGTATTTCTCGCCGCTCTCAGTTCAATCGGGAGTTCTCTGAGGTAGACGAAACCTTTTAGCATAGGATCCAGTCGCTCACACTTGGCTGTGCGTGGCGCTGGCCTGACAAGGTCTCCCCGTTGCCTCGTGTTGTAGGTGTGGGTGTCCCCGTTTTGTTTAAATGTCCACCAAACCTCAAGCCACCACCCAGCGGTGAAAATATCAGCAAGGATCCCGTGCTTAAAAAAAATCAGCGGGACGATCAGAAAAAATTGTTCTGTTTGTCCTGATAAGGCGGATATTCCACATACGTCAATTGTCAATGAAAAATTGAAAAATGACGTAACAATGACGTAAATTGACGTGGTAGCAGAATTTTTAGTATGTCTTTAATGTCTGCTAAAACGTAATTTATCAATTTTTCATTGACGATTGACGTATGTGGAATACCCGCCTAATTTGGACAAATCTACGATTGATGTTTGATGATAAAAAAATTGATTTTTACACTTATAAGGCTTTTTTCTTATAGAATTCCAGACAGCATTGCTATGCATTAGAAGATAGGGGTTACGTCCAGAAATTATTTTACTGAGCCATTGCTAACAATGTAATGTAACACCGACATTTGCCACAAATACAGTATTTCCCAGGTATTTCCGGGGGGAGGGATTGTTGCTGGGGTGATAAATATGGGGTTGTTTTAGCGACTGATAAGACAGACACAGCAGGGCTGCGGTTTAGGCGGATTTAGAGGGGATTTTGTGATGGCTCACCTTTTCTATTCTCACAGAAAATATTCTACTCGGACTTTTCCAACTTTTAACGATGTGGATTATACTATGCGGCCCAGGTTTCATGTTTTGTGCTCTATAACGCATGTTCAGTTCGTAGGCTAGCCGGGGGTGTCAGTCAGTCAGTTAGAGCTAGCTCTGAGGTCATTGGCGCCCCCCCCCCCCTCCCCGAAAAAAACCACTGAAGGCTAGATACAATGCACTTGCCACGTACAACAAATATAATAGTTACCATAGCATGGAAACCATCGAACCAACAACCTTTCGGATGAAAGTCCGTACCACTACTCTACATGTCTTTATTAATTTATTAACAATGGGAATTTCAAAGTGTCACACTACAAATACCACTAACTGAGTGGACGTGTGTGTAAGCTTGTGAGGTAATACAAATGAAGAGCTTGGTTACAAACGTGGCCAACTCCATTTTTTTCACAAAATTGGGTTTTGACCCGACTTTGCAGAAAATTTAAATGTCCACCTGCACGTTGTAAAATAAAGTGACAAAAGCAGCCAGATTGCGCACAGAAGCGCTGAGAAGTCTGGGGTTAGCTATAAACTTAATGCAATTTTCAACAGAAAATCCGCTCTCCTGAAAAATTCTAAAACTTGGAGTTGGCCATGTTTGTAAACAGCCTCCTCAAATAGATTATATTGAACATTGGTACCTAAAAAGGTAACCTAATAACTTAGGGACGACTAACCACAAAGGGACAACATAATAACTTAGGGGGAACTTAGTAACTTAGGGAGCGAATGATAAAGTACTTATTCATTGTTAGCAGGTTACTCCAACTTGTACGATGTAATCAGCTCTGTCTTTTCGAACCTAAGGTTCGTGTTTTATACCTTATGTCTCAAGATAATATGTAGCGTAGTGGTATAGACTCTGACTTTCACCCGAAAGGTTGTTGGTTCGAGACCCACACTGGCTACATTTTCTGGCCATGCTTCAGAGGGCATGTAAAGCAGACGGTCCCGGGCCTTCTTAGTTGAGTGTAAGAGAGGGCTTTATAGCCGTAACTCCGCTATGTTGGCTTAGTAATAGAAACAACAAAAAGTCCTTATTTATTTATTTTTATTTTAAAGACATACGTGACGGAAGATGATATAACATTTGCCAAACAGAGGTTTGTTGTCTGCCCCTAGCCATGAGCCTAGGCCAAGAAGAGCGAATGTTCTTGTGTTAGGCATAGGGCGAAACACAAAGCTCTCCCAGAAAAGGTTTCACTTTGAAAGGAAGAATAAATAAATATTTGGTCAAAACGGTAAACTAAACTCAATGCCAGACAGGGACGGATGCAGCCAATTTTTTTTTTTTTTTGGTAGTTATGGATCAAAATACAACAAATATGTGTAGTATCGATTTAATTAGAGCGTAATAAATTAATATACAACATATTTACTGGATTTGGGGGGGGGGGTGGCAGCAACCCCCCCCCCCTGCCCCCATTCTGCCAGCCTACCCATCAACAGACTAGTATTGATAAAACCATAATAAGCCACAGCCTCATTATACATGTAATAGGTACGTATATTTGAGAACCTTTCAAAGATTTATTAGAGTTGGATTCGACTTCAGAATTTTCGTTCATCTTATTATTTTTCAATTTCATTTTTTATTCTTATGAAATTCAATAGCTTATTATGCATCTCCTCCCTTGCTTGAACTCGGGAATTACTGTACGCACCGCGGCATATTTAAATTGAAAAATTGAAAATACGATGCCTATACCTGTATTTTTTTTTTTTAATTTTTTTATTTTTTTTAGATTAATCGCATACAAACAATTTAATAAATGTATCCGATTGACCTTTTCAGTCGCCTCTGTAGGTTATTACCTGTGATGAGTACGACACGACTCCGATTGCATGGCGTGTAAAGACTCGCACAAGTGCAAGCACGTTACCACCTGGCCATCAGTCCACATGTCTTCTCCCTTAACAATTGGGGTTTTATTGGGGTGTAATTGACTTATTGTGCCCCTATGTATGTATGTTTTTTTTATACCACTATGAACTCAAGACATGGAGAGTAGTGTGTACAGACTCCAACTTGTTGGTTCGAGTCCCACATTAGCTACATTTTCTGGCTTGGGAGGGCATGTAAAGTAGGCGGTCCTGGGCTTTCCTAGTTGGGTGTAAGAGAGGGCTTTGCATTCCTAAATTCGCTAGGTTTGCTTAGCAATAGAACAAAACAGGTCAAACTTATTTATTTATTATTTTTACTATGAACTCGGGAATTGCTATATGTATAGTCCACGCAAAATGAGAAGAGTATGGACATGGAATGTTTTCATCCTGTCCAACACTGTAAAAATATTCTTTGCACAATTTTTGTTATGCCTTGCATCCAATGCAAAAAGGTAACCCAAAATGGTGCAAGGAATATTTTTAGAGTGTTGGACAGGATCAAAACATTCCATGTCCATACTTTTCTCATTTTGCGTGGACTATACTAGGCATATTTAAATTTAAAAAAAATTCCTATACCTGTATTCTTTATATTAAATCAATCTACATGTTTCCCTTAACTTATTGGGGTATTATTGTGATATAATTGGCTTATTGTTCCCCTATAAGCATTATTACTACAATATTATATTCATGTATTATATTTCCTTATATTCATTAACAAAAAACTCGAAAAAACATCTACAAATATTTTCTAAAAAAGGGCTTCAATTTTCTTTACATTCACACATTGTAGTCGTTATTAATGTAAAGAAACCCCATAGGTCACTTGTCCTGCCCCGTGATAGTTTGGTTCTAGGGGCAAAAAAATAAAAAGAACCGGTCCGAGTTAACTCGAACATGCTTTTCAATTTATCAAAATTAGTCGATAGAGAAAATGAGTAATTTCGTGGTAAATAATTTTCCCATGGTTAAATTTCCGATATCTCGGGGGGGGGGGGTGTCCACCTGACGTCACTCGTCACTGGTGGTGAGGTAAATTCTAGATAGGTCAGACCGACACATTACCACACAGCAATACTGACAGGACACGCAATGCATTTGAGCGCGAATTTTCTATCATTTTCTCAAAAACATTTTTTTGTACAAAACCAAATACTTTTTTGGGAAAGCAACCTGTCCGGTTTCGTTACTCAATTTAACACCTAAAACATACCTGAAGGTAGAAATCATCGATAGAAAGGTGTCGCAGAAAAATTATTTTTTAGTCATTTTTCATTAAAATTTAGTCATTTTTATTTTTTTACTCCAGAAGCCAACTATCAAGGGGCAAGCGACCCCCCGCATTTTATCAACATTAACAACAAATACAATATATGTGAATTTAAAAGAAATCGTTGGAGCCGTTTTTGGGAAATAATTTTTTTAGACGTTTTTTTGAAGTGTTTTGAAAATAAAACCCCCCCAAATTGAGTTAGCCCAAAATAAAAAAAATGGTCCCGAGGTATGATTTTTGTGAACCTACATGCCGAATTTCATCAAAATCGACCGAGTAGTTTGCCCGGAAATCGACGCACAGACAGACAGACAGACAGACAGACAGACAGACAGTCATTTCGTAAAAACCACTCTTTTGGGTTCCTGGGACCTTAAAACATATAAATCCGTTGAAATCTCGGAATCGAAAATTTCGACCGTCACAAAGCTTTCCTTATACTACGTATAAATTGAAAAGCAAAAATACTCAATTTTATACTAGTATAATGAAACATGACCAATTTTATTTTATTTTACAGAACCTTTCTAACGCTGCATTTAAACTATAGTATGTTTTAGGAAGAAATTAATATATGATTTATGCCCCAATACATTGCATACCCTGCCGTTATTACTGTGTTGTATTTAGTACAATGGGGGTCTTCACAATGTTCGTGTTATCGAGTTATACCTAGTTAAGTGTGCTACATCAAGTTAAGTTAACACACCGATAACCCGATAACCAAGCTAACCAGCGCGCTATCCCAAACGCACTTCCAAGTTGGTTAACTGTGCTACGATACATAGCTAGCACTGCGCTCGATAGCTCAGGAGTCAGGTTTGACCGCCGCCATCTTGGTTTTTGTCAATTGATTTGAAACACGCGTTTAAAATTTTGTAGTATTTAAATTTATTTGTATTACCCTGTTAAATATTTTCGATATAGCATGATAACTCACTCCCGAGGCCCAATCACGATTGTGTGTTAACTTCCATAGCACATCTAACTCGATAAATCGATAACACCAACACTGTGAAGACCCCCATTAGTTTGCCCGTTCTAGACTATGCAATCGTCCTATCGACCAATTTAGTGTTTTAGGATAGGAAAACCGAAATTCAACCCAAGGACAATTATATTATTTCGGTATCCATAGTAATTGATAAATAGGAGGCATGTACGGGTTCACTCGTACCAGTTTGTTAAATAAATAAAAATAAATAAATAAGGACTTTTTATTGTTTCTATTAATAAGCCAACCTAGCGGAGTTAGGGCTGTAAAGCCCTCTCTTACACTCAACTAGGAAGGCCCGGGACCGCCTGCTTTACATGCCCTCCGAAACATGGCCAGAAAATTTAGCCAGTGTGGGACTCGAACCAACAACCTTTCGGGTGAAAGTCAAAGTCCGTACCACTACGCTACATGTCCTGTTATGTTTTTTTTCTCATTTTTTTTTCTTTTCGTTTTGTTTTGTTTTAAGTGAATGAAGATTGTTATGTATGATGAGGATGAGAGAGTTTTATGAGGTGCGCTCTGATTGGCTGATGAGTTAGCGCGATTGTGTTGGCGAGGGCGTAGGAAGATGCCTGGGATTGAATGTCTCTGAGTTTTGAATTGTATATAATATATATAATTATAATATATTGTATATAAACTTTATAATTGGGTATCTGATGTCATGTAACTTCGAAACTACCTTAAAAATCCATACATAATACAGTTCTTGGTTTTTTTTATAGTTAATTAATGGACATACAGTAAACTGGGCCAACGCGGTGCTTGAGGGCAAAGCACAATACGTTCCCTACATAAATTAAAAAAAATGCTGATTGGTTTTATTTCCAATTTTCAATTAAAAAGTTAGCAGCTGATTAATGGTTGAATGGTCACGTGCAAGCAATAGGAGACATTTCAAAAAGCAGCGGAAATTACGCTGTTGGTCCCCGCATTGTATTGTCCAATTTATTCAAACAGAATGCTTCTTCACAACTTAAATAGTGTGAATTCGTGAATTCGATTACAAAGCCCCATGTCCAATATTATGTTGACTGTTGGGAAATTACGGCGTATTGAGTTTAGTAGCGGTATTGTTGTTTAAACGCTAAACTTCAATTGGTTTCATACTTGAATTGCAGGTGCTTGAGGCTCGAATGATGATTTGAATTTATTTACAGATGCCCGAAAAACGCGATATCCATTATGCAAAGTGCAGGGGAATATTGGGCTTGGTAAGGAAACTAAATTATGGAAAAAATGGAATTTAAACTTAGAAACCCTCTGTGCTTAACAATGTTAATGTTATTGCGTCTCTTATTAAAGAATAGTACCTAGCTTGCTTTTAGACAGTTTTTCTTAGACATGTCGAAATGAGCGATTTCGAGATTTCAACGGAACTTGATGAGGTCCCAGGAAACCAAAAAGATGGTTTTTACGAAATTTCCAGGCGTAATGACGGTTTGGGTACAGTATACCTACATCATCATGGGAGAGTCAGAGGAGAAATTTCACCAAAAATTAACTTGTAAAATAATAATAAAAAATATAAAGTCGTGCACACATTCTACTTTCTTGTTGAGTACTCGAATTTGTTGATTACCTACTTAAATAATGACTTTTTTTGTTCTATTACTAAGCCAACCTAGCGGAGTTAGGGCTATAAAACCCTCTCTTACACTCAACTAGGAAAATCCCGGGACCGCCTGCTTTACATGCCCTCCGAAGCATGGCCCGAAAATGTAACTAGTGTAGGACTCGAGCCAACAACCTTTCGGGTGAAAGTCAGAGTACGTTCCACTACTCAACATGTCCCCTACTACTTGACTGTATAATGGAACAGAAATATATACTGTGTGCATATTTATTTATTTATGACAGCGCCCTACAGAAGGTTCTCACAAGCCTTTTTGTATTAAAGACAGGGTAGTGAGGTAATGTAATTTTTGCGTTTGGCGGGTAGGTAATAGGATTGGCTTAGACAAAGCATTTCCATATAAATCGAGCATTACGCCTGACACCTGTCCATCTCCTTCATTTCTCGGCTTTACCCCCTGCGTATTAACGCAGCGCCACTTCCGCACCTTTTTCAAATTTTCCCTAATTATATACTGAATGAAGCCAGGGTAGCATTTCCCCGTTGACGGAGTCATATGCATACGGCTTGAAGGTTTTCTTTTTTAGGCCTATTAATACTTATAGTGGCCCTTTTGTCTTGCCCCTTGGAATAACGGCCACATACTTTACATTACAGTGTAGAGGAAAAAATGATGAACTTCACTAATTACATTAGCATTTTTCATGACTATTAGGTTTACAGATTTAGAATGTACAATGGTTGCCTGTAGTGCCAGTTTTATATTTTATATATACATATTTTTAATCATTTTTAGGTATAATTATGCTAGCATAAATTAGTTCGTACTCCGTACCTAGTAGAGTAAGTAATTTTTAGTGTTAAGTAAAGGTATTGAGTAACTGCAAAGGCTTTCACGGCCGGAGTCAAATGAAGAACCAGTAGAATCCGGGCTGATGGGCCGTGGTCGAGGTACAACCTTCGAAGTCTACGCAGCGCCACTGAAGATGTCGACCGCAAATGTTGACGAAACGTTTGGAAGTTCACTTTCAACTCGACCACGGCCCATCAGCCCGGATTCTACTGGTTCTTCAAAGGTATTGAGTGCTACCCTTTCGCACGCCAGTGGCATGAGCCATGTCAACATACATCTAAAAACAATTAAGAAAAATACACGAACCATTATTATTATTATTATTATTATTATTGAGCGTGATAATTATACTTAATAACAAATTGTTTTTTCAATATAAGCACCTTGTCCTGGGTTACTGGTCAAGCAAAAAAGTGAAGTTAAATGATTATACAGTATAACAGTAACAGTTAAGAGTATAATAATATTAATATAACAAATAAAAAATAAATGAATAAATAATTAAAAATTACACGATAATGTCTTATTTTTGCAGCACTGTATAAGTCCTTTGTTCCAATCAAGCGCCTGCATGGATGGGGATGTGGACAATATTACTGTATTTGGGTATTTAAATTATTGTACAATTGCAATTGCATTAGAATTGCAATGATAAACATTGGTAACTTTATTGTGTATTTACTGGACAAGTGAAAAAAGTGAAAAAGTGATTACACTTATTCTAATGGATTTGACATATTTTCTTATAGCACAAAACAATCTATATATCCTGTGAAATGCGATTTTGTTCAGTTGGGTGTGTCTCTTAAGTAGTGGCATCGTCTGTTCAAATACCTTCTTCTTCTACTTTAAATGCCACTTCTAGCGAAGATTGGCCATCAAAACAAATGGCGGTTGTGTCCTGGGGTAAGAGGGGCTGCGATTGGACCTTGAGAAATAATACGCTTCAACGATTCACCAAGGATTATCATACATTGTGAATACCCTTTTATGTACGGAAATTCGGTAGAGGTGAATTAAGTCTGGAGTAGGGCGGGATGAGGTTCATATTATAAAGTGACCGCAGCTCCCTCTCTGGGGGTCTTTTCACTCTCATATCCAATTATTAGTGGAGGAGCCTCGTTAATATATACAAAATCGCAACTTCAACAAAAAGGCTGCCATTGGTGATTGCTCAGAATTGGTCCTATCACTAGTCAAATATTAAGAGATAATCAGAGGGGAAAACAAAGGGTTAGTTGGACTTACATGCCAACGGCCTTACCATGTTGATTCCATGAGAGCAGAACATGTTTCAAACTGCGGCAAACTTGGTATTGTGCACAGCGCAGCGTTGGCAGGGGAACGTGGTGGGACATGATAACGCGCTGAGACTATACCAGTCAGTTTACGTGCGTGTCGAGTCCTGGTCACCTCCGATTTAATCGTGTGACTTTACCATGTTCCCCAAGTGGTTCGGAATCCACTATAATCAGGAGGTCCACCCTGTGAGTCAACTCCCCTTCCCCCGAGGTGAAGGAGTCTGCCTTATAGGGGGCCTCAAGTTAAAAAACAGACTCAATCCCCCCGCCAGGCTGACAGGGTTGCTTAAAGAAGAAATGCTGAAAGCAGGCGTTGAAAAAAACAACAGTTGGACTTACATTGCCTCTTGTGTTAATAGTCATTAGAGGCATGGGCGTCATGGTCATCGAACAATTAGAGCCGAACACATTCTTAGGGGAAGAGGGAAATACAATAATTAGACTTTAGAGGCACAGAATAGCTATTTTTTTTTTTTTTTTTTTTTTTTTTCTTCTATTTATTTAATGTTTTTGTCAGGATGTCTGAAGTCTTGCAAGACCAATGGGTCTGTCTGCAAGTTCTTCACTATATGTACTTGTACCTTTTTGAGACGTCTGTAGGCCATGTCTAGTATTCTGTTATTTTAATTTTAATTAAAAATTTATTCGATTTTACTATGGAGCCATGACTTTACTTGTTGTTTTATTTCCCTGTATTTTTTCAGATCTTTTATTGTATTTGGTATATCATTGAAAATGTGAGGTATCATGTATTTTAATGTCTGTCTTCCGTAGTTGTTCGTTATGGTGGGTGTGAGCAGTCTTGATTCGGTTATAGATCTTGTTTCTATGTCATGTGTTACTGGTTGCTTGTATTCTGTTTTATAAAAGTACTTAATGATGGTAATGTATTTGAAAAGAGCCGTCACTGTTAGTACGTTATATTTATTGAATAGGTCTTTTTTGCTCAATTTGTTATATTTATTTGTTTTATCTGAGTTTTTTATAATCTTCAGTATTCTATATTGTATATTTTCAATGTTCTGTATTTGTGATGGTGTTGTCTTTCCATATGCTTGTATTCCATATCGTATAAGAGATTCTACTAGTGCTTTATAAATCACTATCATTGTATCATAGTTTAAATAAAATTGGATATGGTAAAAAGCGTATAAACATGATCTGAGTCGTTTATTTACATTATTGATATGTATGTCAAATTTGAATCTGTAGTCAATTGTTATTCCCAGGTATCTGTATTCATCTACTGTTTCAAGTATTTCTGTGCATTCGCATTCATATGTTTGTTTATTTTCATGTAGACATTTGTTATCGTGTTTTATAACCCTCATTAGTTCAGTTTTATATTGTGGTGATCTGATATGCATTAGTTTAGTTTTTTTACCGTTTATCGTAAGTTTGTGGTCGTGTGAGTATTTTTGTAGTAGTTCGAATTTTTCTTTCATAATTTGTACTGCGTTGCCTAAGTTTTTCTCATATACTACTATTGCTGTATCATCCGCAAACATAAATACTGTTGATTTGTCCGTAGTTAGTCCATCAGGTAAATTGTTTGTATATATTAAGTACAACAAAGGTGCAAGGACTGACCCTTGTGCAATGGCTGTTGTCGTGATTTGTTCACTACTGATTTTATTTTTATATTTAACTATGTATTTTCTGTTTGTCATGAAATTTTGGAACCATTTTAGGAGTTTTCCCTCAATCCCTATTTTTTTTAGCTGTTGTATCATTATTTTACAATCAAGTAAGTCAAATGCCTTGGAGTAGTCTATAAATGTTACTAGTACATGTTCTTGTTTGTTTAGACGGTTATTTATGAGATCTGAAAATTCTGTTAGAAGTGTTTCTGTGCTTCTGCCTTTTTGGAATCCATATTGATGTTTGGTGATTATTTCATGGTCAGTGAGATATTTTCTTAGTCTATCAGCTATGTAAGTTTCTATTATTTTGTCTATGGCTGTTAAGTTGGCTATTTGTCTGTAGTTATTGTAGTCTAAGTAAGTTCCTGTCTTGTGAATCGGTCTATGTATGGCAATTTTTAGCATTTGTGGAATGTGTTCTGTTTGTATTGATACGTTTATTAGGTGAGCTATGACCGGGCTGATGTTTGTTTTTATTGTTTTTATATCATTTATTCTTATTCCGTCTAGTCCGGGTGATTTGTTTGTTTTTAGTCTATCAATTATTTCTTGTATAACCGTTGGTTGGACTTTAGGTAAGTACATTTGTCTGTCGCATGTGTAATTCAATACTGTAGTATTTGTTATTATATCACAGTCGTGTTTAATTTTATAAACATTTTCAAGGTATGATTTTGCGAATTGATTTACAATCGTATCATCTGAGTATTTTTGTCCTAAATGTTTTTCAATGATTGTGTCTATATTATTTACTGTTCTTCCCAGTATTTTGCTAACCAAATTCCAAGTTTCTCTCATGTTTCCTTGGTGTGTTTTAAATTTGATTTTATAGTAATTGTTTTTTGCGTTTTTTATATATTTGTTCAGTTTATTTCCATATCTATTGTATTCTTGCCTATACGCAGGATTTTTTGGATTATGTTTATGCTTTCTGAATAGTAAGTCCCGCTTTATTATTCCAATTTTTATTTCTTCCGTTATCCAGTCTTTATTAGGTCTGTTTTTTTTAATCTTTATTGACGTTGTACATTGTGTTTGTATACTGGTAATATTGTCTCTTATTGTATTATAAATAGAATCTGCATTATCTAGATTCATTGCATCCTTCCATTTTATTTCGTTAAGTAATCGTGTCATTTTTGATTCGTCTATTTTGTTTATAGTTTTATTATTTAGTTGATTTATTTGGTTCTTCTCTATTTTAAAATTAATCACTATCATGTAATGGTCAGAGATTTTATGTTTTATAACTCCACTTCTGTTTTTTGCTTCATTCCCTCTAGTGTACATTAGGTCAATGCAAGATTGCGTTAGTTTTTCGTTTCTTACTTCTTCTCTAGTATAATCTTTAATTTCTTGTATTAGTCCGTAGTTACATGTCATATTTGCGAGTCTTGTTTTATAAATATTTTTAGATTTCATATCTATGTTGAAATCTCCTAAAACCAGCATAGGCATTTTATTGTTAATATTTGTTCTTATTTGTGTTTCCAATTCTATTATGAAGTTATTTTTGTCAGTGTTAGGTGGTCTGTATATGCTTATAATGTCTATAATTTTTGTTTTATTTAGTAATTTTATGTGTATTTGCTCGTAAGTTTGTCTTTCTTCTGTATCTATGCATTGTACTGTTAGTGTATTTTTACTATATATTAAAATTCCTCCCCCTCTTCTGTTTTTTCGGTTGTAAAAATGTTGTTCGTATCCATCTAATGTATATAGACTCATGTTCTCTGTTATTGTATTTGTTTCTGTTAGTACTAGTATATCAAATGTGTACCCTTCTTTTCCCTTCAGTATGACATTTAGTTCGTTCCAGTTCTTATGAATTGATCGAATGTTTAAACATATTATTTCGAGTCCTATGTTTGACTGATTGTCAGTTAGCCATGTTTCGTACGTTTCGTAAGTCTTAAAATGGGTATTTCCGTTATGTTGCACGTAATGTCCGTCCATTTGTATTTGTATTAGGCCAATCTGACGTTTACACTAATTTGTCTAAGTGTTTTTCGTTTTCTATGACAATCGTATCTTTAGTATTTTCGTCTTTTCTCACGAGCACTTTGTTGTTTTGAAACCATACAAATTTATAGTTCATTCGCTTTGCTTTGACACGTGCTTTCCAGGCCAAATCTCTGTAGTAAGGACTCATGTTTTCGGATATATATATTCTGCCATTTCCATTTCCTGTAAGCTGTTGGTTTGTAACAATTTTCTTTCTTTGTGCCAGCATCTTATTCCTCTTCTTTGTTGATTGAAATTGAACAATTATACTTGGTATTTTCCCCTGTTTATTTGGAATACGGTGGCAAGCTTCTATGTCCGATTTTTCCAGCGCGATTTCCAATTCCTTTGCCACTTTCAATACAATTTCTTCTGCATTTTCTCCTTTAGTTACTTCCACTTCTTTAATTTCTAGGTTTCGGTTTCTCCCGTATTGTTCCAACGATATCAATCTGTTTTGTAGTTGTTCCACTTCTTTATCCCGTTTCTTAAGTGCATCTTTTAGAGTCTCTACTTCTTTTTTCAAGCTCGAAATCTCGTTAAGACGCTCTACGATGTCATCATACTGTTTACTAATAAAGACTTGACTATCTTGAAGGCTGGTTAAAGTATCTTTCATGTCTTTAAACATTTTTCCAATAAATATTTTGAGCCTTTCTTCAGATTCAGTTGTTGAGGCGCAGCCTGCACACTTCCACTGTTTTATATCGCCTGATTGTTTCATATCAGTGTATTCCTCGCCAGTAATTTTTACACACTTTGTGTGATACAACTGGTTGCATTCCTTCATACTGCACTGCACTGTGTCGTCATAGCGACTTATTTTACCGTCACAATTCTTACAAGTCGACATTGCTATGAAAATTCTATCTTCGCACTAAATAGACGTGTTTTGGGTGCTGTACTACTGCGGTCAAGTCTGTACTTGTAACCTAATTCGTGTCTCTCAGCTTGTACTCACGTTCTTTAATTATCCTTTTCTTCACTAAAAAAACAGTATTTCACTATATTTTTCCGTAATAAGTTCGGCTTTACTTGATGTCACTTATATTCACTCCACAATACTTCAAAAGATTAGCTTTCACTGTGTTTTTCAATTTTTTTTTCGAGAGCGTGTTTCACTATTTCATTTAAATTGTAAAAAGCCTCTACAGGCAGGAGAATTACAGAAATGAAGACATGGAAAAAAGTACGGGAACGGGATTTGAGCCTAGGAGATAAATTGACGTCATAAAGCGCACATCATTAACACAGAACAGCACTGAAAGGGTTATAGCCTCCGACTTGGCAGTTTCAAACTAGGAAAGGAATAAACACCTACTTAAGTGCAGGTGTACAAAGCCCTACATTATAGGCGGAATATTCACGTAATTACTTACCAACTTTGGCAGTAACTTGCAAAAACTTTGTATACTTGTTTTTGCTCTTCAATATCCTTTCCTAAAGATTTTCGCAGCTTTTCATTTTTATGGGTGGCTGAATTCATCTCTCCTCTTCCTCCGTTGTTTGGATATATTTCTGCAACTTTATTAATGGGCAGGCTTCACTAAAAGCGACCCCAGCTCTTTTTCATTTTGAATTTATGATGAAAATAAATATGAGATGACTGCTACTTATAACTCCATTCCGCAAAAGCACTTCTTTTCAAAGTGGCAAAGCCAGTCCGGTTCGGCGAATTAGGTTATCAGGTGGGAGGAGGAGGGTTCCTGCAGAGATTAAATATATTTTTTTTAAATTTTATTTACCCTTCGTTAATATCTCATCATTACTTTTATGAAATATCCGACTAGGTGAAGAAGAAGAAGAATAAGACCTGGGTAATCTCGCTAGATCTATCGAAAGGGTGCAAGGAAGGAATGCAACACCATTGAAGTACTTCAAGCACAAATTCAGTATAAACCTGTCGCACAATAGCAGAAATATTGCAGAAATAATAAAGAATAAAGTAAATGACTTATGCATATACATAGAGTAAAAATTTCACAAAGTATATGTAATATGTAATGACTTATATACATATATTGTATCTACAGAACAAATTTCACTGTTTTACTGCGCATCATCTTCATATTATTTCACTCTAGTCAATGCATGTTTCATTTTAATGTTCCCAAAAACAATTTTATATATGCAAAGATTTATTTGTTTACCGTATTTAAAATAAGTTAATCTTTTTTATATTAGTTTTTAAGCTAGTTATTTATATACGTTTGTGAGCAGTAATTAATCATTATAGTTTTAGTGGAAAATCCTATTAATCTAACATAACATCTGAACCAATAATGCTACGATTGTATACTAAACATGTCATAAAGATATACTTTACTTATCTACGATCGCTTGATAAGTCTCAGTCCAGTAGCCTCTAATGGATTGCACCACCATAATTTTTCCGGAGGTGGAGTACAAGCACTCCTTACTGAGGTTTTTCAACTGGTTGTAATGTTTTGTTATTTAATTTTTAAAAAAGGAATTGTTTTTATTGTTTATTTAACTTCGTATTTTAATTCTTTTTGTTGAGGTTTTTCAACTGGTTGTAATGTTTTGTTATTTAATTTTTAAAAAAGGAATTGTTTTTATTGTTTATTTAACTTCGTATTTTAAATCTGTTGTTCATTCTTATGCGGGTATTCCACTGACTAATTTTACTTCAAATTTGATTTTGGCATTGACGTTTGTTTTGTTTTAAGGAGACTATTATGTTGATACTTAACTTATCTATTATAAATTAAGTTATAATATGGTAGAAACATCATTAATAAGTCTCTACCATATTATAACTTAATTTATAATAGATAAGTTAAGTAAAAAAATGTAACAATGTATAAATAATTATCTTATCTTATCTACATAATAGTTTCCTTAAAACAAACAAAACGTCAATGAAAAAATCAAATTTGAAGTAAAATCGCCGGTGGAATACCCGCCTTCAGGCCTGATAACATACTCAAATATTTATTCTATTCAATATTTTCTCTGGTTGAAAAAATATTCGGAATGTTTATGTTATTGAAGTATACGACTTGAATCCATGAATTTAGATATTACACTTTCCAATTTTTCTTAGACCCATATTGGACCGAATATTGGAACAATATTCATTCGTGTGTGTAAGGAGTTTCAATTGATTTATGGCTTCTTACCATATAGTAACCTACGTTTTAACGTCAGGAAATATAGAGTAGTGGTACAGACTCCAACTTTCACCAGAAAGGTTTTCGGTTCAGAGTCCCACACTTACTAAATTTCCGGGCCATGCTCCGGGAATGTATTGTACGTATGTATGTATTGTGTGTCATGAAAGACAATAATGTCCATTTTATTTTTTTCAATATGGTTCCATTGGTACCTATTTTATTTGACTGTATACATATTGTATACACATTGCTTGAACCATTATTTTATAGCCCGATGTAAAAACTGCGCACGGGCCTCGTGACATTGTACATTATATAATCTGGAATATACTGAATATATAATTATATATAATTTTTTAAGGTTAATGGCATATAAACAATTAAATGAATGCATCCGATCCGATCCGAAATCGTATTATATTATATTTCAAAATTCTACCTGTACATTTTAATGTTTATTAGTATTTCCTTCAAATTAAACATTCTCTTGTATTCTATTAATTTATTAATTTGAATGTCCCGCGCATATTTTAGTACCTTCACGTGACACCTTACTACTGCGGTATTAAAAAATAAACATTATCAGAATCGTAAGCCTCGGTATAATATTTAAACTGCGGTATTATACCTAGATTAATCCCAAATCACCATGATCGGGCTGGAGTAGGTCAACGGACGCTCTGATATCTTCTACTACGGACGTTCCGATAACTTCAAGTACGGAAAACTGCGGATGAGATGGGTTACGTTAAATCTTACGAAAATTGCTAGGGGTTTCAATTCCCGGGGGTGAGATGAATTGCAGATGAGCCAAGTTGCTTTAGTTATTCGGGATCGAGTCGCAGCCCTTTTCACTGGAGTGCCTCTGCAGAGGCACAGTGCCCATTCCCATTGAATACTGGCCAATGACAGAGGCGTAGTTCAGTCTGTAAAGAAGGGGGCTGTGAAAGAGAAGGTCGACGTTAGAGATTCGATAAGGAAGGAAAATTATTCCACATAACCCGGGTCCACCCAGCCCTACTGGTATCCCTCGCTGGTAGGGAGAAACATGACTGCCGAGAGTGTTGTTAATTGCTCTAACCGCAAAATCCCAAATGGAGCAGAGCTATAACTCTTCTACGCTTTCCTCTTTAGGGGTATTCAATGCGTTGGTACGTAGAAAAGGGAAAATGGGAAATAGAGAAAAAACTGATACCTCCGCCAACCATAAAATTAGAAAAACCTAACCTAACTACCTCCAAAGTTTGTTTGCCTTTTGCTATTGACTTATGAACATCTGCTGTAGCCCATCTTTCCTATTAATTTCTGTCGCAGAGCTCATTTCTTAATTAATAAAATAAAAATCAAAATACAAATTCAAAACAACAACACAATATATGGTCATTTTCGATTTCCCAAGTGCAGTTACCAAGTAAAGTGGGAAACGTAGAGAAACACGTGGTGTTTTTACAAGGTATGTTTGTCTGACGGTCTTTTCTGTCTGTCAGTTTGTCTGTTCGTCGATTTGTGGGCAAACAAGAAAGTGAATTTTGGTGAGATATGACATGTACCGTAGGTTCACAAAAATCATACTATTGTCATTTTTTTCTTATTTTGGGGATAACTCAATTTTGGGGGGTTTACCTACAAACACTACAAAAAATATTTTTATTTTAAAACGGCTCCAACTATTTTTTTTTAATTCACATGATATTGTATTCGCTATTACTGTAAACAAAACCCAACCGGTCACTGGCCCCGAAATTTAACCCTAGGACAATTATTTACCAAGGAACTATTAGAGTAATTGATAAATAGGAATGCATTTACGGGCTTATTCTTGCCTCGTGCCTATTTTCTATATGCTACTGTCCATAGCAGTATTAGGCTGCTGAAGTAGAATTTGTTGGAACTTGTAAAATATTTAAGGCGTGCTCTGCCTCTTTTTTTAAAGTTTATAATGGTGCTTGAGAACATTAGCATCACACAAGTTGGCGCCATGTACGGGTGGCAACCACCCTTAAAACTCTATAAAGCCAGAAATTTTCTCTACACACATCAGTAGTAGTAAGTCACGTATTTTCCCCCAGCCGTGGGGTCACTTCTACATAAAAAAAATTCTCATGACCAAAACAGTCATTATTATGCGAGTTTCCCCTTAACCGGTTCTGCACAGAACCGGGTTCTACTGTATGGTGGCGGAAATGTTGCGAGCGAAATATTCCGATAAAGCTACCAAGGCAAATATGTAAATTTTATGGGAAACCTAAAAAATGTGAGGGCCGAAATTTATCGTCAGTGTACTATAATGGTTTAACCCCCCCCCCCCAATTTCGAGTTCGTGTTCCAGCTGTTAAAGTCAGTGGGGCTCATCATAGAGGGTGACTCCCGCAATGCCGGATTTAGCCGCGGCAAGTGGCCTCTAAGTCTTGCTCAATTTTCTTTGCTTCGGAGGGCATGTAAAGCAGGTGGTTCTGTAGTCTTTCTAGTTGATTGGATGAGAGGGGTTTATATGTAGCCTTAACTCTGATAGGTTGGCAATCGGCCATCAAATATAGCAGCAGCAGCCTATATTTCCAATTGTTCAATTTTTGAAAAGTTGCTGCAAGTCAGAGATTCAACAAGAAGTAGTGTGTTTTTACAGCCTAAGCCTAAGGCATAATGATAAATAAAATAAATCGTGACTTTTTGTTGTTCTATTACTAAGCCAACCTGGCGGAGTTAGGGCGATAAAGCCCTCTCTTACACTCAACTAGGATGACCCGGGACCGCCTGCTTTACATGCCCTCCGAAGCATGGCCAGAAAATGTAGCCAGTGTGGGACTAGAACCAACAACCTTTCGGCGGTGAAAGTCAGAGTCTGTACCACTATATAATTATATGCATAATGATATATAAATAAAAAATTAACAGATTAACTTTTGTTCCATTACTGAGTTAAGACTACTTAAACGATCTTACAACGTCTACATTTAAAACGACACTATCCTTTCAAAACACGGTTAATTTGGGGGGGGGGGGGGGCAGACACCAATTTTTTTAACGTAATTTATTTTTATTAATTTAAGTCCATTCCATTCTATCCAGTGCTCAAACTCAAATAAATTTATTCCAATTCTTCAAACAATACAGGTTTACATAAAATGATAAATTGTATCCCTAAAATAGAAATTTGAATTTAAATTTGTGTAAAGCCCTTGTATTTCAGGGGGGGTCCGGACCCCTTGGACTACCCCCTGGGCACAGCCAGGATTTCGACCCACCACTACTCCACCCCCCCCCCCAAAAAAAAATTGGGCTGGATCCGTCCCTGCTAACTGACGTATCCCTAAGTCACTGTATATATTAATCTGACGAAAGCCAAAATCTTTTTACTGCTCCACTCCACTGTCACAGGTATACCTAATTACTAAGACTCACTCTCTCAGGTATAAAATTAAAACGATATCTACGCTACCGGATGAAAGCGGGGACAAAATTAAAAGATCATGAAATTAAGTAACGTACGTAATGGGTCCCTCAAGACATCATTGCTACCAATTGCACAACCCGAAATTTCCCCGGCGGTTCTGAATTATGCATGCTGCTGCCTACATAATTACCAACAGAATTTCGCAAAGGTCCAACTTGGTTCCCATTTGCAAAACCGCAACCACCGCCACTGGACGGCAACCTCCGCATGTGGCCTACACTCAGGAATACGCTTTACATCATAGAGCTGAGTCAGGTTCAAACTTCAAAATTTAATATTGCACAGTATACTCATAGGTATATATACTCGTAATTCAGAGCATAATAAGACCCTTTTTAGTTTATTGTAGGATATTTTTCTTCTCCTTTTCTTCTTCTTCATTTTCTTCCTTCTTCCTCTTTTTCCCCTAACAGAATTTAAAAGTTCAAGTCAGTTCCCTTTTGTGAAACAGCAACCTCCGATAGTTTGGGGACAATGTGAAGATAGAATGGGATGTGACAGTGCAAAAAAAAAAACCAAATGCGAGGGGGAACATTAGCAGCAGCTGCAGATAAAGTAGTTTGTAAGAGAAAACCTCGTTTATTAGCAAAATTATCTATTTTTGGCGCAGTAGTACTCGGCTTCAGTAATTGCTCGTCTTGGTCTTGTTGAAATTCAGAGTGTGTGACTGTGACTGTGCAGTTTGTAAGCAAAAACCTTGTTTATTAGCTAAATTATATATTTTTGGCGCAGCAGTACTCGGCTCCATCGATTGCTCGTCTCGTTCGTGTTCTTATTCTCAGATACTTGGGAGACAATATGAAGGGTGTGACTGGGGGACCGTGCAAGACAAATTCATATAAGAGGGGGAACATTAGCAGCAGCAGCAGCAGATCAAGCAGTATGTAAGAAATACCCCGTTTATTAGCGGAATAGTCTATTGTGTTTTTGTTGGAGCTAATTTGCTCCATATCGATTGCTCGTCAGGTTTTTGCTTTAATTCTCAGCCAATTGTATTGCAATAAAGTCGATATTCATTCATTCATAGTTTGGGGACAATATGAAGGGTGTGACGGGGGTGTGACTATGCAAGAAAAGTCCACATATAAGAGGATGAACATTATCAGTAGCAGCAGATGAAGCATCAGTTTTTTAGCAGTCTATTGTGTTTTTGTTGGAGCTACTTTGCTCCATATCGATTGATCGTCGCGTTCTTGCTCTAATCCCCAGATAGTTTGGGGGATAATATTTTGAAGGTAGAATGGGGTGTTACTGTGCAAGACAAATCCATATAAGAGGGGGAACATTAGCAGCAGTAGCAGCAGCAGATCAAGCAGTTTGTATGAAAACCCTGTTTATTAGCAGAATTGTCTATTGTATTTTTGCAGGAACTACTTTGCTCCATATCGATTGCTCGTCGCGTTCTTGCTCTAATTCCCAGATAGTTTGGGGACAATATGAAGGTAGAATGGGGTGTGACTGTGCAAGACAAATCCATATAAGAGGGAGAACATTAGCAGCAGCAGCACAAGTTCTCTGGAGCGGAGATCAAGAAGTTTGTAAGCCTGGGGATCAACATTGTGCAAAGTTGTCGCAGCTTATCTCACCTCCCCGCAGTTAACTAACTCTAACATTTGGTTAACAAAGCTACACAATTCAATTTATTTCACACAATATTCAGTCATCTATATACGCAGTACAATGAACTGTTGCTTAAATACATTCCAACTGCAACATATATTGAATATTAGTCTTGGTGGATATACAAATATAGGTGAATCCAGGGCTCACGCAGTGGCGGATCCAAGGAGGTTATAACTCCCTTCACGCACCCTGACGGCATGGACGGATACAGGGGGGGGGGGGGGCAGGGGGTAGCGTAGCTGCTGCCTGCTCCCCCAAAATCTGATAAATCTATTGTTTCAAGTTAATTTACTATGCTCTGATTTACTCGATACTACACATTAGTCCCTGCCTGAAAGCTACCGAAATGAGAAAAATTTAGTACAAATAAATAATATCTAATTAATAATAATAATAATAAGAATAATGTATAAACATTAGATCGAGGTAAATACACGTTTATTTATTATTATTATTATTATTATTATTAATATTATTATAATAATTTAGACAAAAATATGTAATAAATATTGGCTACCGTAAACTAGTCTAACTTTGTTTGCAAAGGGCGCCAATTTCGACCATGATGCAGTGGCGGCGCTACGGGGGTGCCTGCCCCCCCCCCCAGCAGTTTCTTCGCCCCCCCCCCCCCCGGGGCCACCCACTTTTCAGATATTTGACATTTTGTTAAATTGAAAAAAATATTGTAATTCAAAAACGTCCGACACAATTTGTAACAAGTTACTTACTTCCATTACAGTATGCCTACTCCCCGTAATGAATCTAAGTCTTGGGGTTCTGCTGCCCCCCCCCCCCCCAGAAATTTTGGAAATTTACGCCAATGCTACTCCCTATGAAAAATGTTTTGTTTTTTCACTGGCCCCCCCAGGTAGAAGTCATGTCCCCCCATGCCCCCCCCCCCCCGCCTTAACATTTCTAGCGCCGCCACTGCCATGATTCCCTTAAAATAAAAACTAGATTTGCCACCGCCAGGACTCTATTACTATATTAGGACTATACTAGGACTATATTATCCAAGAGGCTCATGTATGATTTCATTAAACATAAAGTGGTAGGTCAGGGCATCCGGAGGGAGGAGTTCAAAAACTGTGGCCAATCATAATATATCAAAATGCGGTGGAGGATTTCTTTCTATGGAAATTAGAATTTTGACAGCTCTACAGGGGATATTTCCTGGGAAATTCAACTTTTGCGTGAAAAAAAAACGCGTAGTGGGGGGGAGGGGTTGTCCGATTTACCCTTATATGGGATAACTTTCAAATTATTATGTAAACAAACGCTGACCGGCATTACACTGACAAAATTAATTAAAATCTCGATCCACAGCCAAAATAAATATCGAATAGTCTTTTAAATACTTTTCCATTTTCTCTGTTGAAATATTATTAGCCTACCCTAAAAAACATGATAAAGTGCATCGCATTGATTTGATTAAGATTGCAGTGGTGGGGTAAATTGTCTGCGCCTTGAAAAAGTTTGTTTTTTTAATTAAGTATAGTCTTCAAAAGATTATTTTTTTATTGAATCAGAGTGAAAAGTTCTTTTACTTGAGTCGAATTTACCTAGGCGGGGTTAAAAATGTAAGAGAAGTATTTTTTAAATGGCCTTACGAAAATGTGGGAAAAATATGATTCACATAGCAGAAATATGAATGCCAAGAAGATGAGAGACCAACGTAGAAATCAAGATGTAACATGAGGTGAGAACTCGTGACGTACAGGAGAAACTAAGAGGCAGAACTGATGAGAACGCGTACTACGTAGAGACGAAAACCACAAAGTCAAAAGAGTAATGAACCAGGAGATACAAGGAAGAAGACCAACAGGGAGGCCGAAAGTTACACTGAGAAGAAAGATCGCCGGAGATATGACAAGTTTTGGGCTCTCAACCGAGGACGCACAGAACAGGACTGTGTGGAAACGCTGCTGTCGGGACGCCGACCCTCCATGAGAATAAGGCGCCGTAAGAGTAAAAAATAAGTAAGTTGGATGACTACTAGTTACTGCAAGTCAATATTACAGATAAGAAGCACTGCCTCCATGTTATATGACCAACGGCTATACCGAGCCTAAAACAGGCAGCTCAAAGAAATTAACGTGGGAAATACAAGTTAAAGTTAATATGCGGTATGCATATCGAGGCAATCATCGATACAACGCAATTTAGATTGAGTTTACGAGATTGAATGTGAATAACTTGGCCTCAGAGCAGTTCACGGTTCTCGTAATTAGATCGCCATCCATTAAACTGCTCCTAAAATGGTGCATTCGTTGCTAATTATCATTGATAATAGACCGCTACAATGCGGCTTGCCACCCCGATATTACCTCAAAGCCCCAAAATATTCTGTTGCTATAGCTACTCCTATTTAAGAGCTACACCGCGAGTTAATCAGATATAGGAATTACAAGCTCTAATTTACGATTTCTCATTTCATTGAGCGACTATTCGTATAATTGCGTCTATCTCTGTCGCATAGGAGTGGCTTTCATGGAGTTTCTTCCGCGTTTATCCTTCATTATGGTTTTGCCACAGAATCTCCACAAATTTACTAACTTTGCTTTGGAAAGGTTTCACCATAGTGTTCTTGCACTATATACTAATATTAGTTTATACTACTAGTATTAGTGGGTTTCTTTGACAATTTTTTTTTTAAAACATTTATTGGGGTTGTAATAAAACACATATTTTTGTTTGTTCTAGGGTCGTAGCCAGAAATGGTTTTCGAGGGGGGGGGGGGTATCCGTCTGACGTCACCGGAGATGAGGTAACCTCAATATTTTTAAAACTCCATTATATCTAGTGTACGCAGCAAGTATTGAAATATTTCGAGGGGGGGGGGGGGGTCCAGACCCTTGGACACCCCTTTGGCTCCCCTCTTGTTTTGTTCATTATAAAATGAAATACCAAGAAGTCACTAGTAGCTTACCTTTATCAACCTTCCAGTTTTTTGCCAGCAAGTTGGCGCGTTGTAGCCCGGCTCAGCAGAGTCTGTCAGACACAAAGGAACCAAAAACCAATTACTTAAAAACAATAAAAGCAATGGCGGCGTTTGACGTGGCAGCAGCAGCGTGCAAATCCTGTTCACTTACAAGAAAACAATGAATAACAAGCGATGTGGAAAATGTATTGTGACATTATTATAATGCGCCGCTTGAAATTTATACACATCTGTACGGATGATATATGGGTTCTCTGCTCTGTCCTGGCTTTGACAGCAAACCTACAGCAATATTTTATACTCACATACTCTACGTTCACGGAAACCACCAACAGCTTCAGCAGTGCAGGCCAAGTCTCCCAGTCTATGCAATATGTAAGCTGCTTATAGGCGCCCATTCCACATACGTACAACGTCAATAAAAATTATGAAATTGAAGGACATTTCAATTTCTCATTGATGGGGGCCATTCCATATGTTTTTCAAAAATTGACAATTTTCAATTGAAGCGTATGCGCCAAATTTTTGAAATTTGTTTCTTGAAATTGTATTTGTTTTCTTCGTCGCCTTATTATTTAATCCTTATTATAATTTTTATACAGAAATGCTTTCTTTTTAGAGAAATCAATTAAAATAGTTGTACTTGTCATATCACATGACGCCATTTTTTAATTTTAGATTCTTTGTTTCATTGTTTGTGATTTTACTCTATTATCAATTGATCATTGATCAATTTTAACAATAACATAGAGTAAAATTGAAATGCCCTTCAATTTCATAATTTTCATTGACGTTGTACGTATGTGGAATGGGCACCATAGTAATGGAAATTGTAAGTCAGCATTTAACCCTAAAGGATTATTATGAATACTGTTGAAAATTTTAATACATCAAACTTACTTACTTAACGTTTCGGGACCTACGAAGCGTTGATCCCAAACATTGCAGCCTGGACGAACTTGTCATAACGCTTCAAATAGATCCGCGTGAGGCAAAGCTTCCTCAGGTGGTTGTCGTCTTGCAGTTACCTACATTCATAGATCGGGTCTTCGGCCAACCCCCACCTATAAAGGTTCACGCAGCATTTTGGGACCCCCCCCCCCACCCCGTTCTTAGCCTATTGAGGCTCCACTAGGTGGGGTAAGGTATTTTGGCTCCAGTAGCAATGTCTTCCTTGAAGATTACGTTGCCTTGGGCGGAGAATAGGTTCTTTCATCTATCGATGCGGTTCCTCCTACCCGTGGGGTCCATCTAATAAAGCTTTTCTTTCTGGACCTCAGCCCAGCTATCTCTCCATGCAATAGGTACCGGGGGTCATCCTCTACTTTCGTTCTTTCCGAACGCGGAGCCGCTGGCGAAGAGCGATGCCAATAATGGGGTAGAGCTTTTAGATGGGGGGGGGGGGGTTGAGGCAGCATAAGACAACTTGTCATGTATCAAACATTGACATACATGTCACTAGAACACAAAGATATGGAAATTGTGAGCATTTTCCTACTCTTCCCTGATGCTCTTATTGTATTTGTGTAAGTATACATTTTAGTATAATAAGAAGTTTGTAAGTACACTAATCTTCCCATGCTCTCAGCATTAATATTATAGCTATTGCTCTCATCTGGACTTATTTGGATTGTTTCCAGTTTAACATTTCCACCCCCTTCCCCCCGTCTCAAGGGCGAATTTTAGGGGGGGGGGTCAGAGGGTCCACATCCCCCCCCCAAATAAATTAACTTACACTAGATAACAATGGGTTTACAGTGGGAATTAAAAATAATTGTGTTTTTTAATGTTACAATCCACTGAACCTGACCACTGACCCCCCCTAAATTGGAGGCAAAATCCGCCCCTGCGGCCCGTCTAATAGGTGTTGGAGCATATGTCTTCAAGTAAAATAATGGTTAAAATGAGGGTATAAAGGTACGGGTTATTATAATTAATTAAATAAATGAGGTAGCGCATCGTATATTTTCTTCCTTATAGTTACAACTTAGTCACAACTGTAGTACACGCATACGCCGCCAGTTGCAATAAATATTGGCGGTACATTTTAAAATTATTTTTGTTTCCACAGGCTAAGTATATCGTACCGTAGGATACGTATAATCGATAATTCTCCCGAAATGGGATAATCGCACTCACCCTTCCAAAATTGACTAGTCTTTAATGCAAATGGTTAAGCTCTTTATAGATTATGAGCAAAGTACTACAAATATACAAGTACAGCTGGATAACATGTTTGGTTGAGGTTCAAAAAGTAGTTTCCAGTGTAAAATTTCCAACCCTCCCCCCTCCCCTTTACCGCCTAATCGATCTTCAAGCATATGTCTTCGAGTAAAATAATGAAGAAAATGAGGGTAATTATATATCGTATCGTAGAATACGTATAATACACATGTACTGTATACACATTGACTCTAGCGAGCTAACGAATGATGGAGCGATTTCTGTGTATATAATGTAAATGTTTGTTTTGGGTGATGGAAATATGGAAAATAATATATTACCTCTATTGCAAAAACATATCGCAGTTTTCGTTTATCTTTCGTATTATAATAATGAAGTTAAACATATAGATAAACATCTACAAGTTAAACCATTACCCAAACTTCGACACTATAGGGTTTACAGACAAACACAAAACTTTCCACAGGTGCCCATAGAGACACCACAACAATTTCTGTGCCTGTGCGGCCTATTAGAAACGCCACCACCGATCTGTCATTATTGCTTTCCAATTTATACGTGGTGTAAGGAAAGCTCTGTGATGATAGTCAAAATTCTGGATTCCAAGATATCAACGGATTTACGAAGTTTTAAATGAAATGTAAAAACGACTTTATTGAAAGTAAACAAAAGGTGAACAATAAGACTATAAAGTCTTGTTTTCATGCTAACCATAAAAAACAAAAACATTGTAGGCTATTGTTGATGAATGGTTGAAATTAAATAGAGAAGAAAGCAAAGAGAGGAAGAGTGGAAAAAAGAAGGATAAAATATATATACATCACCATTACAGGATATAAATAAATAAATAACTACTTTTGGTTCTATTACTAAGCGAACAGCGGAGGTTTTGAGGTCCCAGCGGCCCAATCATGGCGATTTTAATACCGGGGGTAATATACTACCATGTCACGTGATGGTATTAAATCAATTGTTTAAAGGCGGTTATTCTACCGACGTCAATAGTGATGGTAATGAGGTTCTGTAGGGACAGTTTTGGTCACTAGGTTCGCTGACGACAAATCGATATCCATATTATTCAAAATGGCCGCCGTTTGCATGCGAAAACTAAGCTCTTAGCATCTAATTAATTCTTTTAATATGTTTTATAATATTTTTACTGTGCCTGGACCTTACTTCGCTGCATATAATTTAATATATATTCTCCATGATTTATAGAAAAATATCACTTAAAAATAATACGTAATTAAAAATCATTTTAAAATAGTATTGAGGCTTATGGAAAAATCAACGCTTTGATATCATTGCAACTGGTGATCACTATTGACGTCGGTTGAATAACCGCCTTTAGGCGCCCATTCCACATACGTACAACTTCAATGAAAATTATGAAATTGAAGGTGGTAGCAGACATTAAAGACATACTAAAAATTCTGCTACCACCTTCAATTTCATAATTTTCATTGACGTTGTACGTATGTGGAATGGGCACCTAAAATAAATGAACAGTAAATTTGAGAATTTTTTAATTTTTGATGTTGGTAATCGTCGCAAGAGTGCTAAGCGCGGAAAATTCAAATTGTGTCTATTTAAACAATTGAATGAATGATCTTCGGCTATATTTTTGGTGAGTTTCTTGATTTTTTTCTGCCTTATATTGAGACAAATTATTTATAATACTTACAGTATATATTTATAATATATATGATATATTTCTAAATTAAAACTTGTTCATTTTAATGTTTATTAGGGCGATATGTTTTAAATTTTTTAAACATAAATATACAACTAGGCCTAATATTATACATAATGTACATATACAATACAATACAATAAATTTATGTTTCCATAAAAAGTTAAGTTACAGAAATCGTAATATGCTGCAGGGCTCAGCCCATGTGCAGCTTAAATTTGAATAAAGCTTAGGTAATCTACGTTCAGTAAGTCAGTAAGTTGGTCAGTCTTCGTTAGTCGGTGTTAACTCGTTGAGATTTATTTTTAGATATTTCGAAATACGTTCAATTGTTTAATAGTTTTTACGTATGTCAAGAGTCTGTTATAGTGCGTTAGTATTGCATATAAAACATGATTAGCCGGGTGTACAGCAGTATTAAGCCCACGCCCTACTGTATATCAAATTAACAACAAACATACCAACACCACGACAGATTTGAACTTCTTAACTCGGCGCCGTGACAATATAACAGTGACTGTGACAGTGACAGCCGAGATAAGCTCACAGTAAGCCATGTCACTGTGCATCAACTCAGAGCCGACACCTAGAAATTATTTTCACTGCGTATTAAATTAAACGTTTAGGACATACACATTTTCGCTTCACAAAAATAATAATCTCACTTTTTTTTAAGTTTCCACTTTCCATAACCCGGTAAAAGGGCGGTTTTGAGTAAAAAATCGTTTCAACGTTGTTTCCAAGGGGCGAATTGAATTGGAAATAATGTTCGAACTTTCCTTTTAAAGAATTATTTAATTCCGCCCTAATTCAGTACCTGTACGCTATAGTATAGGCCAAGGCCGTTCCCAGGGGGGTGGTTCAAGGGGTCCGGACGCCCTCCGAATTGAAAGAGCTTTACACAGGATAGAATGGGCTTTCATTAATAAAATAGGTTAAATAAATTTTGGACCCTCTCCCCCCCCCCCAAACAAAAACCTGAGCGCGGCCTTGGTATAGGCTGCGATATATATATAGTATACGATATACGTATATTCTCCCGGAAAGTTGCAGCTTCCTAATGCTAGGTTAGGTTTCCAATGCCTTCTTTCTGCATCTCTGCTTTAAGTATAATTTAAAATAAATTTTAATTATTATATAATTATTTTAAATAATAAGTATAATTTAATAGAAATTTCTATATTCTATATATATTTATTTAAAAAATACATTTCGCCCTATATATTTGTCTTTAAACTTTTCCCATTTCATCAAGTTATCAAGGCAAATTTGTTAGTAAATGACAAGTAAGCTACACCATTCAGTTGCTCATTGCTTGTAAGCTGGTGCCACTGGTTGATATCTTTGTCCACGTATTTTAAGTAAGTGCTGCGCAAACACAGCAAAGTAACTGTTCCACGAATACTTGAATGCATGAATGAATAAAATGTATTGTGAACGCATAATGTAAGTGCATTGAAATATATTCAGCACTAAGTACCCAGAGGGACTAGTGTTGCTGAATGACATAACAATGATTTCATAAATAATACATAATACAGTACAGTACAGTAAAAATCACAGTATTATGTGGTTAAAAAAAATAATAATATAGGCTTTAATATAAATATATCTAACATTACTTGTAGAACTGAGCATATCACACTTCAGTATTGAATTATTAATTCGATGAATTAATATAGTTTTTAACATGATTTTATAAATTATTTTTTTATATTTTAAGACATTATTTTCAATTCAATATCAATATCAATAAAATCAATAATTAAAGAATTTACATGCTAGAAAGATTGGTGAATGTTCATATATAGTTTTTTTTAGTAGTTAGCAGTAGATATTGTATGACAATCTATGCCTGGTATGAACGTGATGTCTCTGAATCACACTTAAAACAAGATCATCTTACGATAGAAAACTAGCATAAATCATTAAATTATAACAGTAAATTTGTACAAAAGTTGGCACATTAAACTCATTATAACTTAGCTTACGGCATATTCAATCTCGGTATTTTGAATCTTTGGGGGTGGGTTTACTTTGAAGAGTCTTTTCACGCGCTGGCATCATGAGGCAATCGATAGTGAATCAACACTGTTTCATGTTTGAAATTTTAAAATTTCCCCCAGGGGAGTTCCATTGTTTGCAGTTTGTATTACCGCAGCACTAGGGAAAGGTAGAATTTACCTTTGGGTATTCGCACCTCCCCTCCTCCCGCCGATAAGACCTAGATACTGCCCTGCGGTGTAACCAATTATAGGATGAACCTCCGGGATAGACCTGAACTTCATTGCATTAATGTTCACTCAACGTTGATTACACCCAGAGGGGAGCATCAAAACAAAAACAAAAAACAAAAATAAAGAAGAAAGCCGTGCCCCAACATCCAATCAGGGTCTATGCCAGAAGATTAATTAGCAGAGGAACTTCTTTATTTTCCAGTGCTCTGTTTGGATTTTGTGATCAGCAGCATGCCCCGCAGCCTCGTTATTCAAACTTCCTACCATCAATGAAAGCACCCAGTAGTGTTGGAAGCCACCGGCCTCTTCTTTAACATTTACCCCCCCCCCCCCCCCCCCCACTACTTACACAACAGAACGGATAACTCTCTATATACCACAAAATAATCGGTTAACATTCCCAATTTCCTAGCGCAAATTCCCAATAGGGACCCGCGCTTTAAAACAAAAAACAAAAGCAAAAAAAAATAATGTGGAATTTTGTTTCCTTCTTTATATCAAGTTCCAAACCTCGGCCTCTCGTTTCATAGTCTAGTTATCAACAAATTTGACTTCTCCAGTGTGTTTATATTGCTAATAAATAAGTTTGAAGTTTCCGCCTTATTCGTAATACACTGACACAGGTTAAATTGCGAAACAGTAGAATCCCGGATGGAAGCGTATTTCCAAACAGTCGCGTTTTTCTTCTGAAGGTATACAGCACCAAATTGTCAACGGCCATACCAAGTTGAATCCACCAGAACAAAGCCTGTTCCAAACTGCGGAAACTTGGTAGTGTGCACAGCTTTGGCAGGGAAACAGGGTGGGACATGATAACGTGCTGAGACTATACCAGTCAGTTTACGTGCGTGTAGAGTCCTGGTCACCTACGAATTAATCTTGTGACTTTACTGTTTTCCCTAAGTGGTTCGGAATCCAATATAATCAGAAGGCCCACCCTGTCAGTCAACTCCCCTTCTCCCCGAGGTAAAGGAGTCTGCCCTTAGGGTGCCTCAAGTTAACAAACAGACTCACTCCCCCCCCCCCCCCCAGGCTGACAGGGTTGCTTAAAGCAGAAATACTGAAAGCAGGTGTGAATTGTTCCCTATATTATGTAGACTACCGTACTTTAGTTTTATCGTCTAGTTCTCTGTCCACCGGACTATTCTGGGTCGTAGAGTGCCATACAACAAATAGAAATACGGATAGAGAGGGGGGCAGGGGGGGGGGGGGTAGCTGCCCCCCCCCACCCAAATTGAGTAAGTCTGTTGTAAGTTGTTGTTGTTCACGGCCTTCGATAGCATAGTGGTAGCTTGTTCGTACTTGTGCGAGTCTCTACACATCATGCGATCGGTGACCTGTCGTAACCCAACACAGGCATTATCTGCATAGGCCACTGAAGAGGCTACTCTGATACATACATTGAATTGTTTGTATGCAAATAATCTTTAAACAAGAAAGCAAAGTCAATTTATTTATTAATGTTAATACGCTAAATCAGTTTATTGTATAGTATTTCGAGCCAGCACCGTCCCTGAACTCATAACTAACTACTAGTCTACTGCTGTAATGTGCAAAGGTCTGGACATACAATGAAATTTCTCAACGCAAAACTTTTTCTCTCCAGAGAACCACAAGTTTAATTATTTAGTCGGTCCTAATTTATGTAAGACAACTTCCGAAGCAATATAAAGTCAGCTTTAGAAAACGGAAATTGTTAAAACCAAATGACAGGGCCCCCCGCCGCGTAGCGGGCCAACACTAGAAAGATGAAAATGGGAAATTTGAGAAATTGGTGAGATTCAGCCGGTTTAATTGCCCATGTTAAATGGGGTTGAAGGAAATTATTGAGTAGCCTACCGACCGACTCAGGTTCAGTTGGATAGATGAGGTTTCCCTTTGTATATAGGTACAGTCTGAACGGTATTTTGTAATAAAGGGAATTTATCAGGTCGACCGCCAGAGCTCAGATAATCCCAGGCCTAACCTTAGCAAATTGAATTTCTCCTATTTGTTACCCTGCTTGTAGCCTCCGACAGTCTCTGGCCGACCTATAGGCTGCACTGCTAGTTTGTGAACATGGGAAAGCTTTTCAGCCTTCCTAGTTGAGTGTATGTATAGCCCTAACTCCGCTAGGTTGACTTAGTCTTCTTCTTCAAGTTACAGCCGGCTGGCATCGATGCCTCCACTCCCCTCGATCCTGGCATGCCCTCTTCAGCTCCACGTACGTATTGGCCACTACATCCTCCATATATAGCAGATACTCATTTCTCGGGCGCCCAGGTCGGTTCACGCCTTCCCTCTATGATGCAGCTTATAAAGTTCTCGTGTCGAATCAAATATCCAATCCAGTGAGCTCTTTTTTGGTTTAGTAATTGAACAAAAAGTCCATATGTATTTATTTATAACAAGCGGGGCTTGGGACCGCTGCGTGGCCCCGCCCCCTTGCGTCTGTGGCGGGCGGAAGCTCGCCCCTTCGGGGCCTCGCATTAACGTGGTTCCATTGGGCATTGCGCAGCTCACCCCCTCGGGGCTCACGATTGTGAACTTCAATTTCCAGAATTTTCTAATTTTCCGCGCAATTTTTTAAAATTTTCTGTCATAAGAACCTTCTCCTGACAATAAAAAGCACAACAATAAATAAATAAATAGTGAAATTGGTCCAGCCGTTCACGAGTGATGGCGTGACCAATGTAAATAGGGATCCATTTTTATACATAGAGATTTAGTTATTCCAAAATAATTACTTTATTCCATTGGTGCTAGACCTGCTGGTTGCTATCCTTCCTTCGAGCCCATACCTAGTATATAAAGCTACGCCATAAGCAGGTATGGACGGCCTGCCTGTGTGCCGAGTACATGCCGAGTCAGTGACCCCGTCACATATTTCGGTGGACACAATGGTGCCATGGGCATTTCCTTCTCCAGATGTGCCAACCAAGCGCAATAGATAGTTCAAGAGTAGGCTGGAGTTCCATATATAGAAGAGATGCGACATTCGCACCTGCAAAAATATTTTATTAATTTCAAGTGCCATTTGCCGCGGCTATGACTCGTATCTGTACTTGGTAAAGTCATGATTTCGCCTGTTACATTGCGTCAATAGTAAGCTTGTCTTTGCTTGACCATTATCGCTTGTAGCCGGTGTAGGTTGACATCGGGAACGTTTGCCAATGGCCAAAAATTCATACGGAAACAATAAAAATAATGTCCGAAATTCATGGGGTCGTTGGCATTGGACAACGGACCCATTTGGGCCTGGGTCCATAAAAAATCCTTCAAAAAAAAATGCAAATTTTTGTTGCCGCCGCTTTTCAATGACTTGGCATAAAAGACGTGTCAAGTAACGCCCAAAATTAGAAAAAATCTATATTTCCAGATGAATAACCGAAACCTCCCCCGCCACGTGTTTGTTGCCTCCTTCAGAGCCCTCACTGGACACGACTACCTAGCTTCACACCTACATAGGATAGGCGTATTCGACTCGTTCTCATGCCCCCTGTGTGGACACCCCTCAATGGTGGCCGATCATCTCTTTGGATGCCCGGGGCTTGCAGACGCTCGAGACTCGTCGGTGAACACAGGAGAATATCTCCTCGCTGATCTATACTGGCTTGCGCGACACCAAATGGCAGAGATGCCAAGAGTGGGCATTGGATAATAAATAATAAAGATGAATAACCATCTATCTCATATTATCTTATATAGAACTCAGGTCCACTCCACTCAATCCTAATGGTTAACTTTACCTTTATCGTTATGGAAAAACGCCGCGCACATTGGCGTAAATTCCCAAATTTTCGGAGGGGGGGGGGGCTTTAGGACCCCAAGACTATGAGACTGTGATGACTGGCGAAGGAGAGCACAGGACCGCGCAGGCTGGCGCGATATGGCGGGGATTCCACCGACCGGCTAGGGCTAAATACAAAATCGGTGATGTGGCAGAAGACATTCAAGACTTAGGCGGGGTTTCCATCGACTTCACATTGCAGAATGCAAATGACATTGACGGAAATGTTTGTTTTCCTCTATTCCATAGTTAAAATTGATCAATGATCATAATGTTAAATCACAAACAAACAAACTAAAATTAAAAAATTGGCGTCATGGGATATGTTAAGTACAAACATTTTAATAGATTTCTATAAACAGAAAAATACTAATTTCCGTCAATGAATAATACAAAATAATCACTATACAAAATAATGAGGTACCGTATGAATGCATCCGATTGACTTCAGTCGCCTCTGTAGGTTAGTAGTATTAGTAACCGTGGTGAGTTACGACACGCCTCCGATCGCATGGCGTGTGGAGACTCGCAAAAGTATAAGCACGCTACCACCTTACCATCGAAGAACAATTTGAACAATCCGATAATTTTGCCAGCAGTTTTGGAAATTCGACATTTTCTTCAAAGATGCCATGAAATTCTGTGAAATTTATTATTCAGAATAGGAGCAGAGTGTTGAATAATTTAAATGACATGCAAAGCAGGGATAAACGGAGGTAAAGGCAAAAAATATTAGGGACCTAGAGTTGATGTAGCATAGGATTATGCACAGCAAGACCTTGGAAGTAGAATGACCGAAAATGAGAGTTACATCATCGCTCAAATTGTTGTCCTCTTCACATACCATAATAATTCATCCGTGTACGCTACGTACTGATTTCATTTAGATCCAGGACTGTGCGGCGCTATGAGGCGGTCTGGCGCCAAAGCTCCAGCAGCGACCCCGGAGAGTGCAGATTATATTCTAAGGTTTCAAATTAGGGCTATTCCTTACCAATGGCCATGCCAAATTCAGTCCACGAGAACAGAGCCTGTTCCGAACCGCAGCGAATTTGGTTGTGTGCACAGCGTTGATAGGGAAACATCGTGGGACATGATAACGTGCTGAGACTACCAGTCAGTTTAAGTGCGTAAGACAAACGGTAGGCAACTGCAGAGCCCAGACGGGAAGTCGGGAACGGGACTCTGGAGGAAGAAACGCCTGCCATACCACACAAGTTCACAAAATATTATGATTCATGAGCTATGAATAACAGCCAATGCGATTAAAATGCTGAAATAATCAGTGATGTGAAGGAACAGGAATGGAACGTTGCGGAAAAGGCTCGAACGTCACAGCCGAGCGACTGCTGTACATGATTACAGGTGATGATGGTGATTTCCAGAGAGGGGGGGGGGGGATAAAGCGCAGATTTTCAGGTGAAATTTTATTAATTAGGGTACAAGTATTTATATTTTGCATGCGGGCAACCCTGCATTGTGTCAGTGGTGTTCATTGTCGTTTACAGCCGGTCAGGGTTGATATTGAGGACGTGTAAATATCGCATGTTATCATAATATAGGCCTAGAAATGTTCCCGGTAGCGAAAAACCATTTTAATTTTTTTATTTATTTCCCAACTTCTACCTCTCGAACTAGTGATGTGTAGCTTCAGGTGGAATTAATTCCTACGGACTGAATCCGATTCCTCGTCAGCGGATGCATCTCCAGTCTCCACTAGTCCGGCCTGCTCCGATTCCTATTCCTATCCTTGCCTGGGTTAGCCCATAGAAGACTTTCTAGTCTTATGGTTCGCCCAGGTAAAAATAAAGTCGTTATTTATTTATTTATTTATTTATTATTATTATCCCATTAAGGTGCCCATTCCACCGACCGGCTAGGGCTATTTACAAAAACGGTGACGTGGTAGCAGACATTCAAGACTTAGGCGGGGTTTCCACCGACCTCGCATTGCAGAATTGACGGAAATGTTTATTTTCCTCTATGCCATAGTTAAAATTGATCAATGATCATACAGTAAAATCACAAACAAACTAACTAAAATTAAAAAATGGCGTCATGGGATATGGTAAGTACAACCATTTTAATAGATTTCTATAAAAAGAAAAATTCTAATTTCCGTCAATGTCATTTGCATTCTGCAATGCGAGGTCGGTTGAAACGCCACCTAAGTCTTGAATGTCTGCTACCACGTCACCGTATTTGTAAATAGCCCTAGCCGGTCGGTGGAATGGGCGCCTAAGTCCAACTCAGACTCCACAGAGTGCCTCTCTATTTGCAATTGATTCGACATACAAATACAAATTATAAAGACAATTTTCATTATTTTTCTTTCTTTCTACTGGCAAAAGGGGGCGTAGAGAAAGAAAGATATGGGAAAATTGCTAGAAATGGGATTCCAACCCTCGTCCACGAATTAAGTGTAGTGGTCAGTTCTAGCATAACACCCCGATAAGGTGGAAACTCCGGTTCGGACCGTTTCCGTCCATTTGTCAATATCTTCCTTCCACTGATTGGATACCTTATATTTAATAGGCGAATGGATACATTCTATACATATCTACTAGGCGTCAAATGGCTTACCAGCCACGGGCGTTGATTGAAGAAGAAGAAGAAGAAGAAACGGTGAAGAAACGAGAAAGTACCATACTTGGTCCATGTGATGAGGAACGAAAAGTATCACCTTCTGCAAGTAATAATCCCAGGGAAGATAGGAGGGACAGAGGGCTCTCGGCAGAAGAAAATCATCCTGGTTGAAAAACCTGAGGCAGTGGTTTAGCAAGAGCACGATTTCTCTATTCAGAGCAGCGGTCTCCGAGGTTCAAATTGCCATGATGATCGTCAATCTTCGACAGAAGAGGCATTTAAAGAAGAAGATATTCAATAAGGAGAGATAGCTACTTCTGTGCACATTGCTGACTACACTACAACATCTTAACCCTTGCGGCGATCAAGAAAGGGGGTGCTCTGCCAGTTCTTACGCCTAAGCACTAGATCGCTGAGCCACTTTTTTATGCTTCTTGATTACGTGATAAAAACAATGCTCTAACCAGGACCAGGAGGCTCAAAACAATGCTGATGGGCGGGCGTGGGTATGTTTTGGACAATGTCCAGAAATAACGGACGCTAGTCAGCAACTCTGTCTCCCCAAAAATCTATCCACTACGTTAAATCGCATTATTGCAAACCGAAAACTCGACGGTTTAGCGCTCATTTGTCCCAAGCCCAACTCGCTGATTGAATTTTCCATTGGATGAAAACCTGTATTGTTAAGAGTTATTGTCATGCAAAAGTGTTTTCGAACGAGGATTGTAGGCTATATGCCTAGCCTATAGTAAACTATACATTGTATTGAATGCTGTGCTACAATTCACAGGCATGATACAGTATACTTTACAGTATATTGAATACAAAGCTTTATTATTTCCATTAAAAGTCCAGTTACAATAATTATTTAACATGCTGCTAGGCTAAGCCCGTGTGCAGCTTACAATTGGGAAAAAAAGGCCTAAACTAACATTAAGTAAGTATTTCACAAGCCATGTGTGTACAAATGTTATTGCCTAGTCTTCTTTTGTCAGAGTTAATTCATTGTGATGTATTTTTTAATGTTATCGAAATACGCTCAATTGATGGATTGTTTATACGTCTCTTGGGAGTCTGTTATATAGTGCGTTATTCCTACATACTTGTCTTTGTATGTATGTCAGTACAAAAATTCTGCTGTACTAAAATTCACGGACATAATAAACTAAGTACGTTATATTGAATACTGTGTCAAAATTCACACACATGATACGGTATGTACCTACTGTATAGTGTATATGCTTATATCTTATTTTCTTTTGGAGGAACAGCTGCGGCTACACTGTACACTGTACACTTGAAAACCTTTTTCTCGGGCACAACACGCCAACACCCGATCTAGTCATTACTTTTGGAGTGCTAAATAATTTATAGACAAGCCTCATGGGCGTATCCCGGTAGCCAGAGAGATGCAGGAGGGGGGCACGTCCACCCTACGTATTAGACGAATTAACACTAGATGTATAGGCTAATTGGGTTTTCTTTGATGAATTTATAAAATATTAAAGAAGTATGGGGAATTTAAACTACCTACTAAGATATAATAACTAAGATTTTATTGTTTAATATTTAAAAAAATTAAATTAAACCCGCGAAAAGCAATCGATTTAATCGATTCGCTTATCGATGTATCAGGAACGGATATTCAGCACATTAAGAAGGGTAAAAAGTACGCAGAAACATGGTTGAGAATCGTCTAAATGGCGTATGTATGATGAGCTTACCCCGGAAACTTCTTAGAGATGAAAGTGGAAAATTTAAAAACAGTGTTCTCCGGAAAATTTCCAAAAAAAGAGATGCGTCGACATATTGTCAAATAGCTGACTTGTTGCTTAGGCTATGATGATCATTTACTTTCAATTAAACTGTTTAAATATTGATTTTATTTTCATTAAGGACAAAGTAGATGGCGCATTCTCGCTGAGTGCCATGTGATCTGGTGCCCCAGACTTAAGGGCCAACCGGAGTCGCCCATATTCCATGTTCTGTTCAAACTTCAATTTCTCATGTAATATGGAACGCAAAACAATTAAAAAATACAGAGTCGCAAGAAGAATTTTTTCTCCTAATTTTGATATATAGTATGTGGCCTTAACTAACCCCAATTCGTCACAGTTGATGAACTCCTTCAGCTTGAACTCCTGAGTCACCGTTATTTTTTGCGCATCAAGTTCACTAACTATAGCCGATCGGTATTGATAATTGCAACATACAATATATCAAAATTAGGAGAAAAAATTCTTCTTGCGACTCAGCATTTTTTTATTGTTCTACGTTCGATATTTCATGAGGAATTGAAGTTTGCACAGAAATGGAATATCGGCGACTCCGGTTTGCCCTTAAGCAGCGCTGTTGCTAATGACGATTGGACTCCAGTAGTTCAACCTGCTGCCATAGCGAGATTCGCAGAAGTATAATATAACTCTACTAGTACGACTGGGGGACCTTAGGTCCCGGACCTATAGGCCCAAATTGTGGCCTGGGTCCCGACTCCAAGTTCACACATACATTAAGGACAAAGAACTTTTGCACCTGCCTCCCCCCCCCTGGATCCAATCGTAGCTCCACCCATGCATAGACTTACTCTATATAAGCTTATTACAAAGTTGGGCCCTGTTTACTTTATGCTTCAAAGACATCAATTAAATAAATAATGAATTTTGTCAAATTTTGAGGGGGGAAATGTCGAGGTGATTAATAATTGGCAGCGTACATCTGTTGAATAATGAATTAGGTGGGGGGGGGGGCTGGGTTGGCTCTCTGTCACAGCTTTGTATTAGTTATACATTTATTATAAACGGCCCCAATAACATTATTAATAACATTTTTTGTGACATAGGTAAGCTAATGGATATACACAGTGGCGTAGCCAGGTCATTTTTTTTTGGGGGGGGAGGGGGTCCGGTTTTCATGATCCGTCAATATACTACAGTGTAACCACTTACGAGTGCCATGGACGTTGAATGTTACCTTGTCCCACGAGTTTATAAATATGACTGAATCCGTTTCAACAATGAAAATGTTCTGAAAAGTTTGCTATTTTGCTTGAATTTTGGAGGGGGACCAATCAGTGAACCCCCCCCCCCCCCGCACTTGGCTACGACACTGAGGATATAGGTCTTTGCTATAGGTGGCCTACTCATATATAGGACACATTTTACACATCTTAAGGCCTGAGGTGTGGGGGAAATTTCAGCAAAGTGGGGACACCCACCCCTGCAACATGAGGCGAAGGGGAGACCTAGGGTAAGGCCAGCATGTCGCACAAGCCACAACAGCTACCATTTTAAACGTAAAAAAAAAAATCCGCCAGAGAAAGACAGCAACCCAAAACATACATGTGTAACATACTAACATATGAATACAAAACATTCTTTCCCTCCTATTTTGTTCACGTTGAAAAAAAATCTTAACCATCGATGTGCAAAAATGAAGTCTTGCGATGTTCACGGGTCACTCTGTGAAGATAACTTTAATAATCGTAAGGAACGTTGCCTTTGAAGGTAAGGGGGAAAACATTGTTTTTGTAAGCAAGCATCATCAAACATCATCGTCCCACCGATGCCACCAAATGTTATGGTCCTTTTTCCTTTTACGCGTACCCGCACATTGTCAAGTTATGCTTACGCCTGTTACATTGTGGGTGCTAGGGCTGAGTCGCACCCTGCTAACGGGGTCACAGGTGGCGGTTAGAGATAAGGCCACCAGATATGATGGCTGACTGCGAATGTAACGAATACGCAGTGTCCGACTAAGCAGCGGCATAATCGGAGGGTGTGGTGGCAGGTTAATTGTAAAAGAGGAGGTTTTCGGCCTTAATATCCGCTGCGAAAATTGTTGTTATTTTTTTTTATTAAAGACGATTCCATTATTCATTATTACTATTATTACAAAAAAATAAAATAAAAATGTTTATTGTGCTGACGGTTAAGAAACGGAAACTTACATACTTCGGCCATGCGATAAGGAACGCATGTAATAATCAAAGAGAAGATAGAAAGACAGACAGTGCCGGATTAACCCCTGGGGGGGGGGCACAAGATATGGGGGGGGGGGGGCGTGGGTGCAAACCAGAGTTGGACGGGGCGGTCCCAGATTTCATAAAAGGGGGAGGCACTTGTCAGTGGCGTAACGATAGGTTTTCAAAGAGGGCGGTGTATAATTTCACGCCGCTCCACCCATTTCCATAAAAGTGTATAAAATGGGGAAAGCCGTTCTCATGGACGTATGCAGCTTTTAAATTAATGACCTTAGTTCGGTTTGGAGGATATGTAGGGAGACCCGGGGGTCTCCCACGCAGGAGAAATTTAGTGAAAACAGACCTGAAATAATTGCTAACAAGGGTGCGAGCACGGGTTTTTATATTTTATAATTAATATAATTGTGAACTAGTGGGGCCCGGAGGTCTCCTTCGTCCTGGATAGAGGACTTCCAGCAGAAGAATATCCTGGTTGGAAACCCTGAGACAGTGGTTGTTCCAGAGCATGGCTTCCCTTTTCAGACCTACAGTCTCAAAGGTTGGAATCAAGGATGAGTTGGAAACAGGCCTTCGTAAGTTGGGCGTCCGTAGATGGTGGAGTGTTGTACGAAACCGAGATGACTGGAGGAGTGTTGTCGAGCAGGGCAAAACCCATCAAGGGCTGTAGAGCCAGTAGAAGAACATTGTGAGCATATAAGAGTCGCGTGTCGCGTGTAAGAAATCACGCCGAAATAGACGCAATACTCAACGGAGAAGACATGATCCGGTTCATAAAAGCGCACCATAAGACAGCCATGCCGAAAAAGATGTACGAAGCAAGCATGACAGGAGAACGAGAGAGTCCTCGAAAACGCTGGAAGGATGAGTTGGAAACTGACCTTCGCGAGTTGGGAGTCCGTAGATGGTGGAGCATTGTACAGAACCGAGATGATAGGAGGAGTGTTGTAAAGCAGGGCAAAACCCATCAAGGGCTGTAAAACTGGAAGAAGACGTAGCAGACGAGTAATGAAGGGTATCGTATTTACAGCATGTTTTAATTTTAATCTGATTGGACCCAAAATCTTCATTATCTAAGTTGTTTGGATTGAAGCTGTCCGATTCGTTAAAAGAAGAATTCCCGCTTAGCTGAATGAGGGTTAATTGGCGAGACAAACCCGGTAATTACCTACAATTTGTCCACCGCATCGTCTTAATCAATACTATTCAATACAACTTTTTCGAGAACATCGCACCCTTATTTCATTTCCCCAACTTTCCCGTTTCATTTCCAAGGGACAATCGTATAAAACTGGAATGTTAATCACGCAATTCTAAGGACTATTTCACATTAATTAATTAAATTTTAATAAAAAGGCTAATCCCATGCAAACAATTTGATGAATTTATCTCAATAACCTCTTCATCACCTCACTGAGTAATGTAATAGGTACTTGTGTCGAGTTACGACACGTCTCCGATCCCAAGGTGTGTCGAGACTCGCACAAGTACAACCACGCTACCACCTTGCCAACGAAGTCGCTTAGAGGGGGAGGCGACCACCACCGGCATTAACAAATAAAAATTGAAGAAACAGGAAGTTCTAATTATAGCTGAAAAGTTTTAATGATTTTAACAATGTTTTTTTCTCATTATTAACACTAATAAGGATAAGTTTCAAGCTTTTCAAATTGTAGGTTTTCGCGCCTTTTTTTAAACTTGTAAAATTAAATAATAATATCGCACCAGCAATATTTAAGTATAAAAATTCGGAATAATTTAACAGTTCAACGAGATTCAAGTAATTAAAAATTCAAGAGATTTCCTTTCCTTTTTCGATCAAGATCCAAGACAAAATGGCCGTCTCCAAAAAAAAAACCTTGCGAGCCCTAAAACAAAAACAATTTTTATGAAATGAAGTAAGAAACGTTTTTAGACGTTTTTAAACGTTTTTAGTTTTTCAAAAAAAGCGCGAAAATCCAACAATTTATAAAGTTTGAAACTTATTCTTATCAGTGGTAAGACTGTTATATAAAAAATTATATGAATCATTACAAAGTACCATAAATTTTACAAATTTTTATATAATATATCCCGTCAAATCAATTATTTCTGGAGGGGGGGGGGATAGGGAGGATGATACTCTACTATTGTAATATTCATGCTGTCCGTCATCATTTTACTCGTCAGAGGGGGGTCTACGGGGTTGAACCCCCCCCCCCCCCAATATTTTCTGCGTACACTACATAGAATGGAGTTTTAAATAATATTGGGGTTACCTCACCTCCGGTGACGTCAGATGGACAGGGGGTCCATCTGACGTCACAATTTTTCTTTGGGAGGGCGCCCAAAGAAAAATGTATGGCTACGGCCTTGTTACTCGTTGGGTATTATCTTCTTCCAAAACTTTTCACTCATCAGCAACACTCTCCTAGACAAGGACAGAGGGCTCCTGGCCGAAGAAGAATATCCTGGTTTAAAAACCAGAGGCAGCAGGTTGGCCTTCCCTTCCCTTTTCAGAGCAGCTGCCTCCAAAATCCAAATTGATATGATGATCGCGAATCTTCGATAGAAATAGAAGAGGCATTTGGAAAAGGAAAAAAAAAAGTCGGATTGAAATTCATATAAAGTAGATGGCAAACGTCTACTTGGTATAATTTATATTTTAAGCAAGGATTGTTAAATTGCATGCTTCTGACCACGTTACTTACATAAAATTTCTCATAAGAAATAAGTGCTTATAAATACTTGTAAAAGGGCCAAAAATTCGACATAATATTATGGGCTAAAAGTAATTATCTACAGTATGTGTTGTACAATATAAGAAATCAATACCGGAATAGACGCAATACTCAGCGGAGAAGACATTTTATTCCGACCCATAAAAGCACAACGCATAAGATGGCTGGGACATGTCGTAAGAATGTCAGACGATCGCATGCCGAAAAAGATGTACGCAGCAAGCATGAAAGGAAGACTACTGGCCGGACGTTCTCGAAAACGCTGGAAGGATGAGTTGGAAACTGACCTACGCGAGTTGGGAGTCCGTAGATGGCGTAGCGTTGTGCAAAACTGAGACGACTGGAGGATTGTTGTTGAGCTGGCCAAAGCCCATCAAGGGCTGTAGATCCAGAAGAAGAAGAAGAAGAAGAAGAAGAAGAAGAAGAAGAAGAAGAAGAAGAAGAAGAAGAAGAAGAAGAAGAAGAAGAAGAAGAAGAAGAAGAAGAAGAAGAAGAAGAAGAAGAAGAAGAAGAAGAAGAAGAAGAAGAAGAAGAAGAAGAAGAAGAAGAAGAAGAAGAAGAAGAAGAAGAAGAAGAAGAAGAAGAAGAAGAAGAAGAAGAAGAAGAAGAAGAAGAAGAAGTAAACATCTATGCTTCGCCGACTTCAAATTCTTTCAAAAATGGGTTTCTCTTATGCCAAATGAACGATACGTAACACACTTATGTTATTGCTTTCCAATTTATACGTAGTATAAGGAAAGCTTTGTGATTTTTGAAATTGTCGGTTCCGAGATTTCAACGGATTTACACGTTTTGAGGTACCAGGAACCTAAAAAAGTGGTTTTAACGAAATGTCTGTCTATCGCTCTGTCTGTCTGTCTGTATTCTGTCTGAATGTCTGTTCATCGATTTCCGGGCAAACTACTCTTCCGATTTTGATGAAATTTTGCATGTTGGTTCACAAAAATCATATCTCGAGAAAAAATTTTTTATTAGGGGTAGCTTGACTCGACCTTTATCGAAACTTAGCCTAATTCTGACCGGGACTGACAGTCAAAACTTACCCAAATAGCAATGAGAGAAGTCCATGTAGCAGCTACCGGGTGCAGCTTCATCCCCTACAGTCCCACTACATTCTACAGTACACCACCACTAACCTACAATACGTAATGCACTACGACCATTATAACTCGGATTATCAGTGCAAGTACACGCTGTAAAATTATTGGGGCCCCCGGCGTGAGATGTGACCCCCAACAACGACGGCTCGCGACTGAGGCTGTAGAGGCTCCCCAAGACCCCCCTCCCCAACTGCTCCCATCCTCTCCCACTTCCTTTCCGATTCTGCTCTTGCATTTTGGATTTTTGCCTTTTGGATTTCTCTTTTATTCTAACTGGAGCACCCCACAATCAATAGAAGATTGTGTAGCCTGCCAGATTTAAAAGGGAGTTTGGATAGGAGATTAGGGAGTTGGTGGACGTAGCAATAGAAGAGGCTGGGACAATAGGTTGTTCCCTGCTATTTTTCTATAGACGATACTCTTGTTATATTTTGGGTTGTTGCCTGTTTTGGGTTCCTTTTTTATTCCCTGACTGAAACAGTATCAGGTGGGTGCAAATATCTCATTTTCAGAGTCTAAAACGCAGATGAGCAGGATCGGCAATAAGGATCAGACCTTTATTTAATTTAATAATTTTTATAATAACAGAAATAATATAATAAACTTATTAAGTATTGATTAAATTGTTACGACGTAACAAAATTGACTTACAATAGACTTAATAAATTTGTGGGAGGGGGGGGGGGTAGCTACTCCCAGTTGACTCCGCTACATTGTACAAAAAAAAATTCCAATTGAACAGTAAAATATAAATCGTGGTAGGCTTCTTGTCTGTAAAGTGGAGCTTATGACAGTGGTGTAAGAGGATTTTGGTGCGGGATAAACAAATAACAGCAACAATAAACAGAGGCGATGAATGCGATGCAGCTGTTGTAAACATAACTCTTAAGCGCATTCACTGCCAGCGATATATGTATATTTTCTAGCTCGTAGTGTCGCAGCTGTCTTCTCCAAATGCCTCTTCTATCGAAAAATGGCGATCATTACGGCAATTTGGACTTTGGAGACCATCGCTCTGAAAAGGACAGTTGCACTCCGCTGGCTCTGTTTTGGTAACCAGGATGTTCTTCTTCTGCAGGGAGTCCTCTGTTCTTCAATCTCTCCTTGGATTAATACATGCAGAAGGCGATACTTTTCTTTCCTCATCACATGATCGAAGTATGTTAGTTTCCGTTTCTTAACCGCCAGCAGCAACACGGCTTCTAGGAATCCATTGGTCTCAGCATTAGTGAACCACAATTTTTCCCTAACTATTGGCCACCAGACTAATGTCATGCTGGGCTGGCTTATGGGATCAGTATTTAGAGCCATTACTGTTACTTCTATTAGCCTCCTCTTGTAGGCAATGTAAGTCCAACCAACCTGTTGAGTTAGCCCAAAATAAAAATAAAATGGTCCCGAGATATGATTTTTGTAAACCTACATCATACATGCCAAATTTTCTCCAAAATTACCGGGTAGTTTGTCCACAAACCGACGAACAGACAGACAGACACTTCGTAAAAAACACTTTTTTTTTATTCCTGGGACCTCAAAAAATGTAACTTCACAGAAATCGCAAAATCGAAAATTTCAAACATCACAAAGTTTTCCTTATATAGCCGACTATTATACGTTTATATACTATAAGATAGCAGTAATATATCTCAGTACTCAGTAAGGTAGAGTAGTGGTACGGACTCTGACTTTCACCTGAAAGGTTGTTGGTTCCAGTCCTACACTTCCTACATTTTCTGGCCATGCTTCGGAGGGCATGTAAAGCAGGCGGTCCCGGGCCTTCCTAGTTGAGTGTAAGAGAGAGCTTTATAGCCCTAACTCCGCTAGGTTGGCTTAGTAATACAACAAAAAAGTCCTTATTTATTTATTTATTACTATACCTAAGCAGTGTCTGTGCCAGAGCCAATAATTTATTAATTTTGGACTATACGCTACACGGCACTGGCACCATAGGCTATATACGGTATGACAGAGCAATATTTAGTAATAATTGCTTGGCTGCATGTCATGAACCGATGCTATGGAGAATAATACACTGATGGTGTAGCGGGGGCGGACTGGCACTCCTCAGTCCTTACTGCTCCGGCCGCACCCGTAATGCCACACCAAGCACACCAAGTTATAAATAGCTGGGCCGAGTACAGGATTTCCACCAAGAGGGGGGAGCACATTAACGACGGATACAGGGGGGGGGGGTAGCACCCCACCAAAATTTGGTAAATCTATTGTAAGTTAATTTCTTAAGCTCTGATTTAATCGATTAATGATTCTCCTATTTTGACACACAACTATGACCCGAAAATGGGCTGGAACACATCAGGCACCCAGGCTAAGGGGAAAATAATTTTTGAGGAAATCATGGATAATCGGGAAAATCCATGCCCTCCCATTAATGCAATCGTCCCTTTGACCAATTCAGATAGGGAAAATTGGAGCAATAGAAATTTTAGCAACGGGATGATAATGCCACACCAAGCACACCAAGTTATAAATATAGCTGGGCCGAATACAGGATTTCCACCAAGAAGGGGGAGCACATCAACGACGGATACAGGGGGGGGGGGGGGTAGCACCCCACCAAAATTTAGTAAATCTATTGTAAGTTAATTTCTTAAGCTCTGATTTAATCGATTAATGATTCTCCTATTTTGACACACAACTATGACCCGAAAATGGGCTGGAGCACATCAGGCACCCAGGCTAAGGGGAAAATAATTTTTGAGGAAATTATGGATAATCGGGATAATCCATGCCCTCCCATTAATTCAATCGTCCCTTTGACCAATTCAGTGCTTTGGGATAGGGAAAATTGGAGCAATAGAAATTTTAACAACGGGATGATTTTTTACCAGCAAGGGAATAAACTAATATTACATATTTCGGTACCTATGCTAGTGGATACATGTGTGGGTTCACTCGTACAAGTCGTACCGGTTCTTTTATATACTGTATGTCTGGACAAGTTTCCTTGAGACTAATCCTGATAACGCATGGCCTGTGATTTGCTTAGTTAATCCACGTCGTGGTAGAAGCAGTGCTTATTCTTTCAGGCACCCATTAGGGGTAACCTCCCCCCCCCCCCTGCTACGGCTGATACCCCCTGAATAAAATTACGAGAATCCTCACTTTCAGCAGCTTATATGTCTCACAATACGCTACCCCCCACCCCCCCTTTCCATTTTAATTACGATATCTAATTTTGAGGTCGCCTGAGCCCAAAGAAACAAGCGAGAAGCTCAAGCAATTTCGGAGAGTTATCAGCATTTCTCGCGTCAATTAATTCATTATGAAGCATCATAGAAGGGACCGTAAACTGTGTCAAGCGACCTGAGGGCCCGAGATAAAAATATCAGCAGCAAGTAATAGAGGATGTAGGGGCCAGTCGTACGTGGAGGTGAAGAAGGCCTGACAGGATTGAGGGGAGTGGAGGCATCGATGCTACATGGTGCTGCCAGCCAGACAGCCGGCTGTAACTTGAAGATGAAGGAAGCTTTTGCAAAAGCAACAGCAAATGTACAGTACAATACAATACGATACAATTTATATTTCCTTTAAATTATACAATACATGAAAAGTATAAGATAAAATCGTTAGAGTATCGTCAAAATCAGGTAGTTCTGTCATTGTCATCGTGCTAGTGCCTCAGTGACAGTGTAGAAAGCTTTCTCTATGAGATGGTTTCCAAGCAATTTAGGGAAGTTAGAAGCATTTCTCGCCGCTCTCAGTTCAATCGGGAGTTTTCTAAGGAAGGCGAAACCTTGTAGTATATAGGATCCAGTCGCTCACACTTGGCTGTGCGTGGCGCTGGCCTTACAAGGTCTCCCCGTGCCTTGTGTTGTAGGTGTGGGTTTCCCCGTTTTGTTTAAATGTCCCCCACACTTTAAGATATGGAAGATGCAGCTAAATATGTACAGACTTGGGGCTGTGTGATCCTGGGTGATCCTGCTTTACAAATATTTATTTTGATTTTCGCTTCCCCTGACAATGGGCTCTACTCTAATTGTTCAATGACTGTGAGGCCCGCGCCTGCAGCGAGCAGTGTTGAGTTTGGCCTTGTGGGGGCCCTTTCTCGGGCAGATAAGTCTTGCACCCTTACACGAGTATTCCACTATAATTTATAAAATAGAGACACAGGATGTGAAATATTATAGAATAGAGTAAGACAATTTATCATTAATGCCACGGCACATTCCAATTTCCCACCAAATAATTCGACATTTACATGCAACATTACAATGTTGATTAGTATTAACTTATTCTTGGGGTTAAAATGGTGAACAATACAATTTTGAATAGCACTTTCCATTCTAAAATTATCTTTGTATTTTAACCAGCGGGTAAAGAGAACGCCCCGATTAGGCGTAGATCGTGGGTTCGAATCCCGCCAAGTCCAGTTTTTTATATCCTCTAATTTCGGTAATATAAAACGCTACCATCTTAGAGGTATACATATATCGTGTCCCTAATGCTGAGGTCCTGAGGTGAATGTATACAGTCGCTGTTGACGGTTAAGAAACGGAGATTAACATACTTCCACCATGTGATGAGGAACCAAAAGCACCACCTTCTGTATGTAATAATTTAAGGGAAGATAGAAGGATAGAGGGCTCCCGGCAGGAGAAGAACATCCTGGTTGAAAAACCTGAGGCAGTGGTTTGGCTAAGAGCCCTTTTCACAGCAGCCGTCTCAAAGGCCCGCATTGCCATGATGATCGCCAATCTTATAGAAGAGGCATTTGAAGAAGAATAAACTTTTGAAGACGTGGGCCAAGTTCCCTCTCCGTTGGTGTAATCAAATTAGGCTGCCTCGTGGACGCGAGCGTGGGCAAACGAGTCCTTGACCGTCACCTCGACGGACAGGCTCGGCGATGGGCTACTTACTACTGCTGGAGTCAAGGATACAAGGCCTATATATGCCGGATGCCACTCCCACACTACCACCAAGTTTTAGGGAGAGGAATCCCACGAAATCTGTTGCAGTCTGACTCCATGCTTTTTCCCATGCATGGAGATAGGCGGCAGTATCTGCAGACGGATTCCACTCGCCGCCACATGGGGGGATTCTTACTCTAAGGAAATAATCAAATTGGTTTCCAATTGAAAATTTCTAGGTTTAATTAAATACATTTCACGGGAAATATATAGTAACACCATAAATTAGATGACAAAAAGTAGAACAAATCTTCCTCTACATTATGATAGTCTCCCTAATTCTGAGGTCCTGAGGCCAATGCATACAGAAGCCGAGTTGAGATACGGACATTAACAAATTTCGGCCATGTGATGAACGAAAAGTAGTTCTGCATGTAATAATCCAATAGAAGATAGGACAGAGGGCTCCAGGCAGTAGAAGAAAATCCTGGTTGAAAAACCTGAGGGAGTGATTTGGGAAGGGAACGACTTCCCTTTTCGGAGCAGTATAGTCTCCAATGTCCGAATTGCCATGATGATCGTCAATCTTCGATAGAGGTATTGAAAGCAAAAGAATACTGCACATAGATGGTACCTACCTAATGGCTCCAGTGGCGGCGCTAGAAATTTTAAGGCGGAGGGGGGGGGGGGGGCATTAGGGGCATGACTTCTATCTGGGGGGGGCCAATGAAAAAACAAAACATTTTTCATTGGAAGTAGGTATAATGAAGTAATTAAAATGTAACCAGTTTTAATTCTGACGTTTTTGAATTACTAAAATTCTGCTAGGCCAAGATATAACATGTAAAATATCTCATAAGTGGGGGGGCCAGAGAAACTTTCGGGGGGGGGGGAGCAGGCCCCCCCGGGCACCCCCGTAGCGCCGCCACTGTGGTTCTAACTTCTATCGATCGTAACTCGGAGGAACAATAGCAACTGATATTGTGCCTTTGATTTACTCATTGATCATGATCATACGTACATTATCTGCGTATTCAGTATACTCCAGATCCAGATCTTTTTGGAATGTTTCCAATTCACTCTTTCAGCTGATCTAGGCCTTTTCAATAAATAAATTAAATCTGATTGTATCACATACAGGTACCATTATTATTTTTTTCAACAGTTTCACCTAAGTTAGTAACTTAGCCTACGTATATTAATTTAGTGGGTAGGTAACCAAGAAATAAACATCACTACGATGTTTGGATTGTTTCGGCCCATGATCTGATTACTGAATTTTCCTATGCGAAAGAGGTTCATTGGCATCTACACTGGGGACATGGGGCGCCAAATAATAATAATATATGGCATTCAGCAAGAATGCGTCATCCACTTTCGGCCTCCATCGCACAATATTGGCACAGATTGTCCACTTGCACACAAATCATTGATAAGATTAAAGCTGCTAAGCAGTCATAATGCTTCAATTGTTAAGTTATGCAACGAGGCAACTCTGTCTTCTTTGCAGTACCTATATCGTAATGTAACTCAAACGAATGCAAACCAACTGTTTCAAAGCCAGGGACGCCGACTTGGGGGGGGGGGGGGTACGGTCCATCTTGCCCCCGCAGACTAGTTTATTATAAGAACTCTTAATGCAGTTTATTTATTTGTCCCCCTTAATATTTCAAACATTAAGATAAAAGTAAATTACAAAATTTGGCATTTGCACCGCAACAACTTTTAGAAACTTTTTCGCGCCAATTTTGTTCGTATAGCCAACTTTCTAATGATTTTTTATGTAAAGGCTGTAGTCAATAATTTTATAAAAAGAGCGAGTGTACGCCGGTCCACGTTTTCTGCATTATTGAATTGAATTGAATTGAAAACGACTTTATTGAATAAAAACAAAACAAAGGCGAACAATAAGACTGTAAAGTCTTCTTTTCATGCTAGCCTTAAAACAAACATACTATTATAGTTATTTTAAGTTTGCATTTTCTTAATACTTTCCGGAGTACTGAATTCTTGCCCGCCCCCCCCCCCCCCCCAGAATTTTTGAAACTCGGCGTCCCTGTTCATAGCTGTTATGAAGGGGAATCAATGGGCTCAATAGGTCGTATTTTGAAAACTAACGACCCTGACTTCCTGGCTAAGCATCAGTAGGTACCCCACACACTGATGGTTAAGTGGAACTACATTAACAAAACAAAATAATACAATTATTTTATGAAAAATTCACGGATTAATTATTAATTGTTAATTTAGTTTGGAAAACAAACCAATATTGCTCGTGAGTCGTGACATACTACGGTACGGTATTATAGCCATGGGCAGTGTTTCAAAGAATGGTTGCTAAGTTGGCACGTCTTGGCCTTACTATTCAACTACGACCACATCGGAAATATTGATTGCATAACTTAATATTTACAGGAAATTTTCGCAAATTTTACGATAATCGTTTGCCATTTTACTTCACATCATCAGGAAGAATATTATATTATTTTCGTGCCCATACAGACTGTTCTTTACATAAATCTTAAAATAAGGGATCCTCTTTTAAAATAAAATAATTCATCAGGCAACATGACGATATCCAGTTACATAGAATCCGGGTATTACTAAAATACACCAGAAGTTCATGAAAATGTTTATCAAATCAAATCTTGAGACTTGAGAGAAAATAAAAAAAAAATATTTTATAAGAAAGTAATTCAAAAATAAAAATGGCGCGAAACGATGCATTCTAAAGCGCATGCACGTCAACTCCACATCGAAAGATATCGATTGGCTGAGCAAGGTAGTGACGTCATTCATTTCTTACCATTTGATTGGATTATCAGTGTAGTCTGCTAGGCTAGCCAGAAACCGAACGTGTCAAAATAAAAAGGTGCTCAAATTTAAATTTTAATAAATATCTGAGTCATTTATTTTATATATTGGAAACTAAGATGGATATGGCTTGTTGGAGTGCCAAAGCGTAGCCCTTGTATGGCAGTTTTGACGCTGACTCCGGCTGAAGTGGTATGTTGTCAACCCAGCTGTGGTACAAGAGTGACTTAAGGCTATTTGAGCCCTTGCTTTGCCCTAATTTTTCTTATCTGCGAATTACTTATTAATTATTATGTGTCTACATAAACATTATAGTAAGTTCTGCCATTGTTCACCGTTTTTGTCACTTGCTTGGTCTCTAGCAGTTGTGTATGTTTTCTCCTCTATGACCGGCTAGGATTCATTAGTAAGCTAACTTACGTGGCTTCGCTACAGCACAGCAGGATAGTGAACTAGTTTTTTAACCCTGGTGTGCTTTGACTTCCTAGCTTCCTGGATTATTTATGTATATAAAGTGGCTAGGACTAACTGTGTGTGCATGGTTAACAATTTTGTGATAGTGTCTTAAAACGCCTATAAGGGGGCAACAACATCCGATCAATGAACCCCGGCAAGAAAAACCCGTGTTTTATACAACAGTTATTGTGAATGAAATAACTTTGTACTGTTTTACGTCCAACGTTTGACATCAAACAGAACGTGTTTAGTTATTTTTTTCACAATGATTGACAGTAAGTTTTACTAAGTTAATAAAGAGATTAATATGTTTTTTTGATAGAAAATCTGGCTTTAAATTGGTTTTCCAGTCCTTGGTCGGTAAAATGCACTAGGATTATCTCGAGGCGGACATCCATTATCGGTAATAACATAACGGACAATAAAGGACAACTGGGAAGTGAATAACCCTAAAGATGGGTGTAAATAATCTCACAAAAGGCTTTGCAATGCAAAGGACTGTAGTGGTGTCCGATTGGCAGTTCTAATCAGAATTATGCATCGTTATAAAATGTTTTGTTTTGTTTCAGAATCGTAATGTCTGCACCGTTTCCCCACGACCCAACGTGGGGTAATCCAACCAATCTACCTCATTCGTCACAACCTCAGGTAGGTGGCTTTTATTTCTATTCTTACAGACTTAATTTCTATCAATCTTAAAGAAGGAAAGAAAATTGTCTTTATATTCCATGTGGGCGAATTTTGGGCCTTTTGGTCCACTTTTACAATTAACCCCTTATCTTTTTCCCACCATTTTAGATGGGTTGAAAATTATAATTAATATTTATTTGATTCTCAAATTGAATGTCAATTGAATGTCGCCTACCGCTGCGATTTGTTATTTTTTTTTTATATATTAGGCCTTGACAATTAATCAATCCATATTTACTCTGTACCGTGGTTGCTGATGTTGAAGCATTTGCCTCCGGGCTGACAAGCCGTGGTTCATTCGTTACGCGCAACGTAACGCACAGTACGTTCCTATCGAACCTACGACAATCAATCTTTGATTCTACTTAGTGCCACTAACCTCACATGTTGGCGAAACGTTAAGAAGTGCTTTCAGATTGACCGCGGCCCATCAGCCCGGATTCTACTGTTGACATCTGGCTTCGGCCGTGAAAACCTATATAATTATACTGGGACTACCGAGTTTCGTGTGGCATCAGTCATGGAAATTCAGTTGTTATTTCTTATTGTTTCTCGTTTTATAGAGTGGCTGGCCTGCGCAGCAGACGTTTCACAATAATAACAACAATATGGCAGGGAAGCCGCCAGGGCCAGGACAGGGCAATGGCCCCTGGACGCGGGTGCCTCAACCACAGCCTCAAGCGCCTCCGCCTGCTGCTAGCCTACCGCCTCCTCCCCCTCAAAACTATAGGTATTTACTCTATATTATAAGCAAACTTACTAAATTACATACTCCTTGGCTGTATAGCCCGTGAAGGGCCTTGGCCTGCTCTGAAACATCGCGCCAGTCTGCGCGGTCCTACGCTCTCCTTCCCCAGTCAGCAACGACAAGGGTCGCTAGATTCACCTCATCGTCGTCCAGCCATCGTATCCATGGTCGTCCCACTCCTCTTCACCCTGGGGCACCTTGTGCAAGGCTGCTCTTGTTGCCCTATTGTCTGGCATTAGTGTAACGTGCCCTAGCCACCTGATACGGGCTCTCTTGATTTCGGCTACTATCGTAGATTAGATTAAAGTTAGGTCGTTTGACCCTGGTGGGCCTTGCGAATCGCTTTGACCTTAAGATCTATTGCGATTTCCCGATCTTGTTAGTCCCAATCTGTGATGGTGTTCCTTATGAACTTGACCACACTTCTTGGTGCTAGTTTGCACACTTCCACTGGATCTAGGAACCGGGAGTCGGTGGCTACTTGGCGTCGGTAGGAGATGGCCGGGCAGTCGCATAGTACGTGCTCCGCAGTCTCAGTGGCTTCCTTGCAGAAGCGACATGTGTCCTCAGTCACTTTTCCCATGTTTTTCAGGTGATAATTCACCGGGCAGTGTCCTGTGAGGATGCCTGTGAGGATTCTCAGATCTAGTTTGCTGAGCTTGAGTGCCTTCTTTGTGAAGTTTTGTGAGTAGGAAAGGAACAGTTTGGCCTGTCTTTGCCCTGGGGTTGACTTCCAGTAACTGGTTTTCCTTTTCTCTTCCCAATGCTGGATCATCATGCGCTGATGATTTTTGGGAAAGGCGCAGAAGGGTTCAGGCCCCACGAACGATGCAGCGCCTCCTTTCTTGGCGAGCGTGTCTGCTTCTTCGTTTCCGGGCACCCCACTGTGGCCTTTTAAATACGGGCTCTCTTGATTTCGGCTACTATCGTAGGTTCTCGGTATATCGCGTAGGGCTCATTGTTGCTACGGATACGCCACTCTCTCTCCTCTCTGTCCTCACTATCTCTCTCTCCTCTCCCCCCTCTCTCTCTGTCCTCACTATGTCTCTCCTCTCTCTCTCTGTCCTCACTATCTCTCTCCTCTCCCTCCTCTTTCTCTCCTCTCCCTCCTCTTTCTCTCCCTCCTCTTTCTCTCCCTCCTCTTTCTCTCCTCTTTCTCTCCTCTCTCTCTGTCTCTCCTCGCTCTGCCTCCTATCTCTCCACTCTATCCTCTTTCTCTCCACTCTCTCCTCTTTCTCTCCTCTCCTCTCTCTCCCTCTCTAGCTCTCTCTCTCCCTCCCTCTCTGTCCCTTCCTCCCTCCCTCCGTGACTGTGCACTTGTCCATACACCTTCCGGAGTATCTTACACTCCCACCCTTCAAGCAGCTCCTCGTTGCTCCGAGTCATAACCCATGCCTCACTCACAGCCATAGATTGCGACTGGTCGGATTATCGTTCGATGTATCATTTCCGTGCATTTTCTCGATAAGATTCTCGATATAACCAGATGGAGCGTGCTGTAATAACATCTGTTCCCAGCGCAGATTCCCTATTTCATTTCCTCGCTGATCTCATTTGTTAAGAGGGCATGCTACGTAGAAAATGAGCACCCCAAAATTTGTAGTTTTTATTGACTTTTTATTTTTTATTTAATTAAAAAGCAAATTATGCGTATTCTGGGATTTTTTGGAAGAACTACAAAGCCGAACAGTAAAAACACCCGATTATATGATGCACGATCTAGTCTTCTACAACTTCCATGCAGTGCCGGATTAACCCCTGTGGGGGGGGGGGCACAAGATATGGGGGGGGGGGCGTGGGTGCAAACCAGAGGCGGTCTCAGTCCTCATAAAAGGGGGAGGCACTTGTCAGTGGCGTAACGATAGGTTTTCGAAGAGGGCGGTGTATAATTTGGCGCCCCTCCACCCATTTCGATAAAAGTGTAAAAAATGGGGAAAGTTGTTCTCATGGACGTATGCAGCTTGTAAATTAATGACCTTGTTCGGTTTGGAGGCTACGAAGGGAGACCCGGGGGTCTCCCGCGGGAGAGAAATTTAGTGAAAACAGACCTGAAATAGTTTGATTTTACGGATATTGATAGCAGTAACTTGATCTTATCTGAAATTTTTCAGGCAATTAAAATTCATAAATCTACTAGCATTGCAGAAAAAAAAACTCTATTTCCCGCCAATTTCAAAACTTTTCATTTGTTATATTTTTATCTAAAAAAATCTCATTCTGGGGTGCCGGAATTTTAGGCATTTCTGGGGGGGGGGGCGGGGGCCTGTGCCCCAAGTGCCCATGGGTTAATCCGGCACTGCTTCCATGAGCCAAATCTTTAATGACTTGCTTTGTTATTGCTTTGTTAATTAAATAAAAATTCCATAAAAACAACAAATTTTGGGGTGCTCATTTTCTACGTAGCATGTCCTAAGAGGAATACGGTTGAATGAAGAATGAATCAGAATATTTTTTTTTTTTTTTTTTTTTTTTACCTTGTCCAGTACTCCCTGGACAAGGAGCATATATTACAATACAATAACTTACAGGCATACAATTTGTGGTACAGTACCAAAAACCCCCTTAGGGGTTTGTCTGGTCGAGTTGGTTACAAAATGTCACCTCAGTACGATATGCAAAGAAAACATTGTACGTTAGTTACGTTTGTAAAAACCAGTTTTTTATTAATTTTTTAACTGGACCAATATTTTGCCAACGGCCTTACCATGTTGATTCCATTACAGCAGAGCATGTTTCAAACTGCGGCAACTTGGTAGTGTGCACAGCGTTGGCAGGGGAACATGGTGGGACATGATAACTCGCTTAGGTAGTATAAGTCGAGTCCTGGTCACGTCCGATTTAATCGTGTGACTTTACCATGTTCCCCAAGTGGTTCGGAATCCACTATAATCAGGAGGTCCACCCTGTTAGTCAACTCCCCTTTCCCCGAGGTGAAAGAGTCTGCCCTTAGGGTGCCTCAAGTTAACAAACAGACTCACTCCCCCCGCCAGGCTGACAGGGTTGCTTAAAGCAGAAATGCTGAAAGCAGGCGTTAGAAACAACAACACCAATATTTTGTATTATGAGTAGTTCTTCGGGTAATTCGTTAAACACCGATGGAACAGCAACACGTAGTTCGGCTTGTCCATATTTATTAAAATACATTGGTTCTATAAATCTTTTGTATTGGACACCCTCTCTTCTTGCCACATTTCTTATACTTGGAGTATGATTTTTGTATTCCTTCCTGTAGTAGTTCGTTGTTATCAAGTTATATTTATACAAGTCATAAACAGTCATACACTTAAACTTTTTAAATAAATTGAGATCTTGCGGGACTGGTTTTTTATATATCATTTTTAGCTGACTTCTTTGAATACTCGCCACTCTGTCTAGAGATGTTTTTTGCGCTGTCCCCCATGCTATGATACAGTAACGAATATTATATAATAATAATAATAATAATAATAATTCGTGTATTTTTTCTAAATTTGTTTTACATAAGTAGAAGAAATATCCTGATAGAGGACGTGAAGGGTAGGGTCAGATATAAAGTGAACAGAATAGAAGGGAATTTGGCCTTGAGAAACAATTGTTCGAGTAGATACCGAGGAGACGGACCCGTAAAGTCAATGGACAACAAACAGCAGGAGGAGCAAGAAATATGAAGGAGAGGATGAAGACCAGGGAACAGATTCAGGAACTAAATTGAGAACGATCTCAAAAGCCTGGGATTGGAACATAAATAGGTCAGGACATGTAGAGTAGTGGAACAGACTCCAACTTTCACCCGAAAGGTAGTTGGTTTGAGTCCCACACTTGCTACATTTTCTGGTCATGCTTCGGAGTGCACTTAAAGCAGGCGGTCCCGGACCTTCCTAGTTGAGTGTATGAGAGGGCTTTATAGCCCTAACTCCTCTAGGTTGGCTTAGTAATAGAACAAAAAGTGGCAATATTTATTTATAAAGGTGCAGAATGATCAGGAGTGGAGGACCAGCAAAGAGTGGAGGAGGTGCATTTGTCACACCCGAGAAATTAATGAGGATGTTATGTAATGAGGTGTTGTCGTGTTTCAGCCAGCCACCTCAGCAGCGGGCACCTGGTTTTGCGCAAGCCCCGCCCCCCGGAGGTGAGGACCCGTGGAGCTGGGGGTGGGAGGAATCAGGCAGTGACTCACCTGCCACTTCGACTCCTAACAACAACTATAGCTCCGTCCAGAACTACTTTCAGCCGCAAAGACCGAGGTATGCACAAACCCCCCTCTTGCCGTCATTTTAATAAAGAACAGGTCGGAGTTTACCCCGACATGCTTTCCAATTTGTCAATGTTGTAGATAGATAAAATGTGTTCTGAAGGTGGCAATGGGTAAACATTACCGTGGACATACACCGTCGCTACACCTAGAACTAAACGTACCAACATTAACGACAACCTACGCCCGACAACTGTTTCTTTACCGACACAAACTACTGGGAAAAGCACCCCCGGATCAGCTGGTTATTCACAATTGTGGCACAAGACTTGGCAACGGCTGTAATCACCAGATTCCTAAGCACAATACGTCCCTATTTCAACACTCCCATACTTACTTGTCTGTCTCATTATTTAATAAGCTACCAGAAAACATTAAATCTACCCCTACAACAAAAATTTTCAAACAACGAATTAAAACATATCTTAATCCTTATACAAACATACTAGAAGAATGCATATTACAAAATAATTCATAACTTTTTATTAAAAAAAAAAAGGTAAACTACTAGTATTATTTAATACTCCTAATATTGCCTTGCTATTCTGATCAGTTCTTATTTTTTTATTTTTTTATTTTTAATTAATTATTATTTTTTTCATAAACGTTAGGTTTTCTTTTAGGCAAAGCTCGATGAGTTGAAGGGGGGCCCAGCACGGGAACCATTCCTTTGGGATCCCCCCTTTACAATTGTAAAACTACCTTATTATTAATTGTACACTTATGTATATAAATATACGATTTTCATTTCATTTCATTTAGATAATATGAGTAATTTCATAGTAAATAATGTTCCTAAGGTTAAATTTGGTCTCCTCGATATCCCCTATCCCAAAGCACTGTATTGATCGATGGGATTGTATTTCTAGAACACAGTAATAATGGCAAGGTAAGCAAAGTATTGGAGCGTGAATTTTCCATAGTGGCCAATGACCTTTTTTTTTTTTTTTTTTTTTCCTTCGTGGGGCCTACTCGTTTGAGTTCCTATAAGCGTCGACCTAGAAGGTCTTTTGCTTCCACGTTTGCCGTCTACGCCCATCTTATAACACCAGTCTTTTTGATAAATTCTAGTGTTTTTGTGATGGGATTAGATCGGATGGTTTCCTCTTCAGACCTAGGGTGGCCAAGAGTTTGGTATCGAGTTTGTCCCAGCGCTTCACATTCAAAGAGAATGTGTTCAGCTGTTTCTTCTTCAACTTCACACAGTCTGCATCTACTGTCGTTTTTCACGCCAACCCTATGCATGTGTTTGTTGAAGTGACCGTGGCCCGTAAGCGTGCCAACCACCCTTCTAGCTTGCTCTCTACTTAAAGAGAGAAGCTGATCGGTGAGCTTTTTACTAGGACCCGGAATAACCTTCTAAGCAAATCTGCTTTCCGGGACTTTCTTCCATTCCTCTGCAGTTTTTCTCTGCACCCATTTTTGTACAGAAGTACGGGCCTGGCAATAAGCCATCCCGTACTTAGGTTCTGCACCAATGAATGGCGTTTCTGCACCTTTTCGAGCCAGCTCGTCGGCTCTTTCATTCCCATCAAAGTTCGAGTGCGCCGGGACCCAAATCAGCGAGACTGAGTTTTCCCGACACACCTTTATTAGGAGGTTGATGCAGTGCCACACCATTTTTGATGTGATCTTTATAGCCTCCACAGCCTTAATCGCTGCCTGCGAGTCTGTATAGATAATAATGGTTTTGCCCTTGCATTCCATTTCCATACACTCCTCTAGGCATTTTATAATGGCCCCTACCTCAGCCTGAAAGACTGTAGCATATTTGCCGAGGCTTAGGACTATGGATTTGTCTACAGTTTCCCCATAGACTCCTCCTCCAGCCCCATTTTCCATTTTCGACCCATCTGTATACCAGACTAGGTCATTGTCCCCTGTTTGATGTTCTTCAGCATGCCATTCTTCTCTAGCTGGAATTCTAGTGTTAAATGGTTTGCTGAATGAGAGCAGGGGTGTCATTCGGTCTGACGGCATTAAAAGCGTGTCTTCCGATATGCTTTTGGTAATATTGGAGTGGCCTGACCTTTTGCTTCTCCAGCAGCCTTCCAGCTCCAATCTATAGGCGCCCATCCTGGCCTGTGCTTCAATGAAGACTCCCAGGGTTGGCAGGTTCAATAAAGTATTCAGGACATCCCCTGGTGAAGTTGACATTGCTCCTGTGATACAGAGGCAGGCCAGCCTCTGGAGCCCATTCAACTTGGTTGTCACTGTGACCTGTGTAGTCTTGGTCCACCAAACTACACTTCCGTAGGTAATCACCGGCCTAATGACCATTGTGTAAATCCACATTGCCATTTTGGGCCTGATTCCCCACGTTGTGCCTATTGCCCGTCTGCAAACATAAATTAATTGTTTAGCTCGGTTAATAGTTTTTGTAATATGGGGATTCCAGGTAAGTCCTTTGTCTAGGTTAACCCCTAGATACTTAACCTCCGTCCCCAGTTTTACAACTTGATTGAAAAGCTTAGGCAGCTTTCCCCCATCAAGAATCCTCTTTCGAGTAAATGGTACCATCGAGATTTTGGATGGGTTGATGCTCAGATTTTCAGCCTTGCACCATTTTTCTACTTCAGAAAAAGCCATTTGCATTAGCTCGGTTATGACCCTCATGGACTTACCCCCAATCACAATGGCTAAATCATCCGCATATCCTTGTGCGTACACTCCCACCTCATTGAGTCTGGTGATGATTTTGTCCACCACAAGGTTCCACAACAGGGGCGAGATAACCCCACCCTGTGCCGTACCCCTGGTGGCCCTTACCATCACCTTCTCATCAGATAGGGATGCTAGAATCCTCCTATTGCTAAGCATGGATCTGATCCATCTACACACAGTTGCATTTACGCCAACTCTCTCCAACGCCCTTACCATGGAGTCATGTCCCGCGTTGGAGAAAGCCGCCTCAATGTCCAAAAACGCTGCCAGTGCAATCTCCCCATTGTCCAGGCTTTCCTCCAGTCTGCTCACCAGTTGATGCAATGCAGTCTCAGATGATCTGCCAGGGCAGGCCAATGACCTTACCAAGTTGAATCCACGAGCGCAGAGCGTGTTTCAAACTGCGGAAAACTTGGTAGTGAGCCTAGTAGTAGTAGTTAGGTAAAGTGGGAATGATTGGAAAACCGTTTCCTTATGGCATTATTTTTCTATGTAGAAAAACTGGAGTTCTTTTTTCCTATTTTCCTTCAGTTTCCTACTTTCCCTTAGGAAAAAAACACAATGAATCCCCTTACAGTAAACATCCTGAAAAATTCGCGACCCGGGGGTTATCTCGGTCGATCTGATAGCGTGTTTCCTAATGTTTCGTCAACAACTGCGGCCGACATCTTCTGTGGCACTGCGTAGACTTCTAAGAAACAATCGTTCGGAAGAACACTTTCAGAACAACGACAGCCTCTCATCCCGGATTCTACTGCTTCATTGTTAGCTTGGCTTAGTAATAGAACGTCATTATTTATTTACAATATTTTGATCAAAAACAATAATAGAAAACGGATTTTTCAGGAGCAGTGGTGGTGCCCACCAGGAGAGCGCACTGACTGTCGAGAACGTGGAAGGGACGAACGTGAACGGGAGAGGAGGCAGCAGCACGGCCGACTCGGTTCACTCCGGCAGCGACGCCAAGCCCGACAGGATCCCGCTTACCACGCAGGCTCTACGGCAGCTCAATAATGAGGTACAGCAGTTAAGAGTCAATTGGAAAACCTTACAATTGTACAAAATCGAATACCCCATGAAATATTAATAATAGAGTTGTCAATAATATCGCACACCTTAGACACCTCTACACTTTTAACAAACTGTTAGTTGGACTTACATTGCCTGCTGTGTTAATAGTCATTAGAAGCATGGGCCTCATAGTTGTCGAAAAATGTCTTATAGACTACTAACACAGCAGGCAATGTAAGTCCAGCTAAACCTTTGTTTAATAGTATTACACCATTGCCATTAACACATTATATTGCAGTATTATATGGTGTATATAATACTGACATTAAATTGACTTTGGTTGAAGCTCCACGTAATAACCGACATTAGATTGGCGGGATTCGAACCCACGATCTACGCCTAACCGGGGCGTCGTCTTAACCACTGGACCACAAGCCCGCACAAGAACAGTTGATGTATATCCTCTACTTATAAGCCTTGGGCTTGTGCGGTCTAGCGGTAAAGACGACGCCCCGGTCAGGCGTAGATCGTGGGTTCGAATCCCGCCAATCTAATATCGTGGGTTTGAATACCGCCAGCCCAGTTTTTCTATATCCTCTAATTTTGGTTATTGCTATTAACCTTTACCAATAGATCCACGTTTTCGATACATGATACGTGCCCATTTATTCACCGATTGCCCATAATTGTAGAGAACTTGATTTATTTAAATATATTAAATATATTATAAATATAATTTATATAATATAAAGATAAACCTTTGGTGAAGGGGTCCGGATCAGGGAGTTTCAGAACTGTGGCCAATCAGTGTTAGTGGCGGCAACATATCAAATATCAAAATCTAGTGGAGTATTTCTTCTAGGGAATATTTCTGTGACATTCGACAAAAAAAAAAGTAGTTGGGGTAGCCGATTTGCTCTTAATGTTACCGCTTGTTGCTATGTTGGTTAAAGAAGTGGAAGTCTTTTTTTATGATAGTCATTGTAGGTTTCGAGCTCCAGTTGCTCGGGTGTGATATATCGGCCTCATGCACTCCTTCCTTTCCCCCGCACTTGTCAAAAATCCTAATTTAGAAAGTAGACTACCTGGATATACTTTGGGCTACAGCCAGGCAGTAAAAGAGGAGTAGGTGAAGACTGGTCTCGCGGTAATTTGCGTTATAGTGAATTCGATAGCGTGGAATGGTATGGATAGAACTTTTCATTCAGTGAAACAAAAAGAGATCGGAATAGGTGGACAGGCTCACCGCACAGTTGGGTTAGGCGCGGTTTCCACCGACCTCAAAGTGCAAAATACACATACGGTGACGTGGTAGCAGACATTCAAGACTTAGGCGGGGTTTCCGACGACCTCTTATTGCAGAATGCACATGGCATTGACGGAAATTTGAATTTTTCTTTTTATAGAAATCGATTAAAATGTTTGTACTTAACATATCCCATGACGCCATTTTTTTAATTTTAGTTTGTTTGTTTGTGATTTTACTCTATGATCATTGATCAATTTTAACTATGGCATAGAGTAAAACAAAAATTTCCGTCAATGTCATTTGCATTCAGCAATGAGAGGTCGGTGGAAACCCGCCTTTATTAATGATATCTGCTACCACGTCACCGTATGTGTATTTTGCACTTAGAGGTCGGTGGAAACCTCGCCTTAATAACAGTTCATGGGGAGTGTTCTATGCGGTATGGTAGGACCGGTGCGTAGTTCTCATGTCGCAGCCCGATCCCCTTTTCTCCGCTGGCCTCAAGGGCTCTAAAGCCTCAAGCGGCCAAACACTCAACTATGAAGCCATGGCATTATTCAACCTTCCCCCTGGAGGCAGTCCCACTCTTCGTCCTCAATTTGGTCTCTGTCTCTTTCTTGGTCATCCTCATCTTTGTGTTTCCTCTATTTCATCTTTCAGACATTACATTGACTTAAATAACTTGTCTGTAGGTTTACCAGAACGGGCCGTCCGGGCTGCGGCATGGGGCAGACGGGCTAACGCCCCAGTGGTCCATTGAGAGTCAGATGAGCCAGGAGACTGTGTCGGATGACGTGTCGCCCAGCGTCGATGACCACGAGGACGAATTGTCGCCCAGGCTAGCCGCGGTCAGTCTGGCCGCTGAAAACCGCCAGGTCGGTGTTTGAGTTGTGTTTAAGTGTGTAGTAATATTGCTATATCACCCAGTCGGTTGAGAACTGGACTTTGAATCGAATGGTTCAAGACTGGACATAACAGTTGACATTGTCCGCCGGGCCTGGGGCCACCATTCCTTAATGCGTACCTTACCTCCACCGGTACGGAAAGAATACGCCACTGCCGGGCTTGTTTCTGACTGTAGCATCACAAATAGAGCAGTGGTCAAGAGAGAGGATCCTCTGCCAGTCCTAGACATCAATGTGTTGTCTTGCCAACGCATTTTTTCGTTCTTATCGAAAACCTCAATATTATACAGAAAAATATAACCAGGCCAAAACAAGTAGAGAATTTTGGAAAATAACGAATCGCATACTTAAACCTACCGCTAAAGTAAACACGGGACCTGATAGATAACGGTCAATTGTGAAAAAATTACCTTAGATGGAAATGAGATAAAAATTGCAAATATTTTTAATAACTACTTCTCTAGTATTGCTAATAAATTGATTAATGATTATAACTTAGACAAACAGAGTATGCCGAATTGTGATGAGGAACCTGCTACTACAAGTAGTAAGTTCCCCCCGCCCCCTTGAAAATTTTTGACGTTGAAAAAGCTGTTAACAAAATCAAAAGTACAAAATCCAGCGGACTAGATGGTATCTATTCTTATTTAATTAAAGAATGTAAAGATGAACTGCCCTCACCTTTATTTCACTTATGCAATCTATCCTTTGAGCAGGGTATTTTCCCTGATGGTATGAAATGTAGCATCGTTATACCTTTGCATAAAAATGACGACCCAACAGATTTCACTAACTACAGACCTCTGTACCTTACATCTGCTATCGGGAAAATTATGGAAGTAATTGTCCAAGACCGAATTATTAAATATTTAGATGTCATAAAATACCTATCTAAAAATCAACATGGGTTTCGAAAACATCTCAGTACACAAACCGCCCTAGCTGCATACATGCAGACTATTAATGATGAACTTGAGAAAGGATGGAAAGTAGCAGCGTGCCATATTGATCTAAAAAAGTGTTTTGATGTAGTTGACCGGTAAATTTTAATAAAAAGAATGAGGTCAGCTGGTATTAAAGGAAAGCCATTAATGTGGATAATGTCCTATCTCTCCAATAGAAGTCAAGTTACTAGAACAGGCCAAATGCATTTTAGCGATTGCAAGCCTTTGAACAATGGTATTTTGCAGGGTAGTGGCCTTGGACCCTTCAATTTCTTAATCTTCATTAATAAGCTGTTAGAATTAAACTTAAATGGAAAAATTATTGGTTTTGCAGATGACTGTTGTAATAGTGAGTGCACCTGATTTTGACACACTAAGGAATAATCTTGTAAACGATATGCGCGTGGTTCTATCATGGTTAAAAACCAATCGACTAATAATAAATAAGGAAAAAACTGAAATAATTGAATACACATATAATCGAAATACTTCTGAATCAATTTGCGGCGATAGTCTAAGAATAATAGAACCTGCCTATCATGTAGCGATGTTACTTACAATACTAATTGCGAAAATTGCATATGCATTCCTAAAGTGAACTGTGTAAAATACTTAGGATTGATCATAGATAAACATACGTCATGGAGCCCATATATCACTAAATTACACAGCCAGTTACGATCAATAAACCTATTGCTTTATAACATAACAAAATTCATGCCAAGTACCGCCATGATTACTATTTACAATGCATTTTTTCTGTCTCGACTTGAATATGGCCTATTATTTTATGGTGGTGCTGCACCCACTCATTTACAAAAACTGATTACATCACAAGAAATGGCTATTCGTTTGATATGTAAGAAGTCCAGATTGACACATACCGCCCTTCTGTTTAAAGCAATGAAGTTATTGCCACTTCACTTCATTAAAAAAAATAATTTTACTTTGTGTCAAGAAATATTTCTTCTTATTTCTTATGTCTTCCCTAATAAAAACCGCTACCCGTAATACTAGAAATGCTGCGCTCGGGCTTGTCAGTCTCCCCAGCTACATAAGAACTACGTCTAGACGGAGCTTTGGGTACCAAGCAAATGTCACATATTGCTTTTCAAAAAACTACCGGGGGTGCCAGGACTTTAAATAGAAAACAAATTACTGACTGCTGTGAGTCATTATTGTAGTATATAAGGGCCACATTGGAGTATACCAGAGGCACTGCTGCCAGTTAATGCTGCCTACTTAGCAGTTTATATATAATAACTATAGGGTATAAATATGTATTGTTGTATTGTATTATTGTATGTATTACTTCATTAATTAATTTTGTTAACTTGAGTTGGTAGGTATCAGGTTAAGGGGGCCTACAAAATAATTTGTTACGCCAATCATTTTAGAAAAATATACGAATTGTTATTCATTTATTACCCTTCACTTTTTCAGGTAGTTCCCACTGAGCAGTCGTGGCATAAAGAACAGCGCGCGGAGCATTCCTATTCGTTCCAAATGCCTGGTGACCCACAACTTGGTGCCAGGTTTTCTCCTTCTCTCCAATCCTTTGAAACGGTGCCTCGAGGAGCATGGCCTCAAGACCGCCAACCCATCCCACCTAATATACGGGCCACCGATGCTATGTCTCGAGGGGCCTGGCCTATAGACCAGCAAGCTTCCATCACGCCATCTACCGATACGTTATCTCGAACTGCATGGCCCCAAGACCACCAAACAAATGTACGGCCTACGGAAGCAGGGCCCCGGGGCTCTTGGCCTGCAGATCGCCAAGCCATTGTTCCGCCTTCCGATGCTGTGCCTCGAAATATGCCTCCTGCTTGGCCCCAAGAGCAACCAAGTCCGCGATATACAGAACCTATCAGTTCAGGGGCTTGGTCTGACGGTCAGCACGGTAAAGTACCCACTTTTCCACCTACCGAATCTGCGCCTCTGGCTGCGTCCCCAGCGTGGCCTCTAGAGCAACCAAATGTACGGTATACAGAAACCGTCGCTCCAGGAGCTGGGCCTTTAGACCACCAGACTACACTTGCCCATTTTCCGTCTACCGATGCTATGCCTCGGGGTGCCTCCCCTGCTTGGCCTCAAGAGATTCCAAATGCACGGTATACAGAATTAGTCACTCCAGGACCTGGGCCCCTAGACCACCCGACGAAACTTCCCAATTTTCCTTCTACCAATGCTATGCCTCGGGGTGCCTCCCCTGGTTGGCCTCAAGAGCAACCAAATATACGGTATGCAGAAACAGTCATTCCAGGAGCTGGGCCTCTAGACCACCCGACGAAACTTCCCAATTTTCCATCTAACGATGCTGTACCTCGGGGTGCCTCCCCTGCTTGGCCTCAAGAGCAGCCAAATGCACGGTATACCGAAACAGTCACTTCAGGACCTGGGCCTCTAGACCACCCGACGAAACTTCCCCATTTTCCGTCTACCGATGCTATGCCTCGGGGTGCCTCCCCTGCTTGGCCTCAAGATCAGCCAAATACACGGTATACAGAAACACTCACTCCAGGAACTGGGCCTCAAGACCACTCCCATTTTCCGTCTACCGATGCTACGCCTCATGGTGCCTCCCCTAGGTATACAGAAACTCCAGTCACTCCTGGTGGTTGGCCTCAAGACCATCCAACTAAACTTCCCAATGTGCCGCCTGCGGAATTAAATGCTACAATTGGTAGGCCTCAAGGCCACAAAGCACGGTCTGCAGGTGCTACGCATCGTGGGGCCTGGCCTGCGGACTACCAAGGCGCTCCGCCTTTACTGTCTAATGATGCAATGCCTCGAGGTGCCTCTCCTGCCTGGCCGCAAGACCACCAAGCAGACGCGCAGTATGCCGATGGCTTTAGTGGCTACGGTGATGGCAGTGTCTCTGCTCCAACTCTCCCAGCACGACCACCAGATGACTACTTACCACCACCGCTCCCTCCTCGGCGGTCTGCTGACGTCGGCAACCCACCCGGTGAGGCCGTTGCGCTAGTGCCGTCAGTCGCTCTGCCTCCTAAAGCGGCGTCACCTGCAAGTGACCGGCCTCAGGCGTCACCAAACAACATTGAGCCGGCGCGGTTGCCCCCCGCGGTGGGTGAGTCTTTTCCTGACGGCGGCCATGCGGTTTGGCCCCCGGGGCTGCGACCCCTTCCAAGCCGTGCGGACTTCCAGCCACTTGAGACGTCTTCACCGCCTGCGTCGAGACAGGCGCCCTCTTTCGGCAGCCGTGGTGGCGACTTGCACCTGCGAGAGACGTCGACGCCTCCCTCGTCGCGGCAAAACTATCCTGCCAACGAAGACGTGGTCAACCTTGAAACCGTACCTGATAACAAAGAGCGGCCCGATGTGGAGTTGCGTAGTGCTAGGTTTTCAGCGTCGCAACAGCCGGCCTGGTATGTAGCCTAGATTTTTGTTTTCGGTTTTTGGATTACGTTGGGTAGTCATTTTAGCCCTGTACAGAGCATTTTTGTACTGCATGTGATCCTCAACGATAACGAACAAAAAAAAATGAGTGTTTTAATAAATATTAATTAATTAATAACTAGAGATTTGCTGCAAACCAATCGCTAGATCGCGTAATTAAGCACTCGATATTAGCATTTCCATGTTCAGTGCATTGTACTCACACTTCCGCTACTCTCACAACAGTCCTCTCAACAGTCCCCTCTTACCACGCAGGGTACCAACTTATATCCATCCAGCACTAACCTACTTTCAGTTCATACACACTACATGCCACACCCATACTATACTAGAGTTAGGAAAACCCAAATAAACGTTATGAAATTAACTTTGTGAAAGAAACCCACTAGTGTTCAGGTCCTGGCACACCTGGCCCAAAGTAGGTCAAGCCGTCCAGAGGCGTACCCCTGCCATCGGCGTACACTTCATGCCAATATGGATATTACATTTTTTATATTTATTTATACTACAACACGAACCCATGATCATTGATTCCACTCGATCACTCTAAAAACTGCATAGGATGCACTGGGTAAAGATGACTCGGACTGCAAGCAGCTGTAAGTTAGTGTTTCCACAAGCTAGTGTAATGGCCCGTATAACCCAGATTGTGTCAAATTTAACTCATGTCATTTGCAATATGCATGTTGCTTAGCTTTGACCACAACTTGGTATATTTTCAGGTACGGTGGTGGCCCTGAAAACCAAGAGGTGGCCCCCCGCGGAGACAGGAATCAGTACCTGGAGACCGGGCGGCTTGTGGACCAAGACCTGAACGAGTCAGGCACGGACTTGGACCAGGGAGAACACTTGCCTCCTCCCGGGCTGTCGCGGCTTGTCACAGGTACACTAGAACCATGTAGTAGTGTTCGTCGGGTTAATAACGACTTAGGCCTCATATTTGGGCCCATAGAGCGACTCCGACTTGACTGTCCTATGCCAGCCCATAGGACAGTGGACCTCCTGATTATAGTGGATTCCGAACCACTTGGGAAACACAGTGAAGTCACACGATTAGTTCGGAGGTGACCAGGACAAGTCCTACCATGTTTCCCTACCGGCACTGTGCACACGACCAAGTTATCTGCAGCTTTGAACCTGCTCTGGTCCGCTGGATTCAACTTAGTATGGCGGCCGGCACACTAGAACCATAGTCGAAGTAAATAATTCTAAGACATTTCTCATAGTTGTGTAAAGTGGCTTCTCTTATGAATTTTTTATTAAATTAATTAAATTCTCTTAATGCAGCGGTATAGGTATGAAAATATTCTGATGAAAAATTCGTAAAATATACATGCTTTCTAAAAAAAAAGACTATTAATTCGTAATAGATTTACGACTATTCAATAGAATCAGTTCAAAGTACTTTGTCGTATTTTTGTAGAATAATAATATTTCATGTGCAAAAATTTAATGAATTTACGTCTGTGGCACGAGGAATTAATGTAATTTGTTAAAAATGCCCCTGACTTCTTATTTACATGCCCATTATAGCGAAGATAGGCGATCATCTTGCCCTCCGTCGTTCTCTTATCCCTCGGATTATAACATGCAGATGGTGATAGTTTTCGTTCCCCCTCCCATGACCGAGTTATGTTAGTTTCCGAATCTTAACAGTCAGCAGCAACTCGGCTACTCCATCCATTCGCCTCGGGACTTCGGCGTCGATGACTGCTGGCTGGCGCGATGTGGCAGAGCAGGCTAAGGCCTTTCACGGGCCGTAGCGCCAATTAGTAGGTGGGGAAGTAATGATCCTCTGTAAAATGGCATATCTTTGTTTTTTGTTTTAGGGGAAAACCATAACGTGGAAGTGGGAACCCCTCCCCCTGGCTTGGACCGGATGGTACTTGGTCAGATGAACGAGACCTCGCAGTCGTTACCTCCAGGTACGACTTTTGCTTTCCAATTTATACGTAGTTATACGACTCCGAGATTTCAACGGATTTACACGTTTTGAGTTCCCAGGAACCCAAGAAAGTGGTTTTTAAAAATGTCTGTCTGTCGCTCTGTCTGTCTGTATGTCTGTTCATCGATTTCCGGCCAAACTACTCGGTCGATTTTAATGAAATTTGGCATGTAGGTTCACAAATATCATAACTCAAGACCACTTTTTTTATTTGGGGCTGACTCAATTTTAGGGGGTTTTATTCTAAAAAAAAACTCCCAAAAAACGTCTAAAAAAATTATTTCTCAAAAACGGCTCCAACGATTTCTTTTAAATTCACATACATATATTATAGTCGTTATTAATATCTACAAATTGCGGTGGGTCGCTTGCCCTTTGATAGTTTGCTTCTGGGGGTAAAAAAATAAAAAAACTCAATTTTCATGAAAAATTACTAAAAAATAATTTTTTTGTGGAACCTTTCTATCGATGATATCTACCTTCAGATATGTTTTAGGTGTTCAATAGAGTAACAAAACGAAAGGTTGTTTTCCCAAAAAAATATTTGATTCCGTGCAAAAAATCTTTTTTTGAAGAAATTATGGAAAATTCACGCTCCAATACATTGCGTGGCCTGTCATTGTTACTACTACTCATTTTGGGCTAGTTTTAAGTTAGTAATTCAGACTCGTATCTGTATTCGAGTCATGCTTTCGCCTTTTTCATTGCGTGAATGGTAAGCTTGTCTCAGCTTGTCCATTATCGCTTGTGGCCGGTGTATGTTGACATCGAGTACGTATACCAGTTTCCTAATGGCGAAGAATTCATTGAACAAGTTAGTTGTATTGTTTTTTTTTTTTTTTTTTACTTTTAACCACTACTGTTTCATTACGGCTCAATGCAGACCTTTACAAATTTTTAGCGAATGTTTTGAGAGTAGCAGGTTTTTGCTTCGAGGAGTAAAAATTGCATCGTCTTGGGGTTGTTGATTGACCAATTATTGCTGTTGTAGGTTTGGACAGAATGGTGCCCGGGGAGAGTAGTAGTCCTGAAGCGCAACTTCCCATGCCTTCTACCATATCTCCAGGTTAGTAACCTTTTCCAATGTTTGTAGTATGTTTGTTGTGATTCGCACAAGAGTTATTGATATTCTTAACTTGTTGGGGTATAAGAAATTAGCTACCTTATCTACCATATTTTATGTTTTATTGTTTCAACTCTCAAGTAGCCATTGGTTGAAGAAAAGACGCAGTGGCACTAATATCCTTTGAGGCCTTAGGCCTGAGGACTGGTGAGGATCCTCTTACTTGACCATTGTTATGTCTTGGATATTGTGTTCAGCAACATGGCCGGCACTTGTGTTTTTCCCTACCGTTTCAACCTCGACCTTCAGTTTCCGATCCCCTTGAGGATTCGAACTACCGATCTCCTGATTGAAAAGCAAGCTCTCTAAGCACTCGACCACGGCCCTTGCCAGAGTATACTAGTTTGAAACTTCTACTTGAACTTCACTTTTCCCTAACTAATGGCAACCATACCGTGTCTAATGTCATGCTGGGCTGACTTATGGGATCAGTATGCCTACTTTAGAGGCCCCATGTAACCTTGCCCTGCCTTCATTGCTTATCCGGGCATGATTGGTATTGTTTCCGTATGAATTTTGGCCGCTGGCTGAGTAGTGCACGTCCTCGGTGTCTACCCATGCTGGGTAAAAGTGAATATGGACAAGCTGCGAGTTAACAAGCAACCAAGTTTGGGTACGAGTCATGAAAGGTTAGGGTTAAGAAATATGTAATGTCAGTTATTGATGGGTGTAATAGGACTTATGTCGGAATGGGCCATCGTGTCCAGCAGCCACTTACTGAAGAATGGCACGTACATGTTGACGCTGGGGTTGCCAGGCTCGGCACAGCCCACCCCCCACGAGACCACGCCCTGAAAACAGTAACTCATTTTAATTCAATCTCTGCTCTATTGCAGTAATGTTCATTCTGAATAATAAATAAATATGACTTTATGTTACATTACTAAGCCATCCTAGCAGAGTTACGTCTATAAAGCCCCCTCTCGTACACTCAACTAGGAAGGCCCGGGCCCGCCTGCTTTACATTTCCTCCGAAGCATGTCCAGATTTAGCAAGTGTGGGACTCGAACCATCACCTTTAAAAGTGAAAATGTGAAAGTCGGACTCTGTGCCTCTATTCTACATGTCCTGACATTCTATTGGCATAGCAGTGGTGGATTCCAACCAAGATAGGAAAACACCAGTCGTATGTTAACAAAGTGCAACAAATTAATGCCTCACCCTAACCCCTAATGGCCCCTCAATGGAGCAAGGTGGCCACCAATTGAGTCAGGCTAGATTTCTATGTAGGAGAGGTGGAACATTCGATTCCGCCAAAAATATTTTTTTTAATCCTGGGGTCTGTAACAAAGTTTATCTTACCACGTATTGAAATGGATCGTTGCGGCGAGCGGCACAGTATAGAGGGCCACCCGAATCACCCTAGAAAGTAAAAACACATGAATATGTTTTTTTCGTCGTTCCTAAGCATGTTGGGTATTACTGGTATATTGTGTGGAACTTGGAACCCCTGCAATGCTTAAAGTCAATCATATACATTTACATCTACCTGGTGTCACAACCCCCGTCCACCCCTTTTATTTCATTTTTTATTATGTGAAAAATGTTTACTCGCGAATCGCGTTCATCTACAGTGTTGCCACCTTTGTGGAGAGTTTCCGTGCTGGCTACATATAGACTGTGTATTTTTCATCATAATAATGCGGAATGGATTTCAAAAATGTAGTCTGTAACGCCGCAAGATTTGGCAAACTTCATCGACTGAAGGTATTCCTAGACGAACGGAGTGACTCCGCTGGTGGTCGTAAAAAATGTGAAAAAAATGACCAAGGTGGCGTCTCAGAATAGTCAACATGCGGACATGGTTATTTGAAACCCACCTGACAGGCGTCGGTGTCCTCGCCGATGGTGCAGAACTGGCTTCCGTCGCGGTGTAGCTCGTCGGCAACGCCCAGCTTCTGCAAGCCGCGCTCGCACGCCGCCTGGTCCAACAGCGCGAGCTCCGTGTACCGCTGCTGGCAGTTGTCGCCGCATGAAGCCCGGAAATTGCGTGCTCCGGTCTTTTCCCTGGAACCCCAGCCGACCACCTGGGCAAGGCAATATTATGTGATTGGTGAAACCTTTTAACTATTCTTCTAGTTCAGTTCAGTTGCTGTTCCATGCAATTGGTTACTTTTGGATCCAATATCCAAATCTTAGAATGTTTCCACTCGAGGGGAGGCTAGCCAGCTGGGGACTCTAGAAGCCAAGGCCGCAAAGAAGCTAAACGCACGTAGAGGAAGCAACCCCGAGAACTATGTAATCGTCCTAATTGGGCTACTGGGATGACAAAGCCCTGTTAAGAAATAAGCTAACGTTATTCGAAGCGTCTTATAAGAAGTACAGCTTAGTGACAGTGATTACGAAGAGCAGGTAAGGTGGCGAAATACTTGCGGCTGAAATGATGTTAACCAGAACTTGACAGCTTATCTCAGGACGAGGAGGAATCAAGAAACCAAATTGAGGACGATCTCAGATGACTGAAGCAAGAGGAAGTGCTGAATGCTCAGAAGTAGAGGGACTGTCTGATATGTCACACTCTGGCTACTGGAGTTAATGACTATGATTGATTATGACACGCCTGATGTGGAAATAAGTTATAAGCCTAATACTATATTTCTGACCCCGATATCACACGAAGACGTTCAGGACATAATAAAAAACGTGAAAAAAGGCTATAGCGTGGGTTATGATGAAATTTCTATAGCAAAATTAAAAATGACAGCACCAAATATCAGCAAAATATTAGCATATATTATAAACAAGACACTAAATACAGGAATATTTCCAAACGCTCTAAAAAAAGCCATAAATTATACCATGTTTCAAACAAGGAGACCGCTCAGATATCCCTAATTATAGGCCTATTTCACTGCTATCCAACATAAGTAAAATATTTGAAAAAATAGTCCACCAGAAAATGTACCCATTATATATATATATATATATATACCGCACAGCCACTTGAAAAACTTAACAAACTAGGAATCAGGGGCATAGCTGGGGATCTCAACAAAAATTACTTAGCGAATAGAAAATAGAAAACAATGCACAAAAATCAACAATACAACAAGCACGGAACCATTAATGTCACTCGGAGTTCCACAAGGCACAGTATTAGCACCATTATTATTGCTCACGCCACGTCCCATGATTGGGGACGTGGTCGTGAACAAAATAAACAAGGTATAGGCGAGTCGCGGCGAGGTTTAAATATTGGCGGTCAGCGCGCCTGGTGTAACGGTTGCCCTAGCGGCAGCTGGTGGAACTTAGGGTTGCATCATTCCCGGCAACAAAAATCAAACGTTTTTCTCTTGTTTCTAATTTTTATAATAAATGAGTTACAATGTCTTACATCATTCCCGGTATCGCCGCCCCAACAATTATTCAATTTATATCTAAATGATTTATTAGAAACAAATAGATTCGAACCAATAATTGCTTTTGCCGATGACACCTGTATCACCTGCATAGCGGATACATATCATGATTTATACACACTAGCCAACTCAGAATTTAACTTAATCAAACAATGGTTAGAAAAAAATAGATTATCGTTGAACCTGGAAAAGACCATATTTGTTGATTTTTCGTCAAAAAGAGACGCTTGCACCAACAACTTGTCCATAGAAAATATAATCCACACTAAAAACACGAAATACTTAGGCATCATAATAGATGAACAATTGAAATGGGAACCCCATACTCAACTGGTTGCCAACAAACTAAGAAAAACTATATATAAATTTGTCAAATTTCGTAACGTTGCACAAGAACCTCTTATTAAATCCTTTTATTACGCTATAGCAGAATCCCATCTAGCATATGCTATATCAGCCTGGGGAGGTGCCTACCAAAATGTAACGGACAAAGTCAATACCGTACGAAGAACAATCCTAAAAATTATACATAAAAAGGGGACATTATATCCAACAAAAGACCTATACAAGGTAGCGGATGTCCTAGACGTTAAACAATTATATATAAAAAAACTCATTAATATTAATACACAATCAAAAAAAAAAAAATTAAAATCTGTACAACACTCACACAACACAAGATGGCTCCACACACATCCTCTCACACAACAAACTGTTCGAACCACAAGATCTCAACACCAATCTGAATATATAGGCATATCATATTACAATAAACTACCAATCCAAATTAAGTTATTAAAACACTTCAATTGTTTTAAAAGAGCAGTTACACAACAATGGATAAAGACCGAACTAACACCAACATAAAGGTATACCACCCCGTACACACTCCACCCCCCCCCCCTCCAGAGCCAGATAGTATAAGTCGCACACGGGCCCTTGCCTTGCGATATGGACTGAAGAAAACGTTGTAACATGGCATTATTGTATTGGATTATATTACTATTATTATTATATATTATACTTACATGGCAGAACTGTAGTGTTTGGGTGGGGTCGTGCTTGGGGATTTTGGCTATGATGGCGTCCGGAAGGGGCTCGTCGATCTGAAGCAAGGCTACGTCGTGTTGCTTGGAGTGGCAGCTGACTGAAGTAACGTTGGCGGTCAGACCACTCTTGAGGTGGTGCGAGCCGTAGCGGACGAGGTAGGGCTGACGTAGCTCGCAGTCCACGCAATGCCGCGCCTAAATCACAATGAGGAATTTTCGTATGGAAATCCGACAACCCACGTCCTCCTCTGATTGGCGGGGCTGATCCCTCGAAATGGCTTGTGGATTTAAGGGAAACCTTTGGAGCCGTTTTTTAGGAGTTTGTTTTAGTTTTTGGAGGTCAAAACCCCAAGCCCAAAATAAAAAGAAACAATCTCGAGATGTCATTTTTATGAGTGTACCATGCCAAATTTCATCCGAATACAGCGAGTAGTTTGCCCACATATCGGCGAACCGACAGACAGACATTCCGTAAAAACCACTTCTTTAGGTTCCTGAGACCCCAGAACGTGTAAATCCACTTAAATGTCGAAATCGAATATTTCGACCATCGCCTTGTACTTCGTATAAATAGGAAATCAATTAAACTCTCCACAAACCCTACGTGACCGCTTGCGTAAAGAAATTCACGTCACTGGTCTTGACAACCCCATGCGTCTAGCTGGGAGGCTGGCAGATACCAAGAGCTGGCATTGGATGAAGCAAAGTAAAAAAGTAAAGTAGAACGTCATTGGTTAGCTGTTCAAGTTATTTTACCGTTATACATTAATACAATGTAATATGTAATGTGACATGTAATATTTCCTGGACGATTTATAGGGCTTTGACAACTGGTTTGCATCGTGTACAAAGCATAATATTTGTATTTGCCATCAGTAAACTAACATAATTTGAATGATATGACATCAGCCTACTGCCTTATCTTGCTACGGCATTAGGAACGTCAGTGTCCGCTATTGACTCAAATCATTTTGTTTAGCGGAAAATTATAAAATGTCTGAAGTTTTGTCCAGTGAGAGTTCGTGCGATATTCAGTATCAAACAGTTGCCGACAAATTTACGTGGGTTATCCGCGATTTTGCGAATGTAGCTGAGAAAGAAATTTATTCTGATAGGTTTACAATCGGGGTCAAAGACAAAACTGAGTGGAAATTGTCTTGTGAACAATTTAGAAACGGCTCGCACATACGCATTTTGCTCTGGTTGTTATCCTCGATTGAAGTCCATGTTAAGTACTCATTTCATTTCTTGAATGGTTGCAACGAAAAAGTTAAAAGCTTTAAAACTTTCACAAAGATGTTAAAGCCTAGACAAGCATGGGGAGAGGCAGTTTTGCGGTCCAAAATATTTGAAGACAGTACTCTGTTACCCGGGGGAAATCTTATTATTTTATGTGAAGCCATAGTGCGCGAGAGCCTAAAAAACAGCTCGGGGTCATACTTTGCAACCCCACCAGCTTGCATTACTCAACTATCGAAAGATATGAACGATATCTTTGAGTGCGGAAAATTCAGTGACGTGACTCTTGTGGTTGAAGATAATGAGATTAAAGCGCACAAAAACGTACTTGCTGCTAGGAGCGACGTTTTTGCTGCATTGTTTGATAGTGACATGTCGGAGAAGCAGAAAAGTACAGTGGTTATTACAGATGTAGACCACGATGTTATGAAAGAATTGTTGCGTTACATTTACTCAGGTGCAGCGCCTAATTTGAACGAAATGGCTGCTGAATTGTTTGCTGCTGCAGACAAATACAATCTGAAGGAGCTTAATGAATTGTGTGCTGAATCTGTGCGTAAACAGCTTACTGTAGACAATGCTATTCAGACTTTAATTTTGGCTGATCGTCACTGCCATCACGAGCTGAAAGTGCTGACTTTGGATTTTATTAAGGCCAATATCACAAAGGTTGTTAATACGGCCGGATTTGTGGATATGAAGGAGTTAAGGCTTACCAAGGAAATCCTGTGCATCCTTGCGAATGTGAAAGGAGATACTGACTTTGATAAAGTGGCGGCGATCGGTGCCAAAAAGAATTGACTATATCTTAACAAATTTATTTCATTTTATTGTTAATGATTTTGATTGAGCTCGCTTCCAATAAAATTTTGTTTAATATAGTGGTAATGGTAATTTTTAAAAATTGTTTTTTTCGTTTAGTGCTGAGTGTCGTGGTAGGGAATACCAGAAGTTATGAAGCAACAATGGAAACTTTTATCGCCAGTTGTTTTAGTCCTTTTTTTTTTTTTTTTTTTTTTTGCCTCCAGACCAAAACTATCGAAGGAGGTGTGATCTAGAAGGTTTTTTTTCCATTAATAGCGACTATACAATATACTCTATGTAAAATTTGTAAAATTTAAAAAATAAAAATAGTTGTTGCAGTTATTGGGTAAAACTTCCAAAACATTGCTGAAATCCCTTTGAACTTTCCTAAATTATAGTCCTCAAGGACCTCTACAACGCTGCATAGGCTGTTTGGTGTTATAATATTGATCTCTCATAGGAAGGGCCAATTGCCAACCCTCGTCCCGTCAGCAATTACATATCTTTGTAATCTAAAAACATAAACGTTGCCAAAACTCCAATTTTTTAGTTTTGTCAGATGAAATATATGAAAGATAAAGGACCTTGCTGAGGTATACAATTTATGAAAGCCTAAAGAAAACGGTTCGCGTTAACTTTGGGAAAGAATTATACTTTATACAATTACCGTAAGAACATGGTATCGGCCCACCGCTGTACCGCCGCAGATCGCGAAAACGAACGCGCCGTTCGGTCGGACCACCGCCACCGCGCTCGGGAACTGTGCGCGCTTCGCCACGCGTCCGTTGACGATGCGCCGCGACTCAAGGTCGTCTTCAGGCTTTGTCCTAGCTGTCGTAAGAGGCAGCAGCAGTAGGAAGAGTAGTGCATACCGCATCCTGTCGCTTATACAGGTACTCTGAGCTGTCCTTGGCCACATGCTCATTACATGTGGGTTAATCTTGAACGGTTTTGGTCATAAAACCTGAAGGCTGGTTGATAATTTTGTTTTTAATATTCAAAGACTGTTGCTAATTAAATTTGTTATTACGATGTGTTACCTGTATCGTACATCGTATATGGATTCAATAATTTTTAGTAGAAGGAAATAATGATCCGCTATATAGTATGTGGTGGTCACTCGAATTGGGTACAGTTTTGAAATTACTTTGATTTGACATTCTCAGTAACTGTTATTTTTTTTACAATTCACGTTTAACAACTGTAGCCGATCGGTATTAGTAGTAGTAAGGTTGGACACAGTCCCAGGCCACGGTGTGGGCCCATAGGACAGGGGACCTCCTGATTATAGTGGATTCCGAACCACTTGGGAAACACAGTGAAGTCACACGATTAGTTCGGAGGTGGCCAGGACAAGTCCTACCATGTTTCCCTACCGGCACTGTGCACACTACCAAGTTATCTGCATCTTTGAACCTGCACTGGTCCGCTGGATTCAACTTGGTAAGGCGGCCGGCAGCCGATCGGTATTAGTGACAGCCTCCTAATTTTAACGGTAGGTATTAATAAATAATAAATAAATTATACAATCATGTAATCAACAAGAAAGTACATGATGTACAAAATGTCGTCAAAATCAGGTAATTCTATCATTGTCATTGTGCTAGTGCCGCAGTGAGAGTGTAAAAGGTTTTCTCTGAGACTTGTTCTCTAACCAATATTGGGAAGTTAGTAGCATTTCATGCCGCTCTCAGTTCATTCGGGAGTTTTCCAAGGCAGGTGAATCCTTGCAGTATAGGATCCAGTCGCTCAAACTTGCGTGTGCGTGGAGCTGGCATTGCAAGGTCTCCCCTTTTCCTCGTTTTGTAGGTGTGGGTGTCCCCATTTTGTTTAAATTTCCCCCATACCTCAAGTCTTAAGATATGCAAACTGCATCCATGTACTGTATGTATATGTCAAAAATTGGGACTGTCATGATTTTCAATGTTATGAAGTGAGAGCGACAACTGCGACGAGCTTCCAGTTTTACGGGGATAGGGGTAACCATAAATTGCTGTTTCCGCCAGCCCCCAGGTTCTCCTCAGAGAATTCAGAAGAGAGGGCTTGACATGAGGTATTTTTAGTGACGAGAGATAAGGCACTGTCGTCATTACTGAGCAGGTGTTGCAGTGTGTGGGGAAGCGGCAGAAGAGCTCTTGGGCCAGCGTAGACCGAGCAAGTCAGCAGGACAGCCTCCATTGTCAGTGGGACGTCACAGTTATGATGAGATGACCGCGTGTGAGCCTAGAGTGGCCCAGACGCATACACGAGAACACAATTTCCTCGTAATGTAGATCATAATGTCTTCTCCTTCTATAAACGCCTCTTCTGTCGAAGATTGGCGATCATCATGGCAATTGGACCTTGGAGACTGCTGCTTTAAAAAGGGAAGTCGTGCTCATGCCTAATTACTGCTTTAAGTTTTTCAACCGGGATATTCTTCTGCCGTTAGCCTTGTGTCCTTCTATCTTCCCTTGGATTATTACAAGCAGAAGGTGATACTTTTCGTTCCTCGTCACATGGACGAAGTCTTTCAGTTTCCGTATCTCAACTTCTGGCTTCTGTGTCCATTCGCCTCAGGACCTCAGCATTAGAAACACGATCTCTCCGTCATAATGTAGGGGAACATGTCATCTCATTTATGGCCTTCTTCTTCTGGCTCTATAGCCCTTGATGAAGTTTTGCCTGCTCAACAACACTTCTCCAGCCATCTCGGTTTTGTTCGACACTCCACCATCTACAGACTGCCAACTCATGAAGGTCAGTTTCTAACCCATCCTTCTAGCGTTTTTGAGGACTTCTCGCCAGTCGTCTTAATTTAATACTTGCTTTATTTATCTTGTTCGGCATGCGGTTTTCTGGCATTCTTACGGCATGTCCCAGCCATTTTAGGCGCTGCTCTTTTATAAATACTATCATTTATGGCGTTACGATCGATATTTCCCGTGAAATAGAATTTTTACGCCCGTAAGGTTTTTCCCCGTCTGGTTGTCCTCTTATGTACCCCGCAAAGTAGGTCATCTGTGCCTGACTGTCGCCCATTTTTGGATGACAAGTTGCCATGCCGTGCTTATCTACATGACAGACGTCATCGATTGAAGCAGCCGAAGCTGACTTTTAATCCCATTTAGAGATCCATGTAGGAGAGATGGGACATTCGTATCAACCAAGGATATAATTTCCATGGAGCTAATGAAACTGTGGAGTCACCATGTTGTATTTCGCCTGTGCTGTAAGACTGAAGCCATGACCACGCCTACTTATAGGTGCATTTTGGTGGGAAATTCAAATTTAATAGTTTTATTAAGTGTTTTCTTTATTGTTTTCTTTGTTGTTTCATATATAATTATTTATATATATATTTATTATTTACATTTACTTCATAATATTGTTTAAAATTTAAATTAAAAGTACTGCAAGTTCTTCATAGAGATATAGTTGGTTACGTGGCATGATTTCCCGTTCTAAATAATCTTGAAATAATTTAATAAAAAATAAAATGTTACCATGGTATCAATTGGCAAAAGGCTCAATCTGCTCCTATGCTACGGAAATAGCCGAAGCCGAGTGGCTTCAATCCGAATGTTTACGATGAGTCTATAGTTTTACTATGTCTATGATAATTTCGAATTTCCACCTGCCTTTTCGATCACCCCAGTACGCCTTGGACACTGAACAACAAATCCTGCCGCGACTGTGAGACGTGGCTTGATTGGTCGAAGACGGGGTACGAGAAATTCAAGTAATATCCTTGGTACGAATGTTTCATCTCTCTTATACAGGGCTCTAATCTTACGTATAATGATGTGCCTGTTAATTTCGTCATATCAGTGTTGTTGCAAATGTCAAGGGTAAAGGTAGGCTTGCACTTGCATTGTGCGATACATTGCATTGTTACGTGTGGTCATTCATATAGAGATTAATGAGTTAATTGCAATTTTGTTGTTTAGACAGGTACCGATAAAGTCGAATCAATTGGTCACGGCTTGTGAGCTTACGTATTATAGCTTTGCAATTTATGCTTCGTGAATATAAAATTGCATACAATATTCGATTTCGGGAATTCAACAGATTTGCACGTTTTAAAGTCCCAGCGGGCCTACTATGGCTACTGTGGCTACTATTGATGTAAGATTTGCATTTTATTGGACTTCAAGGTGTGTTTGCAAATAAATGATTACTTATTTTATTTTATTTATTTATTGCTTTCCAATTTATACGTAGTATAAGGAAAGCTTTGTGATGGTCCAAATTTTCGATTCCGAGATTTCAACGAATTTACACGTTTTGAGGTCCCAGGAACCCAAAAAAGTGGTTTTTAAGAAACGTCTGTCTGTCTGTCTGTCGCTCTGTCGCTCTGTCTGTCTGTTCATCGATTTCCGGAAAAACTACTCGGTGGATTTGTATGAAATTTGGCATGTAGATTTATAAAAATCATACCTCGGGGCCATTTTATTTTTATTTTGGGCTAATTCAATTTGGGGGGGTTTTATTCTCAAAAAACTCTAAAAAAACGTCTAAAAAAAATATTTCGCAAAAACGGCTCCAACGATTTCTTTTAAATTCACATATATTGTAGTCGTTATTAATGTTGATAAAATGCGGGGGGTCGCTTGCCCCTTGATAGTTTGCTTCTGGGGGTAAAAAAATAAAAATAACTAAATTTTAATGAAAAATGACTAAAAAATTATTTTTTCTGCGAAACCTTTCTATTGATGATATCTACCTTCAGGCTTGTTTTAGGTGTTAAATTGAGTAACGAAACCGGACAGTTTCCTTTCCCAAAAAACTATTGGGTTTTGTGCAAAAAAAAATTTTTGAAAAAATGATAACAACTTCAGGCTCAAATGCATTGCGTGCCCTGCCATTATTGCTGTGTGGTAATGTGTTGGTCTGACCTATCTAGAATTTACGTCACCTTCAGTGGCGTCAGGTATTATTATATTAAAATTGTTTTTTTACACGTTGAACCCTAGGAATAAGGCAATACTAATCCCCAAAGTAGGGCCATATTTTTTTTTCTTCAAAATGTCTGTCTGTATGTAACTCGATTTGGGGCCAAACTACTCGATAGAATTTGATGAAATCGATATGCAGGTTTACTAAAATATTGTCCGGGGGTATGTTTTTAATTACTTTGTAACGTCCTCCACTTAAAAATATTTTATCAAAAATGGCTGCGACTATTTCTTTTAAATTGAAATATTTTTTTTTTTTTTTTTTTTTTTTTTGGCGTCGGCGATGGGGAGCCATTCAGCTCCATTATTCCAGCTCCTATTCACTAATGTGCGGCAGTCTTAAATAGCTTTTTTACTGTTTTTTAAAAAATTATGAAGAGCAAAATATATTGTTGGGCTGGATGTTTCTAAAATTGAAAGTAGATTGAAAGGTCTGACTATGGAATTTGGGAGGCAATTAAGGAGGACTGTACGTTATGCTGAGTGCGATGGGCATTCTAATATAATATGCTGTAGGGTTTCAGTTGACCCCGGACAAGTGTCGCACATGCCACTGGGGTCCCTACCTATCTTCCACAAGTACCTCTTCGTGACCCCATGGCCACTTCTCAGTCTTGTAATGGTCGTATAAAATTTTTTTGTGAGTGGTGACTGGTAACCTTTAAACCACGGAGAAAATGATATTTTTGGGAAGATCTCCTTATACTGAACCCCAGCTGGGTAACTGGAGAATAGTCCCTGCCACTTCGCCAACAGTGACTGTGTTATGTGAAAACCCAAGTCGGACGGGGGACATACCGGGTCCTGCATGTCAATGCACCTATGACTGGTAGCTTCCTTGGCCAAAGCGTCTGCCATCTCGTTTCCTACGATTCCGACATGTGCCTTAATCCAAATAAATTGGTGTTCCCATCCTTTACAGGCTAGCTGCTCGAGAAGTGTCAGTATGTCAATCTCTGGCTTTATAAAATCGGATCTCGGAGAGATGTTTCTAAATTTCTCCACTAAGCTCAAGGAGTCAGTCAAAAACACCACTTTTTTAATGCGGGCTCCCCTTAATGCTACAATGTATTCCATCGCCATCTGAATGGCAATTAATTCCGCGGTGTAAACGGACGCAAAGTCTGCTATGCGAAAGCCTTTTTTTACATCTAATTTTTCTATATAAAAGGCGCTACCGACTTTTTCACACATTCGGGACCCATCACTGTATACATACAGGGCGTCCGGCCACTTCTCTGACAATAATTCTCTCAGCTCAAATTTGGAGAAATCGGTATGCGGGTGTATGTACACGCTTGGTGTGGAAATTAATTGCTTGTAGGGAAGGCTGAAAGAAAGTGGTTTTTCGGATGATGTTATGAGGGGGAAAAACATGCTAAGGTCGTAGTAGCTGTCGCATAGTATTGGTGATTTCTTCTTTTGCCAATATGGCTCTGTAAGGTTGGACACTGCTAGCTGGTTTAGGCGGCTAAAAATGGTTTGGCAGCGATTGTACGTGCTCAGTGTGTACCTATCAGCTAACATTTTAAATCTACACCCTACTGGAGGCTCCCCAGCTTCTGCATTTATAATATTTAGTGGCGTTGATTGCAAGCTGCCAAGGATTATCCTTAAGCAGCATGACTGTAATCTCTCTAGTTTTTTAATCTGGGTGTTGCTAGCTGAAGCATAAATGCAGGCCCCATAGTCCATCGTCGCACGCACAGTGCCGCGGTAATAGGCCATAGCAGTTTGGGGGTCGGCCCCCCAGTGAGCGTTCGTTAACGACCGCAAAATGTTCATATGCTTTTCACACTTAACTATAATTTGGTCAATCTGACTGTTCCAAGACAAACGCTTTGTTAGGTTAATCCCCAAAAACTTAACGTTTTCAACTACATTAAGAGGCATGCCTCCTAAATTAATTTTAGATCCCTGGTATGGGAGTCTTCTCCTTCTGGTGAAAACACATACTTCTGTTTTAACTGGAGAGATGCTAAGACCTATTTCATTAAGATATGCTGTCAGATTTTTTATAGTTTGGTCAAGTTCTAAGATCGCATTTCCCCAGTTATCACATGTGTTGTATACACATACGTCATCGGCGTATGTTATCATTTTTACCTTAGACGTCATAACCGACTCAATGCGAGCAATGTATAAAATAAATAAAATTGTGCTTAAAATTGATCCCTGTGGCAAACCGTGTCCCGTCACACGTGGGCCGTGTAGCTGACCATTTATTCTGACTGAAATATTTCTTTCTCAGATGAGCGCTATTAAGTGGTGGGCAACCTGCGGGTGTAGACCTGTGTCCAGCAGAATTTTATAAAGAATAGAGAGGTTGACATTGTCGTAGGCGGACTCTATATCCAAGAAAACAGCCACAGTCGTTTCGTTGCGGGTGAAACCTAATAAAATATCTATGGTTAGAGTATTTATTGCGTCTATTGTAGACCGTTTTTTCCGAAAACCAAACTGGTTCTCCGGGAAAATATGATTTCGTTCAGCCCACCATTCTAATCTGAATTTCCAAATACGTTCGTAGGTTTTTTTAACGCAGGAGGCCAACGAAATCGGGCGATACGATTCTGACATGGTGGATGGTTTTCCTGGTTTCAAAATTGGCACAACAACATATTCTGACCAGCTCCCCGGAAGCTGCCCAGTATCCCAGATGTTTTGAAATATAGACAGTAGTTTAGATTTCAGGGGAAGCGGTAAATTCGATAATATGTCATATGAAATGTCAACTTTCCCGGGAGCTCCCATTTTATTCTGCAACAACGCTGTATTCAGCTCAAGCATTGTAAAGGGGCGGTGAAATGTAATGTCAAGCCCATGCCTTCCTAAGCATAGGGGTGGCAGTGGTAACATTGCACTGGGGGGTGCCAGTCTATCCAAAAAGTCAGAAACCCAAGGGCCCTCTTGTAAAACTGGTGGTGGCGATCTTGAAGTTTTCAGGTTGCGTATTTCCTTCCATATTTGTGAAATAGGAGTGGATCTATTTAAATTTCCGCAAAATTTCTTCCAGTAAGCCCTTTTACTTTCCTTGATAATTTTTTTGGCCTTTGCTGCGGACGCCTTCATATGCAAATATGAGGAGTACGTACAATGGTATTTATAACATACTAGAGCTTTACGTCGAGCAATGGTAGCTTTTGCGCACTCGTCATTCCACCATCGAGCCGCATAAGTCCCACTATGCATTTTTCGTTGGAGAGATATGGCTAAGCTACATATCTCCTCCACTACTCCGAAAAAATGTTCATAAGACGGGGTATTATTAATGTCTGTATATGACATTTGTAATAGAGCTCGTTGGAACAGCACCCAATCAGCTCTGCGCGTATTCCATTTCCGTGAGGGTGGGACAAGATATTCCTCACACGCAGTTGTGCTTATCAATGTGGGGTAATGATCACTACCGAGAGTGTCTTCTATACGCTTCCAAATGTACTTTCCACTGAGCTGAGCGGAGCAGAAAGTCAAATCTAGTGCAGAGACATTTTTTTGTACGATGGAAGGAACTAATGTGGGTAAACCGTCATTCAGGCAGACAAGACCAGTGTGCAATACCGCGTCTAATAGATCTCCAATCCAAGATCTTCCAATCTCCCATGAAAATACATGGCTTAGGAAAAGCTGCGAAAAAATTTTCCCAGTGAGACTGTGAGATAGAATTCCTGCACCCGTTATATGCCGATATGACTGTAATTTCGGAGGTTTTATTTATCCAAATGGTGGCCGAAATGTATTCAAAGTCAACTAATGCCGGTGTCCTCACATCTAAAAGGCTAAATTTGATTCCGCTTTTAATAAGAAGTGCTACCCCACCTCTACCACGGGGGTTATCACTCCTGAGTATATTATAGCCACTAAAATTATACAATTTCTTGGCTAGAAAATTTGTTTCCGAAACTGCTGCGACAGTAACTGGCATATCAACTAGGAATTTCTCAAAACTCCCTTTGTTGGAAACTAATGATCGCGCGTTCCACTGTAAAAAACTGACATGGTTCCCGGATGTACCTCTCATTCCCTTTCTAAAGCTGATATTATTCGTCAAATGTCAGGGACTCTACCAAAAAACTTCGCAATCCGTATAATCCGCCGCATAACAAATATTGTGTAGGCCTACACCTACCTTATACTCACACACGGCACATGCATAATCATATCTTGCATATAAACACTGTGTAAGTTTACCATATGAACACACACTGCTTGCTAGCATATTTATATACATGCAGATACCATACATGGCTCTCAATACATATTATATACAAATGGTACCTATACGAACGGTCGAGGTTACAGACCACCATGCACCGCATACATTAGAGTACGGCATGTACATATACCTTAAATACCCTAATTTGTGTACCGAATAACCTGTATAGTATGGTTTCCGAAGACTCTGAGGCAAACTACAATACAAAATGTATGATACAGTATGTACGTACCTTAAGTACATTGATTTGGATACTGCATAACCTAAATTGTATTTGCCTATGCATACCGTATATTCAAACGGCTTGCGTATACTCCTATGTTGCATATACAGTACATATTTATGTATATATACATACATACAAATATGCACTAGTGATATGCATACCTATTAACTGTTAACACAGTACTGAGTTTTTACGGATATATGCATGCGTACATCATACATGGCTTGGTCCCATAGCACATACGTGCATATATATATAAATAAAAATAAAAAATATATATGTATACATATACATACATACACATATACAAATACAGTGCATACACGGCATGCACAGCATATGTACACATACATTGTAAATATATTGTATACGTATTTATCACGCACCAATTTGGACCGTTTGTATTACTGTATGTATTGCATTATTGAAATAGGCTTTGGAATTGGATAAATACATGTGAGGTAATGTTAACTAATGGGGGAAAAAAAAAATTGTTTAACAAATGAACTGGAATTATTGAATTTTTATATTTGTTCATCCTCTGTGTCCATTGTTTCATCGTAGCGAGAGGCTTGCATAAATGTAAGAAGAGCGTTATTAATTAGTGCTCTGAATCGTTGTAAACCCGTCTCCGAAGCGTTGGGGATCTTTTCGAACAGTTTGTCGATTTCCTCGCTGAAACCATTTACTTGGCTTTCGGTAGTTGGCGTATTTTCTCTGTCCAAACTTCTAGAAAACATACTTGGACTATGACGCTGGCTTAATAATTTACGTGACATTTGCCCCTGTTGAGTGGATCGTTAGAATCGAATCGAATAGAAAATATGGACCAGAGTCATG